>KN549214.1:66745-81991 GCA_000797555.1 Oesophagostomum dentatum | reverse complement strand
CGACACTGAATTTTCATACAAGATAGTGATCCGAAGCACAGTTCGATTCTGCCAAAGCCATCTCAGGTTTTCAAAAAAAAAGTGGATGTTATAAGAAGATGCTGTGCTACTTCTTTGATTTAAACCCTTTAAAAGGCCTGCAGGATGTGCTGAGTAGAAGAACCGCAAGGCGAGTCGGAAATGCTTGTGAGGTGTTAGATTCTTTTCCCGAAGAATTCTCAGGCGATTAACAAAATGGTTGAAATATCATTATTTCTACGCCTGGTTTTAAAGCTTACCTTCATATATTGGGTTATCCCAGAAAGTATTTAGAAAGCTGTGCAAATCGCTCTAATTCCTCGAGTTTCTAGTAGATTTGCTATTACAATGACCAAAACGTTTAAATTGGGCTGTCCTTCTGTACAGTTCTTGGCTCTCTACTTGCTACGTCTTCTCCTGCATCCGTCAATTCCTAACCAAGTTTTCCATGTCCACATGGACAGTGAGTAAGAATGAAGCAAGAACCTTACTGAGAATAGACCTTTTCCTTATAACTTTTGTCCTAAAGCTTCACAGTAACAACTGAGCCTATTACAAGCAGTGGTAGTTTCAGCAGTAAAAAAAACTTTAAAATTCGTCTGATAAGGGGAGCATGAATATATTATGCAGCACGACGCTTGATGTATTTTAACATAAGAAATGAAAAGTGAAAAAAATGACCGAAAATCTGCGTTGAAGTGCAAAATATAGAGCAAAATATGGATTTTGTTGGTTAGAAGGTTTACGGAATTTCTAACGAAATTTTCGTAGTAAGCTCGTAAATCGTAAAAAATGGTCGTAAATCGTAAGTCGTAACGTAAGCCGTAATTACGCACACCCGTGGTTATGGCTTTACTAATTCATTACCTAACATAGGTCTCACAACATTCTAGCAGGATTTTTTTGTGAGGAAGTAGGTACAGAAAGCTTTTGATCAGTCCGATATATCTCTGGACCTGTGTCAGTTTCATAAGCATTATACATTTACATCACCCTTTATTTTGTAGTAGTCAGCATCCGTGATTTAGTGCAGCCGCTCTTTAGCTAATGTCGGGTCACGGATGCCACAAATAAAACATGTGTAAATAGGAAAAAATCAGAATATAGCCTTTCAGCAAAAAAAAACGGCGAATTTCTTAGAACGCGAAACGCATTAGAATAATGCTCCAAACGCACAGTTTTACCCCATTCCCCCGATTAAAAAAATAATCTAAGCAGCAAGAGCTAGATTAGTTTAAAATTTAAAACGAAAAAACTCTGATGCGTGGAAAATCTACGTTCTGACCGTTTAAATTGCACAGTTAAAGGCAGCATCCACGCTCGGAACGCCTTCTGAGTTCTCGACGGATTCTGAAAGAGGAACTTGAGAAATGGTACAGGTTCAAATTTCTCGGTTCAAAATTCATCCCTGACCAAGAAAACCGCTGCAGAAAACTCGTCTTCGATCTCGCGGACGAGTTTTCTATTCCGCCGTACGCTTTCTGTTGGGGTCGTCTACCACCTTAAAGGCGGCGACATAGAAGAGATTGTCAACTCTTCTCATATTCAGGGGTTATAGCGCTCTAGCTAGCGTGGGAAGCTAGTTGGACAACTCGTCCACGAAATTGCGGACGAGTCTTCTGGAGTAGTTTTCTTGGTCAGGGATGACTTTTGAGCCGAGAAATTTGAACCTGAAACATTTCTCGAGTTCCTCTTTCAGAATCCGTCGAGAACTCAGCAAACGTTCCGAGCGTGGATGCTGCCTTTAAGTGGATTCTCCTTAGGAAATTTCGTTCAATTCTTTAATCTACTGGAGGACAGTTGAACTTTTGAAGACAGAACCACCAGATAGCATAATGTTACGGAAGAACGAACCGATGCCCTTCATCCAACGATAACTAATCGGCCCTCAATAACTTATACATTCTCTGAACTGGAACGAAAGTTTTTTAGACACCCAAACAAGACATTTTCTATGTAGTACGCTCACTTTAGATGAAAATGCTGTATTAGCAAGAAAAAAAAGCGAAAATAACCTATTTCGACCGCAGCATGATAGGGTGGTGGCCCACCATTCACGGCCTGCTGACGCATCGCTATTGCTTTTTTTGTCCATTATCCGCCGTTCTTGGAATTCAAAAGATGCTAGCAAAATTTATGAAAATTATACTAAACAACCACTATTTGAACCAGATATAACGAATTTTCGCTGAAAAGCCCGGCCAAAATAGCCAAACATTGCTTTTTGTGCTTTCTGAACGTTTCTAAAATGAGTTCCATGCCAATTCTCTAATTAGGGGTGCTCGTAAATGTTTCTTTATGAGTAATCTACTGACCGATGTCGGCGCTCGGAGGAAACTAAGTTGATTCGACTTAAATGAACGTTAGATTTCTTGGTTAAAGGCATCGTAGGCGGAGATTTTGGATTTTGAGGTTTTGGTGTGGAATGAAGGAAAAGGACGCCCGAGTACGAGTGTGCCTGGTACTGCTTAATTCTTTATGTGAACGCTGAAAAGCGACATTTTGTGGGGCAAATATGCACAAAATATGCTAATGCGGCACTCGCATTACAGCGCTTCTATTCAAAACTGAGAAATACCACTGTTACGCATGCACGTGGCTTTACTCTTTACCTTATAGTTAGTTTAGCCCTTCCCTGAACTGCCTATTTAGCACCTAAAACACATGTTTAAATGAAACTTTAGAGTAGACTCCAATGCATCAGTTCCGGTGTAGCCGCGAAAGAGCATAACCTCTTGAAGACAGCTGTGACAGTGGTGCTGCTCAGTTTTGCCTGATGTCGCTGTAAAACGAGTGCTACCCTAGCGCACTGCACGTGCATTTGGCAAATCAAATGTCATTTTCAGCGTTCATGTGGCGGGAAATTCTTTCGAGTGCAGTATTCAAATTACCGCAATTACCGGCCATTCTAAAGAGCGAAGTCCTATCTTACAAGACAGTGGTTCTCCGATCGAAGGAATACTGAAAATGCCCTAAAGTGCAAGGACTTCAAACAGTAGTTAACAGTACGTAGCTACTACCAGGTCCTCATTTAGTGTGGGTTGCGCGTGCAAAAGTACAGGAATTCATCCTTACAGTCTAAGTCCTAGAGCATGTGATAATGCTTTATGATTCAGAGAAATTAAAGGGTTACAGAAGAGGCATTGCCATGAAGTGGTACTCTTTCAGATCTCTTGCAAAGAAGATGGAGAACGGTGAACTTCTAACTCAAAAAAACGGTCATTTATCTAACGACGTTTCGCTGTTGTAAATCGTTCATTTCAAGTACTTGGCAGAAGCTATGCGCTATTACGTCTACTCTGCCGGAGCTACAAGGATAATTTTACTATTCTCCGCTTTTCTCATGCAGGGATCCACGTTCGGTACGTTCCCTTGTCAGCTGGGAGTAATTCCAGTTGAGCACCTTCTGAAGGAAAGAACCGTCTGCAGTTTCATTTTCATTCCGCAGCATTGGCATGCTGTCGTGAACGTCTATTGCGCAATAACTTGGGACAAGAAAAGTAATCTCAAGGTCCGACTGTCAGTTTAGAGCATAAGTAAGGCTCACAATTTATTACGACTGAAAAAGGAAACCGCTGTGCATCAGTTAGGGGTGATGGGTAGAGGGTAGACGGCTAATAACCGTTGAATTCCACTTGGCATCAACTCCTAACACTAGCCCTCCCAGTTCTTTATAAGGTAGAAGAACGTTGATTCTAACTGTAGTGTGCACGTAGGGCTAGTTGGTATGCACAATGCATAACTTTGCGGCAGAACAATCAGGGTTGGTGAACAGAATATAGAGCTGCAGGCAAATTAGTGCCGGAAGTCATGTCCAAACTGTTCATGATACTTTATTTTTTTTGAAATAATTTGTACAAACAATGCGATAGAACGATATTAATTGGCTGCACAAAACGACTGCATTCGATGCGTAGACAAAAATGGAATGAAAACATATGTTTTAAATAACGACAACAAGAGTAAAGAATGATGAACGAGTGTAAACTTGAACAGCTGATTCCCAGGAACGACGTTACTGATATTAACAATTAGAATTTTATTTTTTGCGTTATTATGAAGCTACGCGTGATGAGGTCTTGATTCGTAGCGTATCATCTCCGTCTTTTTGTCGCTCTTGTGCAAAGACTGGTCGTGGATGCGGGAAGCTCGACCTGAAAGTTTGTAGAACGGATAATGCTAACAGAAACTCCGAAGGAACATGCACTGTGAAAAGGCGAAACGTCGGTGCTGCTCTAAAAAAATGCTTTTCAGGTCTTGTTGCGTCAAACCAATTTCTGCGATTTGGACGTGATGCTCATACTCATGACTCTAGCCTACACATCGATTAACACAACTATGGTGGATTTACTATTGAAGTTGCAAAGTACGGCACCAGAAAACAGCATCTGTTTTTTGCTGTAGCGCTTTCATTTAGGAGCTGAATAGTGTTCCTCGTAAAAGATTTTGTGAAAACAAATGGTTCACTGAAAGCACGATAAGGCATGGCAGGCACAAGGATTAGAACAATGTCGCCTAACTCAGTCATGCAGTTAAGCTTGCTTGAAAATGTATGCTAACTTATGACACACCAACAAAATTTTGCAAAAACTTCCTTCTAGTTAGCACTATTTGTGATCTGTCAAGCTTCAATAATTGTGTGGTTGTACGCACTGCTTAAATAAATAGGGGTTATAAAGCTTGTCTGCTTAATATTCCAGCTTATCGTGAAGTGCATTTTTACTAACACCTCACAGTGGCAAACGAAATAAGTGTGTTGCAGTGTAGACATTGGGCACTGTTGGCCCGAGTCCCCGATTTTTAGCGGAAAATGTTTCGCTTACTTGTTTCGCTAGAGAAAGAAAGGCTGGACCAACAACATGACTTATATTCCAGCCAAACGAAGGTTTTTGTCTACGCACGCAAGGTACGCGTAGTCTGTACCCTCCAAAAATTATCTGTTGGAGCCAGTGAAAACAGTGCCAAACCTAGCACTAAGGAAGTTTTTATAGATGTTTCGCCCAGTTCTGCGAAAAGCCCAAAGTGAGATTGAAGCCTGTTGGGTCAGAATAGTTTCACTGCAAATTTCCTTGGACTGCTTAAAGAGTAAAAATTGAATTCGAAGAGAAGCGATATCGACAGTTTCGCAGTGTTTTTAGAGGATAGTCGTTCTAGGACAATGCTTGCTTCAGAAAGTGGTGTACCTGAGGGATCCTGATTCTCCTGCCACTTCGGTATCCATCGTCTGACCGTTCTGGCAGCATTGTCACTCGGGAATAGCTCGTGGAATATCTTCCTCATGAAGAAGGCTTCTTTACTACTAGGTGTATTGTGGGGAAACAGCTCTGCTGCCTTCGCGAACTGAAAACACTCCAGCGATGCGCTTCTGTGCAGAAGAGGTGACAGCAACAGCTCACTTCTTCATCGGAAACCTGTTTCTCACAGTGTGCCATCAGTTCGTCGATCCAGGAGTAGCCCACACCATCTGAGAACTGCTCCTTTTGCCTCCAGAGTATTTCGTGCGGTAGATAGGTCTAAACATCTGGCCTTCACAGAGGAAGCTTTGAAAGATAATCAACTTTATGGCAGTTGAAATGTAGAAGATTTGAAGAGCTGTTCAGTTCCTACATTACCATATTCAGCCGCGAAAGCTTGGTTTGAAATTTGTCACGAGTTACTTACGTCTTCGTCGAAGGCCTTTCTGAGAAGGTACTTTTCAATATCACGTCCGTTGCAGAAATGGGGTCGCTTGTATCGTGCTGCCGTTAACATAGAGACATCGAGGAATGCCTAAAAGTGCTTGTTTTCTCGTAATTCCAGACAAACCCAGAGCAAAACGAACTTTGTCCAAGAACGGCACTCGAACTTCGACAGAATGAGCCATCGTGGATTTATCTGCACGAAGACAGTCAGCTGTGTACAGGTGCAGAACGCGATCGATGGTCTCCTACAAAGTGTTTACTACCAAATTATGCTGCTAAATGTCGTCATGGAGACAACATAGATATAAGCCCAAACCTTCTGGAACTCCTCGTCGTTTGGTGCATTATGGAAGTATAAATAACCACCAAAGATTTCGTCCGCTCCTTCGCCGGAGAGCACCACCTATAGTTCCAATGCAAATTCAACTGTCGAAGCATCCTTAGGACTGTCTGTACTGTCACAAACCTTTATTCCCATTTTTCTGATCTCTTCAGAAAGGAAGTACATAGGAGTAGAGGCTCGTATGGATGTCACATCATATGTTTCGAGATGCCAAATTAATTTTCGGAGAATCTTGATTCCATCCTAAACGAAGTTATTTTGCTCTATCTCTGGTGTTGCTCTTGGAAGAAGGTTTCTAATCAAATTACCGAAGTCTGCTAGCTCCAGATTAGAAAGCGCACAGTTTCTTCAGTACATGGTACAGCTCATTTCACCAAAAACTGTTTAACTTAGTCTTTTTCTTGAAACTGCTAATGCCGAAGCATGTTAAGCTCAAGAAATTAGCCATGACTTTGTTGCATGCCATGGTTCAAATCTGGCATAAAACAGCGAATCCCAGGTATATGCAAATAATTTTTGGCTCGGCACATCCAGATAGGACCTGCATTAGTCTCACTCTGCCAAGAAACTGAGTATCGAACTTGTCAGCGTACGTACTGCCCGACTGCCCGTCGTTTGCAGAATTCTGTTTTCAAAATTTTGTTGCCAACTGTGCATGTGAATTGCACATGTGCAGCATGCTACCACATATCAGTACCACACTTGCTGCGAATTCCCACGGAACCTTAGTGTCCTTATAGCAGGGATGCTAGTAATTTGGCCGAAATGAGCAACAAATCACAACGTGATATTCGAAGTTAACTGGGACTTAACACCAAAAATTAATTTTTGCCATTATGCAAATTGGGACCAAAGAAAACTACTCTGAAAAGGAGAACGAAAATTTGAATCAAATTTGGATTTAATTGTCATCTTTAATCTTCAGAGTGATGATCACGTCTTGCTCACGTCGATATCGTTGTAGTGGCGTGGCGGCCGCCGACGGATCAGAGGACGCGAGAGAGCGCGCACCAGAAAGAGGCGCAGACGTTATCACAAACAACGAGCAAAATGTCCTCCGGAGGACATTTTGCTCCTTGTTTGTAATTAGTTTGTGATAAAGCTGTCACTGGGATCTGTGTCGCTCGCGCGGTTATCCCTGACTGATAGGTGGTTCATCGACTAGCCTTTGGCTTAGCGGCGAACGTCTTGTCTTCGGCGGTACCAGTCGCAGGTTCGAGTCCGCATTGGTGCTGATTGGCGAACACTCAACCTTTTGTGCGAGAATTTGATTTACCAGTTAATAAAGGTTAGTAATAGGGCATCGGTAAAAGCACTGGCACCCAGGGGATTCGAACCGACCTCGTTAAACTCTCTTTCGAGTGACATGTGAGTGAAGGTGTAATGATCAAAGAGGTGAACCTGCGCAATATGTGTTCAGATGGGTCAGTGCGTAAGCGCGCGTCTTGTATGCACGCGGTCACGGATCCAGTCCTCCCTGGTGCGTGGTTTTGTTGAAAAACGCCATTTATCATTGGAAATACCTATTAGATCCGGATTAGATGAGAATAGCTAGCATCAACTGGGCATTAATCGAACATTTCCCCTGTCCATTTGTAGCAGATTTCGGTCAAATTACTAGCGTCCCAGATGTGGTACGAACCCTTTGCTTGAGGCAACATTCGCCTCAGACTGAGCAGGTGAAGACTGCTGAAGCTGCACCCGGAAGCACTTCCAGACCGCTAGTACCAAATGTCTAAGGAGGGGTGATAACAAAAATAGACAAGTGCAGATGGCCCTCCTCCCTCCAAGAGCTACTGGTGGATAGGGGTTCTAATCTCACAGTGCTTAGGAGAACTGCGCGTAACTAAATCCGGCCGTATTTGAATCAGACCAAAAGAGAGAAAATAGTCATTACCTCCACGCTGAAATGGCATTCATGATGTTGTGTGCCGATGTGCTTCGCAACCTTCCTTGCTGCGATGATGTCAGGAGAGTTATGATCGACTCCGATGGAAAATGAATGAACGATGAGGCCTCGCCGCTTCATTTCCCGAGCCGCAATGGAGCTGAATTGTAAGCATTAAAAACGACTTGATGCCTTAAATACGTGAGCACCCTGTGAACGTCACTCGAAGTGTGCTTCGCTATGCGTATTTCTGGCACTGGTTAAGGATATGCTTACAGTGGCCAGTAAAGAGATCAAAATATGGCGCGGGGATTCGCAGGACTGCTCGAAGCCTCATTATAATTGTAATTCAAGAAGTTGTTGTTAAATCTTGGGTAAGGATGCGGTTCTACTTTCAAGTCACAGCTTATTCTGACTTATAGAGCATATATCTATATCTTATATCTATGTATGTGGCGACTCTACGCATGCAGAGACTCCGAAATGTATTGCACCACCTACCTAACAAGACTCGAATCCAGTCCTCCTGAGAGCAGAATCCCGAGAGGGGCATCGGACATGAGACGTTTGATAACTGCATCCACGAGCGTGTCGTGAATAAGCTTCAGGTTTCTCTCGTGAGTAGCCAAACGGTAGTCGAACCAGAGCGGCTGCAAAACTGCGCTTCTTTGAAGAAGCTCATTTTTTAAATTTTCTCGCCCACCTGGTAGTACCTCACGAATCCCTTCTGAGGGTGGAAGAAATGTCCCGGTGGAAATATAGCCAGGGTCTTGGATCCACAAACGTCCTCGAAGGTCTTCATCTCATTGCTGAAATTAGACTGTTCTCAGGTAATCTGCTGTGAAATCTTGACGTGACCATAGATAAACATAGGAAGCAGCAGTAGTGTGTCTTCGAACATTCATTGCCTGACTTTCTCGAATTCCACCACCTAGTATTTTGACAAATGAGGACTGTTTTCCTAGAGATTGCTGTTTGTAGGCCTATTGTTGTCGCAAAGGTGAGATGATGCTAAAGACGGACAAGATTTATAAGACCTCATAGATACAAAACAAGCGAGCTTGTTTCGCGCAGACGACAGCGTTGTTGTAGCAAACAGCATTCTAATTTGCATATGTCCAAAAATGGTCTTTGTAAGCCTTGACTTTCTCCAGCCTGCGCCAGATGAGCGTGGGCGTTTCCTTCAGTTCCGTGTGTCTAGGAGGTGCTGTTAGGGCCACCGAAGCTTAACGAACGACGAGCGAGTATATCAGCTTCCCACATACTTCACAGATTGTTCATCGGAACTAGAACTTTTCAAAGTCGTTCCCATGTTATTGTTCATCGGAACTAGAACTTTTCAAAGTCGTTCCCATGTTCAAAGAACTAGAAGAAATTGCAGTGGATCGGTTTTTCGTATTCAAGAAAACTGTCTAAAACATGTCAATAGGGTGGCCTACTTTGTTCAGATAGCTGATTCCAAGAACCAGTGTGTGGTAGTACCGTAATCTAGCTTCCCATCTGGACTGGATTTGAAAAAACATCGTTTGGTGTGATGTAGATCAGTTTAAAAGAAATCATAGCAATACTAAGCGGCAACTGAAGCTAGACTAACCTGAAGAAATATCTGCCATACTCATCTATACCGTAATACATCTGCTTTACTCCGAGCGGATCTCTGGCAGCAAAGAATTCGCCTTCATAGCAAAGGGCGAACGCGAATACACCGTCAAGCATGTTGCACAATATTCCGTCTCGGTACTTCTCGTACAAGAAGATGATCACCTGAAGGAGTGTGTTGGCTTCGAAACAGTGGGCCCGTGTTCTTCACGGCTCATACTACACTGACCTCAGAGTCACAGTTGGTTCGAAGTGAAAATTCCTTCAGCTCATTCTTTCTTAGTTTTTCGTGATTGTAAATCTCTCCGTTATGGATCACCTGGAACATACCGAAGCTATTTTCAAAGTAGTGCACCGGCTTAATTAATCGGCACTTGCACCGACGCTGTACGAAACGGCTCTGCTGTATGCAGCACCTGATGGTTCT
Source organism: Oesophagostomum dentatum (assembly GCA_000797555.1). Taxonomy (NCBI): domain Eukaryota; kingdom Metazoa; phylum Nematoda; class Chromadorea; order Rhabditida; family Strongylidae; genus Oesophagostomum; species Oesophagostomum dentatum. The sequence continues at coordinate 72,035 of KN549214.1, read as the reverse complement.
GAAGTGTGCCAGCGATCGGCTGTGTAATGCCGAGGTCCATGATGGCTAGCCGCTCATGGCACAGAATATCGCCGGTAGTCGCATCACAGTAAGAGCCGCTGAAGTCCGGACCACGGTGGGTTTGCCTCCTTCAAAGCAAGAGTTGCCCCACTAGAAGTGAAACGGAATCATTTGTTCACCTGGATAGCTCTTTCGCCTTCTCGAGGTCGAAGCGCTTGGTGCAGCCGTTGTGGCAAATAGCGAATATCCCACACATGGATCAGGAGGTGAAACGCTAGGTTGAAGATCAGTTCACCTAGACAAGTTTTTATACGCCCGGCCGCCGAGGGGCGTGGCCATGATGGACTGTTGCTCAACAATGACGCAATATGTAGCATCCCTATCCATAGAATGGAGTGCAATAACAGGTCACAGCAGTAGGCAATCAATGATGTTCAAAGATAGCAGCTGTTACACAATTAGGGCCACCTTATCGCCAGAGCTTTTGACCAGAAATTCGTTATTGTTCACCTGAGAAAGCCGAGAACGTCGCGGAAGGATAAAAAGCCGACCCTGCTGGTTCTCTCGTGCGAGAAAAGCTACACTTCAGCTAATCCCTCCTAGAAAACAAGAAGGTAACCTACTCTCTAAACACGATTTATATAGTCGCAGAGGTGTACAGAAATATCCAACGAAAACCCTGTTGAAAATTTGGTGAGTGAAACGTGGAATATTCGATACTCTTCCACTCCGCTGTCCATTCCAGGGCCCCGTTGTAATTTTTAACAGCAGGTAAGAGCACATCTCCACTGAGAGTTCTTTTTATGATGCTCAGATTAAAAGCTGAAGGGACTTGCAAGCGGCAGTTTGTACTTTGTGCCATCGGGAAGCGCTTGACAGGTTTGAATTTTTTTTTTGCTAGTTGGTACGGTTTTCATACAAATGCAGTTGTAGTAAACAGATGGGATGAGAACTCCAGAAAATGAAGAATAATTTTAGTGTCGTTTTCATCAATAGATCAGAAATAATGCGATTCGAGAAATTTTGAAAGATATCCTACTAGGAAGAATCGCTAGGTTGATTAACCTAATTCAGTTTAGAATCAGTTCTGCAAGATTCTCGATAGCGTCATGGAACATAATCATACTAATCCTGAAGGTTTCGCAAAAAAGAAATGTGTCTCGGTCATGCACGTTGCCTTTAAGTTCAAAATTCTTACATATTCTGTCTACGGTTAGAAGAATGCCATTTTGGTAAGACCACACTAAGATTTGTACTATATCTGCCAACCTCGACAATGAAATGGCGGAAATCCGAATGTCAGTGGCGTAAATCAAATATAAATAATATCATTCATTTCGCTGAAGCAGAGGGGACGACTTGAATGGAGCTTATGTGATCAAAGGTTCTATGGAACTAAGCCCAGATATGTCGCGGCTAAGTTCACCATGCACCAGATTCAGACGAAGGTTCACTACTCGATCTGGTACTGAAAGTCTACCAGACACTTCGTCCTTTTTTTCTCACATGAACAACCTGCAGATGCAATCATTAGAGAAGAGCTGTAGTTGTTGAATGTACTGGATAAAAACTGAAGCCAACAGATACGCTCAAATATTCAAAGAAACCTCGCTTCTCTTTATTTTGCTGCTTCGATTGCATAAAGTGTGTTTAAAATCCAAGTAACTGAGAGTGCTTGCCAAGGTGAAAGTAATAAAGCTAGAGTAACCAGGTGCTCTCTAGAGCTGCTATCCACATCCTCACAGCATGCCAGCATCTTTCAGGCGTTACATACCTTGCCCACAAGGGATAGTGATCGGGGTTACCTCAGGCGATAACAGGAATTAACCTCTGGTCAGTCTCGCGCACACTAGGTGTCTTGAATCATGACCCGTCTCCACCGTGCTAACCTCTGCCTGATCACATACGCTTCCGTTTTGCCCATGAAAGCGCGTAGTGCAGTTAAGACCTAACAGAACACTATACTTCAGTAAGTAACGGCTGGCTTGATTGCACTTGATTTCCCACTTTAATGGAAACGCTTCTGAAACTCTTCTGCTTGAACTACAGTGCGGAACGGATAGTACAAAATTATGAGCGAAACACAAGTTAGCATCCCCATTCCATCCTCTCAGAAATATCCTGTCACCGCTCCTAAGTGCAAGTGAAACATACCAGACGTAATATATTACAAATATAATGTGGACTTGTCAAAACAACCACTAAGTTTTCCAAAATAGGCGCCATTTAGGTATTTAACGAACAATAACATTGTCTGCCCTTGAGGGACTGTGGACGTTCAGGACAGGTTAGCCTTGATCAATGTTCACATCAGCGTTAGCATCAGGGTGTATGGCAGTGACTAGTTGAAGTGGTAGCTCAGAACTACGAACGCTCCTCTCTGCTAATCTGCAAGCTATATACCTGGGATAGGTATTCTTTACCGAAGGAAGGGCTTCGCTCTGCTCTATTCCTCCATATTCTTGGAATGGGAATCAGAAGTGTTACTGAACGTTCGAAAACTTGAGTACTGGGGACCACTTATTATTCTCCTTTCTAACTGCTAAGGGATGTTAAGCGCAATCCGTTCATTCAGTAATTGTTCGGATAAATCCTAGAAGATATCATTCCAGTAGTAAAGCTGCATATTCGCCGGATTCAGCTACAAGCCGTGATTAATAAATTACAAAAAAAAAAATTGTAAACATCTTTAATGTGGTAGGACAGACAGTAACTACATAACATTTAGCGCAGGAACAACTCTTAGCTTTCCAGCTGTAGAGAATTGTGTTACTCCTGCTCTCTCTCCACCCTCCTCCCCTTCCACCCGCGCCATGAGCTCACGTCAGTCGACTATCTTATGCATAATTTAATGCGAAAATTGCAGAAGATGTTCAAAATCCGTTGTTCAATAGCCTGAGTACAACAGGGTGCAGCAGAATAGGTACATATCGCTGCAGATAAACGACAGGACTAACTGCGGCGACTGGTTTGGTGTAAAACACTACTACTATAGAATCCAAATTTCAGCCATCTGGGGACCGAAATTCTATCTCCTGATATTAGATTAGCCTAAGCAACAGCCTTCAGTCAGATCTCAGAGGCAACTTGATGAGACTGTGCTCTCGTGCATTAAAATATCTACAGTCAGTTTTCAACAGATTTCGAAACATATTTGTCGAGATCGAGGTTTTGATTTAAAAAAAATTTGGGTTTATATTCAGATAGAAAGTATTGACTCTCTGAAAGTACTAGATAATATGGGGGAGGGGAGTAGGAGAAGTCTAAAATTACGGAGAATAAAGTACGGGACAATGTTCCTGAGCCCACGTTGTACTAGCGGGGCAAATAGCCACTTGGAATTTTTTAGAAAAAATACTACAGACAAGATGGGTTACCAGCTACCGGTTATCTTACCCGCCTCCACCGACATCCACAATTTTACATCAAAGTGCAAGTAGCTTTAAGAAAATTTCGGTGCAAAATCGAGTAGACTTTTCTTGAGGAAAGTTTGAAGAGTAGTCCTAAAGCTGGTTGCGTTAATGAAGTTCTACGCTTTCAGGCGGTGAGCCGATGAGCGCAATAGCGCGCTATTGGAAAGGACAAGGTGCGGACAACACGGCTGGTGTGGAGAAAACGCAGGAAAAGATTCTCAGCTTTATTTGAGTTAGCTTCGCAACATTTGATCTGGGGTTGTTGTGGGAAAAGGGCTTTCTCCTCTGTGTTCCTCGAGTCATAAGCAACATAACAACTAATTCTCTACTGCACTTTTCGGCAGTGACTGATAATCCCATTCGAAAGCGTAAAAGACGGTTCTTTCATACCTCCCAGCCTAATAGCTAATAACTATTGAGTGTTTACGTCTTATCAACTCATAAATAGCGGTAGTACTAAATGGTGTTCCAGCAGCCATTTTCGTTCACTCGGTAAATTGAGCACTCTTGATCGGACCTGGAACAGATATCGCGCGGGATGGATGGAGAGGGGAGAGAGAGAATATGGTATTTCGCTAGAGTCGCCTTACAGGATTCATTTTAACCACCGCAGAAATTTGTTGAATAAAAAATTTCTGAAATTCTTCGCTAAAAGCCTCGTAGCAGGTTGCCATACCGAAACTTTTTATCGCGCATAAGGAAACTTTTTATCACTGTAGACTGTAAGATAGTCAGGTTTTCGACCCATTATAAGCTCAAGAATATATCGGAAAGATGAGTCGCGGTAAGTGGCTGCTTTCTGTCCTACACTAGCTTACTTCTCCACGGTCCAAATCTTACCCAATCTGCTTCTGGAAAGCGGTGAGTGGGCAAGACCTCAGCATACTCAACATATCACTCCAGAAACAGAGATCCAGAATGCTCATCAAAAAACAAATTGACAATTTTGAAAACATCAAGCCAGATGAACATCTGATGTGAGATGCTATCCTCCACAGTAAAAGTCGCCTGAGTTATCATTGCTCAGATGCGAAAAAGAGCAGCTTATATCTTAGATATGTGAATTCTGCAAAATGAAGACGGTAATGCTGCCATATTCATATGCTCATATTCAAAAGTTTTAATGCGATGCAATGTCATGCAGTTATTAAAAAAATAAAGAAAGAATGCGGGAAGTCATGAGTAAATTCACTATTTCTTTGCTTGACTTTATTCGGGTTTGTTTATCTACACTTTACATATACATCGGTAACTTAACAGTTTCCTGCGGAAATCGAGCAAAAGAAACTGCGACCTCAAATCGCCTACTACAAAAAAGGCAAAAACTTTCGTGTTCAGCTTTGAAATAACAGTTTTGTACGAATTTATCAAAACAATCCAACTTTTCATGGTATCGAGCCAATCTACATAGTCGCCAGTTTTCAGAATTCTGGCTTCCCTCATGCCTCGAAGAACTGCAATGTATCAGAATCTTCTCTCGAATTTATAGTATCTCTCTGGAAATTTTTGCTTTTTCGAACTTCCGAAAAACTACGCTTAACGTAATTTCGCTCGTTCGAGTTTAACTCAATATCCACCTTTATTCCTTTGTTATAGTGAAAGTCCGAAATGTGTAGGAGGTCTTCTTCAGTTAACGGTTGAACTGTTTCTAATTCTACAATGATCTGCAATTTCGAGTTGCGATTTTGTCTGAAGAGCAATACTCATCGCAGAGGATTTAGAATGTAGTGGTGAAAGCAAAGTAATGAAAATTAGATTAGGAGTAGTCTAGTGAGTAGTTAAGAATGAACAGCACGTTTCTTAAAGATCTAGTCACTTCCACAAATGCATCAGTTCAGCTCCAACTTCTCCTAGCGTAAGATAAAAACTAAATAACA
>KN549214.1:50056-62177 GCA_000797555.1 Oesophagostomum dentatum | reverse complement strand
GTAACCTCGGGTTAACACGATGATGAATACGGGCCCAGGCCTTTTCCTGGCGCTTTGCCGGCTACAGTCTCCCCACAACCGGGAACCAGAAAGTCCTCCGGAGGACTTTTTGGTGACCGGCAGCTTGCGTCTCTGCGTCTCCTCAGTCTCGCAGCTGTCTTCGATTTCCCCACCACTGTAGCGAGGAATTGAGACCGCGGCGTGTGTTGCGCCAACCAGACACTGGCGGGTTCACGGTTAAGAAAAAGAAACTTCCGAAACTGAACATTTACTAAAACTTTTTGGTCCAGATCCTACAGCCAGCCTTTGTAAACCTGCAGATTGATCGAGAAATTGAAATGCTGACTAAAACTGCTGATTTAAGCATTTTTCTTCATATGGCTACATTTTAACTAACTGCCGGTTAAATTTTTTGCAGAACTGCCGGTCACGCTCAAACTGCTACCACTCACGATTTTTTTCGATTCGCGATTTTTTATAGCCTGCATTCTGAAGTCTCATGTTTGGAGGGACAAAACTTGCCCATAACAAAATCTTGTCAAGCATTTCCTATCAGTTCTTCAGCAACGCTCTTTTCTCTGCTTTCGCTAGCCTTCACAGACAGTTTATTTTCCTATTGAAAATGCAGTAAGAAAAGTGATTAGGTTCAGTTTTTGGAATTTTAAGACCAACCTAAATCGGATACTGTTGTACATAAACCGCTAGCCTCATCCTGAAATGCCACATGTGATCGTCTTCAGATTTGCAAAATATTTATTTTTGCGCAAATTACAAGCTTCCGTTTGAGTCCCAAGCCATGCGAAAGCCCGGAGGGAGCAGCTTACGGTTCATATTAATAGTATAGGCCACGGGGATCATAAATGTCGTGGCAGATTTCTCAGTTAGGGTTTTCTTTATTTTTTTAAAAATATTTGTAGTTTTAGTACACAGTGCAGTTTTGAAAGCAAAAACTAGGCGTAAACTGTGTAAAGTGAAGAAATATCTAAAGTTGAAGCTGTTTAATGCTTAACTTGATGTTATGCTAAACTTTTTACATGAGAGATGAATTGTAGGGCCATATACAAAAAATTCGTAAAATACCATGCATTATTAGGAGGGTGTGAGTTGAACAATTGAACAACAGTTGAAATTTCGACGAAATTTTCCGAAGTGTCTGGGATATCTCTCCAGTTCAATCTGGCTACGTCGTTACTCGTTGTTGTCGCTAGAATATAAATGCTCGCGTTCTGGCTGTGATCATGAGGACTTTTTACCCTCGAAAGTTCCGACATATGCATCGCTGTCAACCATGGTTTCGGAAGGCTACTACTCTAGAATCCGCCAAATTCAATAAAGTCTACTATATCATTAAAATAGTGCTTAGAATGTAGTTACTGCACAACATACGTCCTACAGCTACAGGCTTCGATATCTTGATTTATTTTAAAAAATCGACAAAAAGTCGAAAAATCGAAATTTTGGCAGCTTATATTTTGCCCGTTTGGAAGGTTTTGAACTATTCAAACTCATTTCACATACAATTCTTAGAAGACTATCGATAATGCATAAAAGGTTCAGCGGATCACTTGCCACAAGAAAGAAAAAAGTACTGGTACATATATGTACCAGCGGGACTCAAAGTGTTAAGGCGGTTTGCGACGTTTTTCCATCTAAAATCGTCGCGTCGGTTTTTCCGTCTTTTTGCACAAATTGTGAGCAGTGCAATACTGCTCACGGAATGGTGAAAGTCGACAATCGCAATCGTAGCTTCGATGAAAATCTTTTAAAGTTACCTAAAACTGTGTTCACGCGATAACATACGATTCTGCAGAATGAAACCTACAAAAATTTATCACACTTTTGTCATCTTTTCCACCATTTCTTCCATTTTCGCTTCGAATTCATTACATTCCTTTGCAATCGATAAGTCGTTTTCGTACAAGTGATGTTATGCTGTTCGCTGTGTGAGCTTGACTGAGTGGAGCAGGATTCGCGGTCGTGGTTTCTGTATAAAAGTCGGGTAAATTTGATGTATCATGGGTATTATGAGCAGCAGGTAGCAGCTGCAGCGGAATTTCAGATGTCTCCAAGAATTTTCAGCGAAGCGACGCTTGCGACCGTCGCTTGGGGGAGCGACGGTCGATTCACCATTCCGTGAGCAGTATTGTATTGCAGTTTAAGCGCTCATTTTAATGTAATTACACAACCATCTTAGCTCTTGTTAACCGTTTCGCAACACTGCCGACAATATTGAGCCGCATCCGAAGAATTGGTCCAACATTCAAATTTTTCATTTCTCGCGAACTCCATTGTTTTATTTTGTATATTGCTCTCATACGATATTGCACGTGCCGTGGACTGAAATTATGCTTCTTCTTAACAGGAAAATGACTTTACAGCGGGATAAAAAAAACATATTTTGAGATTAACAAATTTTTGAAGCAAACGAAAACAGGATCAGTCTTTATTGTAGTTTGTTCGTCAGTATGTTTACTACGGCGGAGATAAGGTAGAATTATGTTTTACACATAGAATTAATATTTTTAATATTGGTAATGGCAGCCATCCGTTATGCTGCTGAAAAAGTGGGACCATGTCTCGTATCACTACTCAAGCATAATTGAAAATTTCGGCAAAAACGAAGAAAGTTATAGGCAAAGTTCGTTTCAGGCGATTTTGGAAAGTTTTCTTCAAAAGTTTTTGTTATTTCTTCTAAAGTTGCCAAACATTTTTCGGCAAAAAACATCACCATACCGAAATTTTATGTGGAGACTGACATTGTAGCCTGCATGCGTGCTTTTCTAAAATAAATTAAAGTGAATTTGAAGTGTACTTTTTCAAGCTGTCTAAGGCGATACGATTTTAGCTTTTTTTCTGCTCTTTTACTCAAACGACAAACTCCCATTGATTTCGCTGTTACTAGACATGTCAGTTAACTATTCCATGCTATTACGTGAACGATGCATATAGTGGTGTAGAAAAGCCAATGTTAGGTTGTGCTGTGCACATCTGCACCTATCTGTTAGCCAGGGATCGATGATTATTCAATGGTGCCGAACGTCAATGGGTTTCTCGACTGTGCGTCACGGACCATTTAGAGACGTAGTTTTCTCTGACTTATGCATATACACAACTCACAACTTTGAACCGATCTTCCAACTCCACTCCATATACTGCAAGCGCAGGCACACAACGAGCGATCCACGTAGGATAGCGTGGCTCAAGGATGGGCCGAGCTTTGAAGCAGTTGCAGAATCCGCATATCCCACGTGGAAATGTTGCACATGCTCGCGTTGTCATGAAACAATTAAAGGCCCCCTCCCACATCATTTTTGTTGTTGCTTTGGCAAAGGTATGCTGATTCGAAAGCTGTTTATTTCGACTAAATCGGACAAACATTAGAAAGTTATGATCGTTTAAACTGGACCAGTCAAAACCCTAAGAACTTTCTGAACAGCCTAATATAATATTCTATGAGTATGGGAGACTGCGCCATTCGATGAGGTCTCAACGTGATGAATCGAACAGCTTAGCTGAAATTTCACATGATCTCCGAAAAATCCTATTAGCGCCAAAACGGAATTTGGAGGTGTATCTGCTCCTTCACTCTGAAAATTGTACCCTTTGTACCATACGCTATTACTGCTCCGGAGATCCTGAATTCAAAAATGTCGAGCCAGTAGGTCGTCGATGCACCTGTTCGATTGATTGTGGCTTCAATAACACGTCGCACTGGACCAAAAATATCGCTGCTGGGATTGCTAAAGTGCTGTTTTCGCGAATGCTTCAGAGCTGTTTTATTGCTTCTCTGTTTGCTTTCCCACGCGTTTTCTTTTTTTTTTTTTACAGAATATGAGTAGCTTGCAACCTTGTCAAAGGCTATGAATCTGCTGTTCTTCAGTAAGCAGTCGTTATTTCGGGGCGCCAACAACAGTTTAGACATTTTTTCAACCAGTGGAGGAGCATCTACAGAAATGTTTCTGGAATTGCGAAGTTCCCACTAGTTGCTGTGGGTGATGTTTTCCTTTTTCACTTATACAGCTACACCAGCACACCTGCTTATGCGCACACAGTTGCTAGTTATATGACACCAGGAAGGCAGCATTCTAGCAAGCAAAAAAGTGATGGATTTTTGTTCTCTTTTCCTCACAATGGACTATCGATGCGATATGAGCTCTGATTCAGATTGGGTAAGGTGACGGAAATTCTGCTAGGTGTACAAGAACATCAAAAAATTCTCCATTTTAGTGCATACCATTTCGATGGATCTTTTATCTTTATGGTTCACGTTTTTTCAGCAAACGGGAAAATTTAAAAGGTGGGGAGTCAGCTGAGAATGAAGCTTCTACCGACAGGCATATGGAGCAACCACTTTCAAGAAATGAAGAACATGAAGAGCAGAGAAGAACAGAACTCTTTAAATTTTACAAATTCAACTTAGTTAGCGTAAGTGAAAATCGGGTGGACCGGGCATAGTACTTTGAAGTATAAACTCCGCTTTTTCCACTAACAAGGGAATGGTCAGAACGGTCCGACGGATCCGGGTCAACGACATAGCTCCTCTAGTAGATCCTTACTTTTGCCGTGCAAAGCAGACCTTTTTAACTGCCCATCCTATATATGAAGGAAGATATAGGCATTTTTTCGAGCGAAAAAATTGCTGATTTTTCCCTCTAAAATGGCTTTATTTACAGCTCTCATTGCGTTAGGGGACTTTCCTTATTCCACGAGCTAGGTACGGTTCTAAATATGTCTGTGATTTGCAACGGCTGCTGACATTTGTGGGACTTTGAAGAGCTGCTGATAATCGATAAATAGGTAATTTTAACGCACCAGAAGTCTAACTCTTTCTTTGATTGGAGAGTGCTTGAACCACAGCTATTTCTATATCAAGCTATCATATCAATAGCCACAACCTCTAACCGTAGCACGGTATTAAAGTGCATCCTCACTGCTGCAAATTCACAGCAAATAACGATGTTTTAATGAAGGAACTCGGTCCCATGCCGATAACAAAATTGAAAAAAAAAACTGCTTACATCTCCTCTTATATATGCAGTGGGGGCTAGAAAACTATTTTTATAGTGCTGACATAAGGCCCTACTAAAACAGCGTTGTCTTCTTTCTAGGTTCGTCGGACAGTTTTGGTCATTCCCTTGTAAGTGGCATTTACTGCGAACTCAGTATAGCAAAAAAAAAAACCATACTATTTCATAGTTCTCGTCGTCATCTGCAGGGGCAACCATAAAATTTTGAATCCATTCTGTTTTTAGCCCCTTTATCATCATAATAATAAGAAGAATGAATCTTTGGCAACATATCGAGACACTAAGGCTGCATAAAACAACACATTCGCGGTGATACACTGCTTCTGCTTCTTTCGAGGGATTTTTTTCTGCAGCGACGCCCGTCCGCAAACGTGCTCTAGTGCAGCATCGTTGCACAGTTAAAGAAACAAGGGTTTAGTGGCTTATAACTGATTGAAAGGAGACTTAATACCTCATGAAGGCTCTCCCCGAAGCCCTCCTACGCCCTGCTCCCGCTTGAAATGAGGGTGGAACTAGTGACACCTCGTAAGGCCTGAGTATACATCCGCGGATGAAACAAAGTCTTTTTTTAATTCTGGAAATATTCTTTTCATACCGAAAAGACATTTCGAGCGATATAGGCCGAGTGGCGGAAAAGCGCGCAGGAACGCAGAATAGGAATTATTTAACCAAATCCTATTATTGTCATGATACTTCTGTGTAATTGGCATTTCACGCGGAGTAGGAGACCCTAAACGTAACACAAGTCGAAGTGTGCATGCCTTGGTTCAGTTACACAAGACTGCCGTGACCAGTTCGGCATCTGAAACCTTCAAGAGTAACTACGTCCTAGTGTGGATGCCTTTCAATAGATCTCTCTAGGCTCTGTGAGGCCGAACAGCAATCGTAATCATTACCTTTCCTAGCTGCTTCAATGAAATAGTAAACTTAGTTTTGAAGGAAATTTTTGAATGTTTGTTTTTCGAATTTGCTGACAACAGCATGATGAACATGCCTGTTCGTAGTTACTGGAATGAATCAAATGGGAAAGGATTATTTAGAAAGCAAAATTTATAACCCTTAAAGACGAAAGCAGACATACAGCATATACATCACAGCAAAGGCATTTTTATAGTATTAACATCTAGTTACCACAGTCTTCTCCGGATCAGAGCTAGAAGTAAAAGGATGACGTGCACCAACGAATAGTTAACGAGGCCAGCAGAGTTACATCTTCGAGATCCTGAATTACCGTTGATGAATGAGTATTCCGCTGCATTTGAAGACATACCGCGGCTATAGCGTGCGTATAACCCGTTGGAGGTTCCTCCTGGTGATTGGTAGCTGATAATCATTTTTGTCCCACACTCTTCAAAAACTGTTTTCCCGTCGCTAGCTGGGTACCTATTTAAAAAGTGTTGTGCAGAAGAAGGAAATACTATCTGTTGTTTGCAGATCTATATTTGAGATGAAAAGCGAATAACACAAACCAGTCTACGACTCACGGGATCTCATCAAGTAATTCGTTGTACTGTTGCATCTGCAGAATGCCGTGCCCTTGGCCGGTCGGTCTGAGGAACTCAATTCGGATGCCAGTCATGTGCCCGCTATCACTAAGCTGCAACAGTATTTTAATATTCAGCGTTACCATGCCGCGGTGGCCAGGAGCACTTTCTCGCTGAAATCTTGAGTGCACCATAGCCGAAACTCGTCGTTGTCAAGGTCCACTACTAACCATGAGTCCCCAGCACAAAGAGATCCTCAACTACGAAGTCTCTCACGAGCCAATGACTGGTTTTCCCATGCACTTAATAATCAGTTTGCAGAAAAAAAGATTGCTTCTGTAAGAGTCAAGAAAAAACACAGTGAATGATCTAAAGACGAGCTGAATCGAGCATTACACAGAATTTGGCGGCGCTAACAGTAGAAACCGACTAGAAAAAATCGGCCGTTTTTGCGACCAGAGTACGAAGTCGCTCAGATGAAGAGCTACAAGGTTCTGCTGGATTCTTTCAATACTGCTGCACCCTGCTCTCGCCTGCGGAGGAAAGCGAGCGACTGCGCTGTGATGAAGATTTCGCGCGAGGTTCGACGTCTTCACGTGGGGAAATGGGAAGAATCTGACTGGATCCGACACGTCCCTTCCATTCTGTCTAGTCAGATTCTTGCCATCATCAATCGTGAAACGGATCCGCACCGAATAGAACTCGTCGAACTATGGCCGGGCCTACAGTGAGTTTTAACACCATATGAAATCATATACAGCGGAGTATACAGTGGAGTTTGCTCTAAGCAACAACTAGTCTAAACGTGGAGTCAAGCCTTGCAGAATAACTCCCTCGAGCATGGCATTTCCTTCAGAGGTATGTTAAGTGTGTTTGCAAAGGAACGACAGATAATCTACACCTAGGCACGGAGTGTACTCTTCGCGTGTAATTTTATTTTGCAAGCTCGTCTTCTAACGTTAGGTATCAAAATACCCAGCCGCCCTCACATAACCAATCACCGACATGCAACAGACAACTTCCAGCTGGGGCCAAGGATATGGTTTAAGCTATCTGACTTGAGAAAATTTAGGTGATGCGCATGAAGTCAGACCTGGTTCGAGCTGAGATCGGCATACAATGGGGTTTGCTGAAATATGATTCTCCTTATTCTCTTTTTTTGTGGTTTAGAACGAGGAAACTTTCCAAATTTTAGGATTTTGTTCCAGAAACGCCGCCACTGGCCCAAAGCTCTGCCTTCATATGTGTTACAGTTTTAAAAGGAGGTTGTGGTGAGTAGACGAGTAGTGGAGTGAAGCCGTTTAATGTCGCGTCGGTGAAAATTACAAACTTCCTGAAGGGGCTCCTACGATCGGAAAATATTGTTAGAAATCCGCAATTTGTTTTCCTCATCTGAAAACTTGTATTCCCACGTTATTCCATACTGGGAATCTGCTGATCATAATAGCGATGCCACTGCTTCGGATAACCGCGAATTCTAGAGGGTCCTTATGGTATTGAAATGCACTGTATTGCGTACGTTGAGGGGAGCGACAAATTGCATGATTTCTCCGGATATCACTACAGTATCTCTGCCTATGGTCATCTGGAATAGCTGTCGTCACTTTGTAACTCACAAAAAAGGTTTTTCTCCATAAAATGTTTTTATTCTTGCAAACGAGACCAATATCACGCGTGTAGTACCTACTCTGCTCCTCCCTTTTCGACTTAAGCCTCTTGCAGAGTGCGCGAGCTCTGCGAGCTCGCCAATGCTGTAGAGGTTGCCACGCAGCCATTTGACTACCCCTATAACATGGCGAGCTTGCCGAGCTCGCCAACTCTGAGTGGGGCTTTACGGAGAAGAATTAGCTTTGTATAGCGAAAGATGTGTTGCGAGCATTCTTCGCGGATAAGAATGGGCTTCGGCTTTCCAAACAGAAAGATAGAACTCCCATTCGAAAGAGACGACCTTTAAAGAAAAAAGTACTGAAATGCCCTTTTTTCGCAGCAGCCTAGCGAATCTGAATGCACTGAAGTAGGTCGACTTTAGCTGTCACTGAAGAGTCGCACCGTCTCTCCTGCGATTATCGGACACTTTCCACCCGCGCACGCGGCTGCGCTCCAATCGAACAGAAGGAAACCTATCGTTTTCGACTGTTACCACAGTCTGAAGGTTCTACACAAATCTAAGTACCATATATCGCCTCAAAGTCACTAAAAATCCAGTAACTAAAGCTTCCTCAGTGTTAAACCGCGGGTCTCATATAAGCACAATGGACTGACGCAAGCCTCTGGGTGGGAAGCAGGGGTGTGCGAAAGTGAGGTTTCGTAAAACGTAAAACATAAATCGAAAATACTAGAAGGCCATCTTCTGTGCTACTGTACTTGTTGCTTGCCCACGTTTCCCTCTGAAAATGCTCCGTTTTCTGGTCCAAGTGCAGTAAAACGTAGATGAAGGCAAACCCTTCTGACGACATTCCGTACTTTCGATTTATGATCTACGTTCTACGAAATTGGACCTTCGCACACCTTGATGGGAAGTGTCCGATGACGCTCTCCTACAGCTCACGTTGAGGGCGCTCACAATCAGCCCGCTGCCAACTGTCAGCACGCGGCTCGACCGCAACCGTGTGCAGGGACTTTGGCTATAGAGCGCGTTATGATATGCCGCAGTCAGAGTAGCTCTCGATAAATTTAACATTTTTATATGTTCATTATGTAATTTTTAGCTATATAAATCGAAACATGCTTTAAAGGTAGGTCCATTTTTTTGAAAAATTTCCGAAGTTGGAACAGTTTAGGATTTTTGAAAGATTTAAAAGGTTTTGCAAAGAAAGGCTCAAGTAAAATTAAGATTAGGACTGCATCGCACAGTAGCTTCTAAATTTCTCTATTTGTTCTACAGCATAACATAATACGTAGCAGGTAGGCAGATATAGAAACGTTGCTTAGACCGTGTATGACAAATCAGATCGCATTTAAAATGAGCCAGTTCACCTTCCGTTTAAATGGCTTTCTTGGGCTACCTAGTTGTTTTTCGCTCCACTGCTCATATGGCACTCCAAGTTTTTTTTTATGGGGGAGGGTTTGATGTTTCAGGGTGTACGCTCACTGGGTTACAGTACAGTCTACTCATGAAATAGCGAAAATCGACCACCGCTCCGTCAATCGAGGGTGGCAGACTCACTTCGCTATAATTCCTGTGAGGTATCTCATGTTTGGTCGTAAAGGTTCCGTTCAACCTTGCGAACCGGATTTCCCAAAATCTGGAGATATTTTGAGAAAATTGGGAGCTCCGAAGGATCGTGGATTTAGCTATAGAACTGCAAACTGTGAAGCTCTGAATGGCTTGCTTTTGAGTGAATTATGTCTGCCTCTCACTGACTGAGAAATTTAGGTATAAGTTATCCTTTCACCTCAAAATGTGTTTCTTCCATAAACAAAAACGTTGGCAAATGGTGTATACCAGTGGCGCTTGCAGTAACTTTCTTTCAGGGGTGAGGGGGGGGGGGCACAGCCGAAAAGTGAGCGTGGCCGGAGGCAGGTGCAACAATGAAGTTGGGTGCAAAATTGTAAAATTTTGAGAAATATTTTCTTAAAATTTTGAAAAAGCAAAAATCGGTGTTTCTAAATTAGTAGTAGAGATATTTTTAAAAATTGGCACTTTGAAAATGTTCGCACCCATTCTTGGGAGGGCCTTTTCCGCTCCCTCCCCCGCCCCTTCGGTGATTTACGGATGGTTACGCAATTCACAGGTGACTATAATCCAACAACGCCCTTATAAGAAGCTCGCACCCCTTGAAAAGGAAAGTTCCATTAGTTTTCACGCTCGTCACTTTTTCCACGTCCTAGGCGCTTTTTGGTACCAAACGCACGACATCTGCTGGATAATCAGCATGTGCGTTCATGTAAACGATATGCGTGCGCTCACTTGCGGCACAAAGGTGCGTACCGTTCATGTGAAAAGCAGAAAAGCACGTATTGATTATCTAGAGGATATTGCGAGTTCGGTGCCAAAAACACCAACAACATGGGAAAAAGTGATAGGAATAATAGCTGAGGGAGCCTGCATTTTCGAGAGCGCGGGGCCCTTGCAGTGCTACTCTTAAATCATGATTGCGCATGAATAACTAATTCACCTTTGGCCAAGGTTTTCTGAGTGGAACAAATATACAAAACGCACCTTATATGAGGTGGATACTTTGCGCGTAATTTTCCTGCTACAATAAAACTTTTTCTAATGAAACTTGCTAACCTTCCATTAGGGAACGCCTTCTATCCGATCAGCGAGATGGCACAATCCGCATAGGACCGTATAGACCATTCACTCCGCAGGGTATGGAAAACTGTACGAGTGACCTCACACGTGGAGAATTTACTTCTTCACTTGTGAAAACTTCCGATGCATCATCCCTTTCCGCATGTGTGAGGTGATACAGTGGAACTACGCCTGAGTTGGCACCCAACTCACTAGCGCCAGTTTGATAACAGGTAAGAGTTCCGTGCGGCGTGGAAATCCGGCGAAACCCTATGTTTACCTAAAATTTTGTGTTTTCTTCTTAGCTGACTGATATCAGTGATTTCAGAAATTGGTCAGCAAGCATTTGAATATGTCTTCTACGGAACATTCAGGTTAGAAACAAGGCATTTAGAGCATCACAGTTTCCAGTTCTATCACTAAATTCATGCAGCGAGAGCTCAAGGTCCCCTCAAAATCTTTAGATCACTAGGAATCTATCTCCATCGAAGTAACAAGTCATCTAACCGAATCTGGCAGAGCTAGAGGAATTATAGCGAAACGACGCTTGTGACGGTTTTCGCTACTCCATGAGCATACTGTAGTCCTGCTTAAATCTCAGACACCTCGAGATAGCAGACGAGGAAGATTTATATGTCTTCTACCGGCTTTCGTCTGGGTCCTCCGAACATGTGTTGTGCGCAGGGTTAACCACTAATTGCTGCAATCGGGTTTCTTCTGCCAGCTCTTTTTCCGCAGCACCCAAACACTCTCCGAAAGTTCCATTAATTGGTGTGTTGCTGCTGCACTAGTTTTCTTCAATCCTTTCAAGAATGGAAATGTTTGTTTTACAGCAAGCATATAGAAAGTCATGGGAGGAATACCTTTTCGACCTTATATTGATCATGTTTGTTTTTTGACGCATAACGCTTCTCTCCTGAAAAGTCAAATTCCACAATACAATATCTGAGGTGCTAATTGGAAATATTAGGCTGAATCCAAAGTTTTGCCATAGTTGGCTTCACATGGTCTAAACTGAGTAATTTTCTGCGCGTATAAAAAGAGCTAAATTTTGTCAAGAAAGTACTAATCGATTAATAGTACTATAAAGAAAGTATGGTATATCGTCTACTATGGCGTGGGTACAACGGTTTCTTGAAAAGAAATATTTGGTAAATTCAAGAGAAAATTTTGAAGAAATCTTCCCGATTTGCCAAAAAACGAGAATTTATATTTCTCGCTTCTTTTGATTCGAACTTGATTAGCGGATATAGTGCTTGACTGAGGAGGGCACGGCGACTCTATCCGTGGGAAAAACGGGGTCTGGTAAGCCCTTGCAAAGACATGAAAATTAAGTGAAGAAACGCCTATTTTGCTGTTTTTGATCCCTAAAA
>KN549213.1:461745-476571 GCA_000797555.1 Oesophagostomum dentatum | reverse complement strand
GTTTTCATTAGCTTTCATTAACTCCAGAGTATCGCATCGGTTCAGTGAGTCCGAATGCCCCTCATGACGCTGAAAACAATAATGATTTTTTTAAAGCATGGATGTTGCCTTTAAGGGCGACTTGATGGAGTTTGGAGTTTTAGGCGCGTAACTCAAAAGGACGGTAGCTACCTTGCAGGCGACTAATATAATGCTCCTGGAATCGTATTAGTAACCTGTAGCGGAATAAAGTTTTGGGTAAAAGTGCGAAATGAATATAGTACGAGCTATTTCAGAGTGCGCTTCTGGCAACGTAGAATGGCCGTACGATGAGCGACTGCGAGTTCCAAGATCGACAGTGGAAAAGTGGCTTCAAGAGATGGCTGGGTCGGTTGAGAACGAACGCTGGAGCGCATTGGCTCGCGGGAAGGACTACCTCTGACGTCGTCGTTTTCGGAAGGCCTGTACAAGCCGCCGTCAACCATCGTCAGGCAATCAATTCTCCCAAAATCCAGCAGCACATTTCGCTCAGCTCTCAACACACACACACAGACATAAAGCACTACGAAGCGTAGCATTGATCGTCCACCGTTCCTCCGTCACTCGCACGTTTTCACCATCGGTCAGACGAAGTGAAGGGCGATTTCCGTAGAAATCGGAGGTGTTGTTGAGCTTAGAAATATAGTGACAGCCGAGTTTCCCATTATGCTTTTTTTGCATTCACCATGGAAAAGAGCCCTTCACAACAAGCGAATGTTTTTCTCTCTTGTTCCGCGTATTGTTGATCTCGCTATTTATTTATTCATCGCCGTGAGATAACACAGACCTTCTATTGGTTACTGGGATTTGAAGTCATCATATCCATTCCACTGCTAAAATCGTTCATTAAAATACATTTTAAAAATTCAACGTTTCTGGTACTGCGTTTTCTTAAAAAATACAAGCTTTTTGGAATGTTTGTACAGTGCTTATCGTGGATTCTGAGCCCACGCATGCCGTCTAAGTCTACGGACCTCTACATTTGCACCTCTGTACTGTCGATCGGTTTGCATTGGTGAGGCGCCGGTGCGGAGGTCCGTAGACCGGCGTACGCGGCCTCAGAGTCCGCGAAGAGCACTGTAGGTGTTCCTTTTTTAACATTTATTTAGAATTTCATGTTAGTTTTCTATTGTTTTAAATATATTCAGTTGCGTATCATTGTTGAATCAGATCTTAGCGACCCCTAACAGGATCTTCACTATCCTCTGTTCGTTCGCCAGAGTTGCCCCTCTTCCATGCGCACGGTTGCAGCACAAGCACGACTGTTGTCAGATTTACTCTTTCGAACACAAGCAAACTGTCGCAACCATGTCTTTTGTAGAAATCTTAGCTCGAATTCTTCATGACTGTAAAAGCAAATCCAAAGATAAGGCTGCTAAGACTTTTGACCACTCATGTTGACCGCGCGCGTTGAAAGAGTGACGCCTGCGCTGAACAAACAGAGGGTATGTCAATTTTTTCGTATTGTCGTCTTACCTGCTCCCATCTGTCTCTCTAATGTGAGATGTGGCTTCTTGAAAGGATATCACCTCACGTGAGATTCGATGAAGATTAAGAGTGCTATCCTATGTCCATTAATGTGATCTTCCTTATGTTGCAGCCGGATCGTTTGCGCGGTACTGCAACGACTAAATGAAATCCTACTTCTCATGGTGTCTTTAAAAGAGTAAGGTAAGGGAATTTCTTTAAATATGTTGTCGTTAAGGTATGCTGCGGCTTGAGTGCTACTTTAATGATTTCCTTACAACGGAATGGCCAGAGCGGTCTGACGAACTCAGACCTGCGGCATACCTCACCTGGTAGAGCTTCTCCTCTCTAGTAAGCCCACGAAATTCTAGCCGCCCACCGCTTCCTGGAAGGAAGCTGTGGGCCTTGTCCTAGACCAAGGTCCGCGCAGCTGCCAACATATCCGATCTTCGCCGCATTGCTTCGGAGACTAGTTGGCGCAGTGGCAGTGATGCTGCCTTTCAATCGATACTGTGCGGGTTCGATGCTGCCTTGCTGCAGGAGTTTTGCAATTTTTCTACTTGTCCGCTAATTTGCTTCTTTGCTTAAACTTATGTTGGTCGCGTATCTTCGACAAAATCGCGTATGATATCACCTCTTAATGGCTTGTAGTCATAACTGGCTTACGCCAGTTTCAGCTAAAGGACGCATAAAAACGGGCGTAAGCCGGTTATGACTACACCCAGCTGCGAGGTCTGAGTTCTCAGCCAGAAAACATAGTCATGTTATATAAAATTTGATTCCTCACGATGAGAGGAGTCCAAAGAGGACCTCGCATTTGAGACTGCCTTGAAGCCTGCTATTTACAGTTAGAGCTTAAAAATCGCTCAACTTTGACGCAATCTGGCAGCACTTGCAGTATAGCTCTTTCAAAACTAGATATATTGTTCGACAGAGCAAGCATACCTCTATTACAGGAGGGCCTCGCATTTGGAAAAAGTCCTCTCCTTTACAGAGAAGTTGCCAATAGTCATAACACGTAAAATTGGGTCAAAAATGGGTCAATTTTGACGCAGTTTGCCAGCATTTCCAGAAAATCTCCTGCAAATGAGAACATACCATTCGATGGCGCAAGTCTTCCTTTATCACAGGAGGACCTCGTATTTGTAAAAAGCCCTCTGAATTGGTGAAATATGTCGAGAACTGAGGGAGGTCCAAAGTGAAGGTTCCCCTTACGAGCCTTGGAAAAGTGAAGGTCCTCGACGTAAATTTGGAGGGTATTTATGTTTTATTGTTTTCTTGAATTTATGCGTCTTTATATTTTTTGAGAATATATGTAGCACTGATGAAGTAGTGATGATGTAGTTGATGTACTATTGATTTTCAAAAAATGGATTTAAAAATTCCTTTCTAAGACAAATACATCTTTTTGTATCTCTCGTCCCAGCGAGCAAATAAATATGACAACCAAATGTTTTTGGGCGGTCCTCCCTTCAGGTCCAGAAATGTTTTCGCCATATGTAGCGTCTGTTATCTTTATTTTTAAACGTCCAGACCATAAGTGGCATTAACCGCAAGTACAAACAGCTGCAGAAACGCATCGAGACGGGCAAAAACGCATCGAAAAGGCGATTCACGAGAATTTATTTCCCACCGTAACGATAAAATCAACCAACATATCCGCTTTTATGGTTACTGTTCGAATCTGCATGCATAACATATGCGTAGTACTGTAGAAACGTCTTCAAGCAAACAATCCATCCTACTTTCTACGTTTCTTTCTTTCAGTGATAATGTGACTGTGTTTTTGTTTGGATTTTACAAATATTCCCGTAAACAGAGAGAAGTTAGGACAGCCTCAGAATTTTGGAAAACAATAAGATCTTTGGATTTCTTTAATGGCTGACGGTAAATTTCGCTTGCAAATGCGCTTGTTAACGGATGTTCTGTGCTTTAGTTAAGCTGCTAGGTGCCATTTTTGAAAGAACGGAAGCTGCTATAAGAACTTTTTTACTACAGTAATTTATCAGTGTAGGCTAGTATGTACATCTGCTGCTTAGTAATGATCTTTGAAATTCACAGAGTTTACACAATTGATAAAGTGTTTGAATCGGGTTGTAAACCATCTATATGTTCTTCTAAAACAGATAGGTGCGTGAAGGAGCGTTTCTGTTCTGTACTTCTTAAGTGTGCCAAGCCACTGGATTTTGCTAATAAGGAAAACTGACTTCTTGTTTCTTCGTTGGATAGAATTTGGCCTGTTATATAGTACTTCGCCTTTGCAATTTTCTTCCTGTAAAAACGTACTTGTACTCTAGTAAATGAAAGTGATCAAAGGGTTAGCATGGTAGTATGGTTTTAAATGTCTCGCTAAATAAGGTTCGGAGCAGTTGAACAGTGTTACTTAGTTATTAGATTGGCCAGTAAGTAATTGCAGTTATGTTCAGCAGAAAATTCTCTGCAAAAACGAGAGCACTTTTTCAGCAAGTCACACTTCTTTTGAAAGAAGAAAACCTGCGAATTTTAAATTTTTATATCGCTGCTGTACAACTACTGGATTTTCTGAGAAATAATTTTTTCATTATGATTTATCCAAAAGGTGCTTATGCATTTGGCAGCAGTGCGCCATATTATGAGGCTAAAAATCTTGACGAAAGTTGTGAGCATAGATGGAATAACCCGAAAATTTAGCTCGTGAGAAGGTGGTGGGTATAGTAGGATCTGAAGGGTTTTCGGGTGAAAGAGAAGCTGATCTGTTGACCTGGGCAAGGAAGGAGTGATAGGTTTTCCTCATAGTTTGGATAATAGGTGATACGTCCTGGTGTACCTGACTCCGACCTTCCCACATATGGTTGTTATTATCAAGAGGAAAAATTTGATAGAGAGAATTCCCTCAAAATTGCGGCATTTTTGATAGCGCCTGTCGGGAAGTTAACGCACGAGCCGCCCTTTTGGTTGTGGTCTCCTCCCACCAAAGGTTATGCTTATGGAGAACTGATTGTAGTTTGCTTTTGTTTACCTAGTGATGAAAGTCAAAATTTCGGAGTTAAATCTTATGTAGCCCAAACGCAAAATGTGAAGATTTCGGGAAATTCGATTTTTGGTCAGTCTCATGAGCCTTTCTCATGATTTTATTTTCAAATAGACGTTTCAGAAAAATTAAAAGATTTGTGTTTTTTTACTCTTCGAAAAGAAAGATCCCTTCTTGCTTGCTTCTAGGAAAATAACGGAAATCCTGTATGCCTTTGGAGCTTAGTAGGGAAAAACCGAAAAGTGTGGTTCACAAAGGCATGAATAATCTTTTCATTTCTAAGCAGGAAAAGGTAAATAATTGGCTTAACAATAACGAACGAGACCAGTACCATTCGACAGATGCTAGGTTAGCCAGAAAACAGAAGTAGAAGTACGAAGGCTAAGTTTTTGTTTACTCGGAATGGTGACGTCGCAAATGCCACTTAATTTTCTACGGAAAACGCCAAAAATGGTGCGTTTTCCACCATTATGCTCTATAAATGCAGTAGATCAGTGGTATATTTACAAAGAATACGGTGCGCCTTAAAACTATAGATCATTTAGAAATCGCAAAAGCTGTAAAAATCCGCGGGTTTCCTAGATAGCCCTCTACACTATCGTGATCAGCACATCAGATAACATCTATATTTAAGGCTTCACCATTTCTGCTCCTGTATTTATATTTTTTCCAATTTTTGAGTTAAAATATATCGCGTCAAAACTATAGACCATATTCCTATAAAATTCCGGAATTTAGACTAGACTGAAACATAACCACAATGCCGAGTTGGGTGAATGTCGCTGGTGAAAGGCGCTTTGAAAACTTTAAAATCTTCCGGTCATGGAGTGCTTCTTCGAGAATTTTATGGAAATCTGTTGTGAAGCCCAATATTTCGTTGTTTAAAAATTTTCGTAATTCTATTATGCCGCTCAGATGTCAGGCAACCAAAAATTTAGACAGGTTACAGGTAGCAAATGCTGATGCAAGCAAGAAAACAGGAAGAGAGATACACAGCTTGCATTGTCTTTCAAGATAAGAGGTTGTATATTTTCAAAAACCTGGTTTGGGTGGTGTAAATTCTTCGAAAATAATTCTAGAAAAGTCATTGCTCCTGCTAATGATGACTTGTATCTTCTGCATGATTCACTCTTTCTTACATAAACTTGGTTGAAAAAATCCGAAGAGCAGAGCCCTTTTCGAAAGTTATGAAAAAGGCGCGCGGGTGACACTACTATTACTTATTCTCTTTCCTTTCTAGAAAATCTCATAGTAGACCAAAGCGGATATTCAGACGTCGTTTATTTCCTAAATTCTCCGATAACTTTTTTTCCACTCATTTCTATGCATAACTTGTAAACAGAGACGAATACAATTGCGAACTACAGTGTTCCGTGAAACTGACTCTTCACACAATTGAATTCTCGGAACCGGAATTTACAACAGTAAGGGCCCATGATTGTGGCAGTTATAAATAGGGTTTATTTAATATTCAACATGGCTTTGTTTAGAATTACCAGAGATCTAAAGACAAAACTTTGTTGGAGGGGTCACAGTGGGATAGGTGATGCCGTAAATGGGAGAAATGTTGGGTTCTTACATGTGTTGTTTCAATTCAGTAGGTACCATTTTAGAGTGCCTGCTCAGAAACCCTGCGCATCTCCTCGTGTCTCATCTGTGTAATGGTGCTTTATTAAGAAATAATTATTTTAGTTATCCAGTCGACATTAATACCTTAAATCTTCACTCTTGCTATGTGCAACAAATGTTTTGCGGTGCATCTTATTTGAGATGCATCCTCTGAAATTTCTGCTATTCATACCAAATGGATACACTACCACACTTTCATTTTGGGACTTGCTGTTTTCTAGGGGGTGGTCTATGGTTTTGACGCGGTGTACTTTGAATCAAAAATTGGTAAAAATGTAAATACAGGGGGCGAAAATTGCGAAACCTTATGTGCATATGTTATCTGAGATGCTGACTACGGTAGTGTGAAGTACTCCCTAGAAAACCTGCGGACTTATACGATTTTGACGATTTTTGGGGGTGGTCTATAGTTTTAACGCGCACTGTAGTGTCTGAATCGAAATCTATTTTTATATATGAGGAACGCTCCATTTTTGGTGTTTTTCATGGAAAATTATGTGACATTTGCGACATTATAACTCTGAGTAAACAAAAAGTTGCCCCTTCATACTTTAGGGTATTTCTTATTACGCCAGCATCTATCGGACAGTGCTGGTCCAGTTCTATCGCTCCAACAACTATTTACCCTTCCCTGATAGGAAAAAAGTGCAAATGTGTATATTTTTGTAAAGGCGAAGGCTTGCTCTATCATATTGCCTAAATTCATACGGAAATCCTGGCAGCACGAGAACATACGTAGCAGCGAATTTTAGGGATTATCATTTTTCTGAAAGTAGGGTTGAAACAACGTTTATAAAGCTCTGGAATCGAGGCTTGTTTAAAGGATCTTTGCCGCGCGTGGTTGGAATGGACCTTAATAGGTTCCCTTGCTGAAAAGTTAGTAAGCTGTAACTCTACTGGGATTTTTGCCTTATATTGCACCGTCAACGACGTTGCGTCGCATCGTGAGAATTTTAAGAGAAGTCAGAATTTCTTTCTTCTGAAATTTTTTCGGAAGTCCGGAAAAAATTTCGTTCCTTGTTCAAGTTTTTTTTACAACAAGAAGTGCATATGTAATGCGCATAGTTTATTATATGACATTGCCTCAAAATTTAAGAAACCAAGTAAAAATGTGTTTTTCGGAGAGTGCATACTCTATTTTTATGCTTTGTATTATAACAGTTTTGCTTCATATGAAAGGGATGACGCTAAAGGACAAGCTCTTACTTCAGAATCGCTGTTGAAGCTTAGCTTTTGAGCTTTTAAATTGTGTTCTTTTTCTCTTGCTGGGACAAAAAACAACACATCCTGGATAACTTTGATAGTAAACAGTAGCCAGTACCCTTCTAATCCTCCGTCGCCTGGACAACTGATTCTCGTAGCCATCTTGTCTGAGCAGCACTCGCTGGGTGCAGCCCACTTTCAGGGCGTCTCCGTTCTCTTTAACGACTTTGCGGCTCCTTCCACGTACAGACTTGGAGGGCGACATCAGCCCTTTACTTTTTGTCTGCCTTTTAGTTAAAACTGAATTGACACCTAGCTGACACTTTTGTGGCTGGATTAGAGATCCAAAATCTATATGAGCTTGACTGTTTTACTTAACTACAATTTGCTGGTGGGGTACAAAATTGTAAAATTGCATTGTTTTCTGCAACCGAATATCTACATCTTATGCATTAATATTCCAGACACATAGAATCGACAGCGAAAAAATGTTTTGAATTTGAGTGCCTCCACTTCTGCTCTTCGATCATGTGTGAAGATGTCACCTATTTCTTGTGCACCACCAACGAATACTAAGATAGTATTAGAATCGCTTTTATGAACAAGCTTTCAAACTTAGGGCCAGCTCTTTTAAAGGCCTGTTTAACGAAAGCTGTGAATTTCAGCCGAACTTCCCTTCCAAAATATAAATATATTTTCTCCAACTTCAAGTTTCCGCTTTGATTTGAATAAGGATCGTTTTAAAAATGCAATTCATGTGAAAGCTGTCAAGAAGCTGTCATTCAGAACGGATTTTTCTTTATCTGATGCCGTCCAGAATTTGGTCGTCTGATGGAGTTCTGATTTTTTGTACATTTTTGTACATTTTTAGCACCATACATCAGGGATTGTAGTTGTGTTTCCGACTGACGCACTTACCGCTGATTATCACAAGTATTTATGCCTCAAAGAGCTTCATTTAAAAATTAATATTACTGTGCTTTATCATCATCTAGGCATTTATAGTCTCCTCAAGTAATCTGCGAACAGACGTGATGTTAACGTCAGCAATCGATCGACGGCCAACCATCTTCGATATGGCGGTCCCGTGCGCCGCGACATCGCCGCTGGTTTGTGTGTGTTCGCAGAATACTTGAGGAGATAGTATATTCATCAGTCTCTGAGAGGGGTGATATTCTTCGGCTACTAGACCTTCGTGCTTCATAATGGCCTGAAAGTCGTCATTTAGCACCTTCTGTCAGTTCCAGAAATTATTTAGAAATTGAGTGGGCGAGAGTTCGGCGTTCCCTACTTCAGCATAGGAGCTCAAGTGGTTCCACGCATCGTATTTTTGCTGCTTTTTATTTCTTTCTTTCTATTAACGGAGGGTTCCGTTTTGGGGTAAAGAGCAGTTTTTTTGAAATTATAAATGATGGGAACTGCTGGTAGAAACAAGATTTCGCCTTCGAGCCTTTACTAATTGCAGAGACATGCACATGTAGATCCCCTACTATGAAGAACCTACTTTTTATAACAAAAAAAANNCCAGTAGAATTTAATGAGACTTCCTATTTTTTCTTTATTTATATTATAGGGGCCTCATATGTTCAAAATTTCCTAATTTTCTACCATCAACAGAAATTTTTCTGAGGCAGATCTGTTGACTGAAGTGCATTTTTTAAACCTCTGTACCATTTTTTTCCTGTTTACTTTGTTTTGACTGGATATACACAGGTTATACACTAATTATCCTTTTCTGGATATGAGAAGTTAGAAATCGGTCAAATGAAGGAACGATATCCGACTTTTCGAGATTTCCACTTTGAGCTAAAGTAAAAAGTAGAATATCTCGGTTGTGCTCAAAACGTATGAATATTTGTAAGAATAAAACGAATGGCGGTCCGCGCTTTTAACTGCTAAGGACTAATCGTTAATTAACTACGCATTCGAAAAGGAAAGATCGACTCGGGAGAGGAAACCGATTAAGGCAGTTTAGTTGCCACTGTTTCCTTAGTAAACAATTCACGATTTTTTGCTTCCGATCGCGTGCTCTCTCTCGCGAGACGGCATAATTAAGATTCTCGAGTATTCTCTTCGTATACTGCTTTGAATCGGACTACCCTTAACTTCGAAACCTTTTAGATTCGTAATCATCTGGCTTGAAGATCTCGTCGAAAGTGGAGCTAAGTTCAGGATGTCGAAGAGATCTAAGTCGCTTCCACCATGTAAGCGAGTTGCAGAGTTGCTCTCCTGGAGCCTTGTGTTGTGTCTGGATAGCTGGAGTGACGTATGCGTTCTCTGCATGCCATTTCATAGTGCATATATAACAAGAAGCAGTCGTCTGAGGGTCTTCTAAGCTTTTTCCATTAGCAGAACTCTATCTATGCGTTTTCATAGCCTGCTTCAGTGATATTTCGAAGGCATCAGTCTAAGGGAGAACTTCTGAAACCGAAGCTTGGAACTTTTTGGCAAAAAACGTCTTCTGACACAATCGTCCGAATCTTCTAGAACTCTAAGCCGTACTCAACAAAACTGCTTTCGAGAAACAAGAACGTTACTTTAGAAAGATCAGGCATTTATCCCGTCTGAGAGGATCGTTGTGACTGGAGTCTCCTCTTCCTCATCCAAAACAGTTAAAGGCAGTACCCAGGGTCAAGCATAGTTGCGATCGAGGGGAGGGGGTCGCCGTTGAGTTGATACAGAACCAACTGAGATAGCAGCGATTTGGGGAGAGGACTCCGCGCAAATTTTAGCCCACAACCGTCTAATCTCTTTGAAGCTCCTCTCCGTCCTAGATTTTTTCGAAACCCTCAGGATGACGGCGACTCTAACGATGAGCCGCAGTGATGTCCGAAAAGGGAATGGAGCGCTAACCTTCCGTATGCACTGAGGCTACGCGGTACGACCATGGAAAATTCCGAATTTTAGCTCGGCACAACATTTGCCCTTGCAGCGCGCAAACGCCCGTGGAGCGCGTGAACTCTTGAGAAATGGAAAAAGTAGGGTTCACAAAAACATGCATAATTCCTCGAAAAAGGAAACAAACTCATGAAAAACTCATGAATTTTACATACCTTTCAAAAGAAGAAGACTGGTTCTATAGAATCTTCCAAAAGAATTGTCACAAGACTCAAATTCTGGAGAACTGTACAACGACAAACATTGGTAAAGTTCGATTTTCATCAAAAGTATGGTCGAAAAAACGGCAATTCTTCGCTTCGCACTGTACGCTTTCAGGAAACATTGTATAAGAGGGCAAACTAGAGGATTAGCCCTATCTTATGCCCAGAAAAGATCTTGTAATTCTTCCTTATTAAGGGAAATAATTTGATGCGACTGAGATGATGAGACGATGCCAAGAGTCGCGTCAAAACTGACCTTAGGTCGCATCAACTTAATTTGTAGGAAACGGAGTCAGACTTCTGTGCTATTCTAAGCAGAGGTGGAGGAATTCTTCTAGTTTCCCCTGCTGTATGAAGTTTCCTGAAACCTCACGGCTGTGAATATTTGCTCTCGATTTTCTTACCCCTACTTTTTCTAAAATTCAGAAAATAGCGATGTTTGAGTGTGTAGGGTTCTTGGTATTGAGAAAGTTTCAAAGTATTGCCTCCACCTTCAGTAAGTTAATCGAGTTTCTGTACACCTTACTTTTCTCATTTTTAGGGGAATCGCACCGCGCACGCGCGCGTGCGTTGGTGGGCCGTTTTCTAGCTACTAGTTTTGACGGCATTTTCTGCATTCCTTAGCCTTAACCTTTTTGTGCTCTTCTGTTTGAAGGGTTTATTTCACCCACAGTAGGGGGTCGAAAATCTCTGCTCAGGAGAGGGGAGGGGTCGCCTCGGAGGCAAGTGAGTCGCACTGGTACGCTTGACCCTGGCAGTACCCACGCTCGGAACGCTTTCTGAATTCTCGACAGCTTCTGAAAGAGGAACTCAAAAATGGGTTAAGATTCAAACTTCTCTGCTCAAAAATCATTCCTGACCAAGAAAATCGCTCCAGAACACTCGTCCTCAATCTCGCAGACGAGTTTTCTATTGCGCCGTGCGCTTCCTACTGGAGTCCTCTACCGCCTTAAAGGCAGCATCCAAGATTTAAAAAAAACGCCCTCCTAGTTCTTTATGGATTCTAAAAGAAGAGCTCAAAAAACGGGATGAGGCTCAAAAATTCCTGCTCAGAAGTCATTTCTGGCCAAGAAATGCGCTCTAGAAAACTCGTCCGCAATTCGCGGACGAGCCTTCCACCCGATGGCTTCTTTCGGTGACATCACAGCTTAGACGAGTTTTTAGTGTTGCATAGCGTCGTAGCAGGGAAGCAGACAGCAACTAACAACAATATATGCCCGTCTGCCGTGTTTAACTTGTCAAAAACTTGTACGTGTAGGTGTAGTTCTCGCCCTCGCTGGCTCCGTTTGCCCACATTGCCCACTCCAACGGAGGCAATTTTTTCCAGTGTGGATCACATTTCGCGCATTTTTACTTTAGCTGTGGCTTGTTGGGCGATAGTGCTCCTCTAAACTGGCAAAAGCTGTTTAGCGGTTTTTTTTTCGTGGATGCTGCCTGGGCAGCACCCACTCTAAGAACGCCTTCTGAGTTCTCGATCTGTTCCGAAAGATGAACTCAAAAATGGGTTGGAGTTCAAATTTCACAGTTTAGAACTCATTCCTGACCGAGAAATTCGCTCCAAAAGACTTGTCCGCCGTTTCGCGGACGAGTTTTCCGTTTCGTCGCGCTCTTTCTGTTGGAGTCGCCTACCGCCTCAACTGCGAGGACATAGAAAGCTTGTACAACCCTACTCATACCAAATGGTTGTAGCGCTCTAACTAGAGTGGAAAATAAGGTGGCAGGACAACTCGTGCCCGCATCCTTCCTAACTAGTCCACCGAGGACCCGATTTTTCGGCCGTTTTCTTCCCAACGAGCGGCTTACCGGTGCTCTTACTTTGGCTTTTGGCTCTTCAGCCACCGAAGGTTCATAAACTACGTGAATCTCGAAATCCGTTTTAGAGTGGGTGCTGCCTTTAAGCGCGAGGACATGACTTTCAATTCCACTCATATCCAGGAGCTGTAGCGCTTTAACTAATGTGGAAAGCTAGATGGAAAACTCGTCCACAGAATCGCGGACGAATGTTCTGGAGCGAACTTCTTGGTCAGGAATGATTTTTGAGTCGAGAAATTTGAACCTCAACCCATTTTTTTGAAGTTTCTCTCTCAGAATCCGTCAATAACTCAGGAAGCGTTCCGAGCGTGGGTGCTGCCTTTAAAACAAGATAAAATGC
This sequence comes from Oesophagostomum dentatum, assembly GCA_000797555.1. Classification (NCBI taxonomy): domain Eukaryota; kingdom Metazoa; phylum Nematoda; class Chromadorea; order Rhabditida; family Strongylidae; genus Oesophagostomum; species Oesophagostomum dentatum. The sequence goes on along the minus strand of KN549213.1, from coordinate 463,991 downwards.
ACTTCTTCTTGTGCACTTATACTGTCTTTACCCTTGACTGCTGATACCACAGAAAATTATGGAAAATAATAAAAAAAGATAGCGAACAATTTTAGTTTAAAAATCTGCCCTTGCTCGGATATCTCAGATACCTCACTTGTCCTCAACTGTACGCTTACCAAAAAAAAATTAAGTTACACCACTAGAGAGGTGTACAACATGGCCGTTCAGGTTCATATTAATGAATCACATTTTTGGGAAACATTGAAAAAATTTGCACTGACATAAATTGACGTGCCTGTACATAACTTTCGGCTACTACGCAAAGCCTAGATCTGCAAGGGCTTGCTTTGGATCGTTTCTTGCAGTGTAGTGGTAACTTTCGCTTTATTTTCGCAATACCCATTTACGTATGTTTACTAGCAGTAGCAATTTAGAAATGAATGTCTGAAAATTGAACTATGACTTTTTTATTAGATTGCTTGATGTACAACCTTAGTATTCCCCCCTTCCTATTTAAGGTAGCAAGGCACGTCCTTGTATTCTTATTCTTCTACTGGAGTGGGCAAAATTAATTGCACACATTTTTTTTACTAAATAGTTTACCTAATTTAGCAAAATTTGGCACAAAAATGTTTATGAGTGAGCAGGGACTCTGGCCAATAATGTGACAGTTGCTCCATATCGTCGCTATAAACCCCAATAAATGCATTTGAGTGTCATTTTTCAGTGCTCAAAGTGGCCGCTAGAGTTCTTATGGAAGATTCCTTCCAAGCTTTTCACAGCAAAATCTCCATGGATTCTCTCTCACTGTATAAGAAGGCTGAGGATTTCTTCTCTAGAAAATGCTCCAGCAAAAAAAATCGAAATCTTTGAAACTGGGGACTTTGAAGATGTATAATCTTCCTCTCTGAAGTGGAAAAAATTCTGCACGCAGACCTCAAACGCGAATTTTGCTTTAAAACTCGGCACCCAGTTGCTTAAATATCCTCACTTTCTCTGTGGAGTATGCCAGGGCTATCGAGTGCATTGTACTTTAGAAGGCGACATTTTGATATACGACAGTAAATTTCCTGGCGCCATTGTGGGGCAAAATCAGTGATGCCTTACCAGTTTACCAAATCGCTTTCAACACAATGATAATAGAAGGTAATATTGCTTCACAAATGTCTTCGGAATGTCCAAGGCATGCACTTTAAATGCCGCTATTTCTATCCCAGTTATAGCGATTGTGGACCTCCAGCCAGGGCAAAGAGTTGTTGTTACTAGGAATAACTGCAGGCCACGGCCCACGTCTATGCATTATTTAGAATTTCCGGGATCTTGCCTGTCTTTCGATCAATTTGGATTAGATGAGTTTGCGAACCTTAAGGGCTGAGTATGGTTTACATTTTACGTGTACAGACGCGTACAGATGGTTTTCCATGTTTAGAGCTTCGGGTAATCCGAACTCTTTCAGTTAGCTGAGTCAGGGATTCCTTGTTATTCCTATCGATATATTTCGAGGCTTGGGAATATCATGATGGTAGTTTATTGTCACCTGTCTCCTTTTTATCAGAAACAACTAAGCTTGCCTCCGTCCCATATTTTATTGTGATCACGGCTCTCCCTAATTTCAACATATTCATTCTAGTACTGATATCCTCTGTCGTCCGCTAGGTCTTACGCATGCCCTCAGTATGGTCTCGATTGACTCTACTAGCCATATCTAGGGAACCGCGCAAGTGACAGCGACCATATTTTAGAAATATGTGAAAGACTATTCCAGCTATATAACTGCGCCAAAATAGAGGAGCTTTATTTCCCGAATTTCAGGAGGTTTAGGTTCAAACTATGTGCATTTAATTCTTACCGTAGATTTCTTTCTAACCATGTCACTTGACCTGGGCATTAAGTGATTTACCCTAAAATAAAGCTGATACAGCCTAAACTGTTGTGCCAACCAGATTGTTAAGGTGTAATAGCTTTATTCACGAGCGATCTTTCCACAAAATCGTCTTTATCAAGGTGTGAGAAGAGGCACCAGCTTGTTTCTGTATATACTACACCACCAAACGTCTCCGCTTTCTCGGTTATGTCCCAATGACGCAATAATCCAGTTATAATGCCTAAATAATTAATTCAGTGCTCCAATCGAACTATAATGCCGCCTGCAGTAACGCCCCAATAATCGAAATATAATATCTGCTGCGGGTATCGCTTCCGGCTTCCTATGAAACGAACTAGGAAGGTGGTGGTTGTAAGGCCTCTTACCAATGGCGGTCCGA
>KN549213.1:442218-453102 GCA_000797555.1 Oesophagostomum dentatum | reverse complement strand
TTATTTATTTGTTTACTTTATTTGGAAGCCATGTTAAGCATTAGCGGTAACGTCGTGACAATGGTTATACTCTATTTTTTTACCATTTACTCACCTTACTCATTCCCAAGAGTAGCAGGGTTGGTATAATTACCATAGAAGTGTTCTGTTATGATCGCATCCGCTTATTAAAAGGCTTCGATTTAGCTGGATCGTTAGAAGCATTACTGAGTCTTAAGGCATGCCCGCATATGCGATCTTTAGGTAAAACAAAGCGAGAAAAAAACTTCCAAACAGTGTGGCATTATTTACTGCGTCAATTTCTTGTGTATCCTTACTGTACAGCGAGTCAGGCAGTGGAAAACGTCATAAAGGCTAATATTTGAGCTGCTGGGCAGAGAGCGGCGAGCGGATGCATGCAGATTTTCTTGCCAAAAAAAATCCTTCAATAATTATTTCACTTAAAGGATGTGTTCAGCTTAGCTCAGCCTATAGGCAACTTTTTATTTGCAGTTACAGGAAATTATTTCTGAAAACCGTTTAACTAAAACTGCTACAAACTCTTCCTATCAATTATCAATTCATTGTATTTTTCTAAAATGGAGACGAACTTTTTTCCGAAACTTTCAACAACGCAGAGGCGTACATGATCTGAAACTGTCTTCAGCATCAGGAAATAAACAATCAGTAGCGTATAAAAAATAACTCCACCATCTCCAGATTAAGAGAAGGTAGAACTTATCACTCTGAAATGTATTACAGAAAAAGCAGAGGACCATATGCTATGATAAATACATAACTACTATGCTACTTCGTAGACACTTTCGCATATTGACACAGTCCAAAAATTTCCGCATTTCGACACTTGAGCAACGACAGCAGGGAAAGCTATGAGCCTTTGCTTAGCCTTAGATTCATACAAGGATATAATGGTGCTTGTGAGGAGCGGAATGTTTACGATTCTTTATTCAGTGTGATCTCTTCAGATAACTGCCAACAACAATCTAAGTCCCTCACAGAAGTTCTGGGGCGGTAGTCCATCACCCAGGAGTCCTCAGCAGTACCTTAGTTAGTTAAGCTTCTGCTTCTGCAACTGATTTAAGTAAGTTAAAATACCTAAGCTTTAGTAGGATCTCCGAACTACGTGAACATCACGGTGCCAACTCCTCCTCCGGATGCATTACATCCAGACGTATGTCAAAGGTAAGTCAAAATTTACGGAAAAATGCGCATAATGAAATCACATTTTCAGGGAGATAGTTGGCAGCCCATCTCCCCGTTCAAACCCCACATTTTTGATGGGGAACTCACCCGTTAGAGGAGGAGCGGTCCCGATTACGGAAGTTGCCCCGCCCACCCCCACGAATTCAGGTCAGCTCCGGTCGCCGATGAGCGGAAGTCGTAGAACGGCATTTGCGAACTCGAAAAGGTACGATTGTCCACGACGAAACACCGAACTAGCTTTACCGACGTTCCGTTTAACCCCTTGTTGATTGACCAGTTATGGGGGAAATACCAACTCGAGAAGGACAAGATTTTTGGAGATAGCGAAGCGGATGCGATGCGGTCGGCTACCTTCCGCATTTTTTTGTTTGATGTCTGGCTCAATGTATTTTCTCCTTTTGGTTTTCGTTTTGCTTGAATGAAGTGTTTTTTGGGCATGGCTTTGCCTATTTGTTTGTCTGCGGTGCATGCATGCTTTCATCCATTGTGGGATGCTTTTAATAAGGAAGGGATGATTAATCGAGTCCGGAGATAGATGCGCGATATGGTCTGCCAAATAGGGCTTGAAATACTGATTTCAGATATGTAGTTCATAGCTGCGACCGCTTACCCTACAAGGACATTTTTCTCTTAAACTGTGGCCCCTAGCAAAGTTCACTCAGTTAAGATGAGCCTAAATTATGGCCCCACTGAATGCCAGTCAGCTCACCTGAATTAAGCTAGCAGCCACCAATATAAAATAGCAAACTCTCCTGACAGACTGAATCCTGTGCTGAGTCAAAGCAAGACGAGCCGACGATTATTGTGAAAGCACGGAAGGAAAGGGAAATCATACTCGTAATATACTGCTTGAAAGCATTTCTCGTCCTAGGGATCTGAGAGAGTTAGTTTCGGCTAAGAAGAAGGTCCACGAAATATTGTAAGTTGTTGTTCACTGCTGATCTACTGCTCAGTCGCCAACCGCCGTTTTGATCTAGAAAAGTCGAATGTTTCTTCATTTTAAATCAAACATTTTCTTAAGGAAGTTACGGATTTTTTTGGAGCTGATTCACATTTTTCTAAGCTGCACAATTAGGAAAGTGCTGGGATAATTTTCCGGAGTTTTGGAATAACATTTGCAATGGGGCCAGCTGACTATCCTCGGAAACTGGTGGGCCTTGCCAAAGTTCTGCTGAGAATATTTTTGTCGGATCTCGGCTGAGTGAACTTTACTGCGGGCCTGTGTTTGACTCAGATCTTGCGTATTCTTTCCGGAAATAAGCGGAATCAGAGGGTTATGGTCCAGTTCTGAAAGCCTCATATGCTAGAAACTTAAGGTAAGGTCATACTGCTCTTTTACATACTTAGTTCATTGTTTGTATTTAAAATTTATTAAATTACGTTGCATCATAGCGTTTTAGCCAGGTACAGTTTAACGTGAAGAAAAAACCTGTGTGACTCTTGTAACTCCCAACAGAGCAAACCGTCGCAGATATGAATGATATATTTGGAAACGAGATTCCAATCCCTATTTAGCAGAACATATCGCACAGCTATCACCAAACTCGATTAATAATCATTCCCTCGCAAGATTTGCTGTAATGCGAGGGACTGCATGGGTATCTGTTTCTTCTTTCTATATTTTTTTCTGTACAGCTCGTCTGTAACTTTTTAGCTACTCAGATTTTTTTGTTATTGCTGCATTAGTTTAATTTACTAAACTTGATGGTAGGTATACATTTATGATATTCGAGGATATTGTAACTACAGAGTTTTGGAGATGTCCACGAGACCTCTCTGCGAAGGGAGATCTTCGGTAACGGAAGTCACTGTTGAGTACAAAAGAAGATAGTAAGGTTTTGGCGAACGGAGCTGCGGAGAGGATCAGCGTAATAATATTGGACCTCGCATAGGTAGAAAAATATGAAGAAAAATGGACTGAAACATAAATAAATAGCTGCAACGATATGAAACTAACCAGCTATTTGTTTAAGAGACTAATATAAATTCTATATTGTGAGATTTTAGGTCCAAAATTAGTGTCACATCCACGCAAAAACAAACAAGACAGTTCTGGGAAAGTTCAGATGATGTTTTCCCCGAATTTGCCTTGCTGTATAGAGTGGGATAGTTAGAAGTATGGATAGCTGTTAGAAATTCTGACACCAAGTGGGTAGAACTTTTTCCCTTAAATTTTGAGAAAACTCTGCAGCCCTCAGTTTTAATGCTCGTCCAAATTCTCACATTTTTGATACCTTTGCTATCTTTTTCAGCAAAATTTGAAGGAAATACACTCTATTGAAAGGGACTACTTCAGAAGTTCTACAGAACTGGGGCTATTTTCTTTAGGCTATGATATGCTTGTTGCAATGACGCTGCAGAAGATGCATATTGTCGAAACTTCGTTGAAAAAACAGAGTTAAATTCTAACAATTGAGGAAAGTCATTTTCTTTCCGATATCATTATTGTTCATAAAACACTAGAAGGTAGCTAGTTTTGTCAGGCAGGAGTTTCATTAGCCCTAGCGCTTCGTAGACAATGAGTCTAGCAGTAGGTGATGATTTACATGGAGGAGCTCAGACTAACGCTCAGGTATTCACTGCGATTCATATTTCTACAGTCATTTCCAGAAAACTTTGAATCTGAAATATGGCTTTTACATTTATCGAAATTGTATTGCCTATTCATCAGGGAAAATGACTGTGAAGCAAAGACTCATTCGTCCTGTTTATAATATGACATATCACTGATCTCCATAGGAGTAAAACAGCTGACTATCCAGTCGCATGGTATAGTAGAGTGAGGGCTATGTTTAAGACAGGACTCACGGAAAAAATGTTTTCTCATGTCAGACATTTTCAAAAATCCGCTCCAAATCAGTTCGTCCCAGTAACCAAGTCGCCCTCTCTTTTGACATCAGTTGTGACGATTTCGCAAAATAATTCGACAAAATCAATCGTGGATGCTGAGAAATTGTCTGACAGCTACTTTTGATTCAGTGAACTTGCTCTTCTTGGTTTGCAACGCATATTTATGTAAATGGGGTGGTATTCTTAGTTTTCCCCAGTTCACAAAAAGTACGCGTTAGCACGCAGACCTTCTGGTTGGAAACGGTTTTGTTAAAGACGACGTTCAATTTCGTTTTGATTATGCAAATTTATGTCAGGCCAAGTCCGCCTCCACTACGCTGCTACCATGCTAGCAATCGCAGTTGACCACTCTGTCTTTAAAAGTCCGTTTGTACACAGGTGCTGCTTGAGTTCAACAGAAAAGAGAGGCAGGTTAAAGAAACCATGAATGAATGCTATTGTTTCGGTTGATTCTGTTTTTCTTTTTGCATTATTCTAGTCGAATCCAGTTCAATAGTGACCAAGCTGTCTTCTTACTAAGATAATTCTGTGCACCTGCCTCATAAACTTAGGCTATAATCTTGTTTTGTCTGTTCTCGCGTAATACTTACTATGGCTCGTGAACTTATGCGGTGTTTATCTAAAAGGGAATCTTTTAGGATTTGGAGTAATCGATCACGACGGTTACTAAGATGTATAGGAGTTTGGAATTAGAGCGCAGCAGAGTCTGGTGAAATACCTAGCGGAGTTTGTATCGCTGTTGTATCTTATACCTGTACCTTACTTTGTCCTCAATTCACGTGCAGAAGCTACACCTGAGGGGGTGCGTGACTTTTTACTGTCAATGGGGCGGGTCTCGCGAGATTACATGAGATTAGTTCCCCAGCCGCGTCGCGGTCGACGCGCACCCCAAGGTTACCACAGGTGAGAAAAAGCTTCCAACAAGTCTTAACTTCCGGGTTTTTGACTAAGCAAGGACCTTAGGAGGAACTCTATCCATGTGCAAACAAATCTTGTATCGAAAGGTAGAACATAGCTGGACTTCAGACTAGGAATGATTCTTGCGCGGCAGGCCATGGTTCGGCGTGGGGAACTAATCTCGTGCAATGGTCTCGCGATGCCGCACCCTTGCCGCGCGAATCGATCTCGTTTGCAGCGCACATGCTGGAGTGCGGGTCCCGCGGCCGAGATTGATTCGCGCGGCAAGGGTGCGACATCGCGGGACCCGCCCCATTGACAGTAAAAAGTCACGCACCCCACCTGAGGTGGACAATGCTGCGTGCTAGTGCGCGAATGGCGCAGATTATTGATATCTCTGTGATTAACATGTCCGCCCAAGCCTTTCTCAAAGTCGAAAATTCTATATCTACAGTTAACTTTCTTATTTCTAAAAGAACAGATAAGCGTCACATATTTCTGGAATCGATGTACCGACTTAAATGATTTTGTTATTCCACGCGCCCATGATGAGAGGAATTCATGTTCGCGAATTGCATGGTTTAGCTGTGTGTTGTAGCTGAGCGAATCAATCTGCAGTTCCCAAACAGTGATCTTGGAGTTTACTGAGCGTAGATACTCATCTTCACATTCGGATCTTTAACAAATGTGCTATACTCCGAATTTCTACTCGAGGACGATGAAATTGGCGGATTTAACAGAGAAAATGCTCTTCTTGAAGGAAGTACGTGTTCAGCATTTCTAGACTCTCTCAAAGTGTTATTCTTATACTGTTAAACTTATCTTGAAGGAGTTTACTAAAAAGAAGTCTTCCTTTAAAAAAAAGCAGTAATGTCAGACCTGTGGGATTTTCGAGTTAATTTTTTGTTTCTACTTCACTTGCTCCTCGGTCATCTTGGCTCGCTCACAGTGTTGAAGCCACGCAATCGTGCGTTTCGAAAAGATCCTCGTCATCGCTCATTATCGATCACTGCAGGGCTAGAGCCTACTAGTCCCGCCGCTGACTCGCGCAGGATCCGTAGCGTCATGCTGGGAAGCAGGGATGTGCGGAATTCCGACTTTCGATCCCGAAAATTCGGAAGTTCCGGTGTTTTTTGGACTTCCGATTCCAGACTTCGGATTCCGAAAAAAAACCGCCGAAAAATTGGAAGTTTTCGGAAGTAACTCTAGGACAAAATAGGTATACTGATCAATAGGTCTTTAGCGGAAGTCTTGCACTGTCTCTATGCAAAATCTTTTTCGCATAGGGACAGTGCAAGACTTCCGCTAAAGACCTATTGATCAGTATCAGCTCAAAAATAGTCTTTCTAATTTTTCTCAGCAGATTAGAGGATGTGTGGCATTATAAGATCTTACCACGTTTTTCGACAATCTGTAGAAACACGAGTTCTGGCTAATTCTGCAGGTTTTATAGAATTCACCCTAAATAAGGCCTCGCTGCCCCATTTAACGTGACATCTAATTCCTCTATTCTTTACTACTGCCGAATACTCCTAGATCTTGGCTCTGCCTGCAAAAGTTTTTCAAAAATAGGGAGCGCCCTAAAGTTTCGACTCATGCACAAGACCGCAAGAGTTGAACATAAATAGGGGTAGAGTGAGAGCCCTGCGGAGGTGTGCAGAGAGTCTGTCCTACGAAAGCATCAGCAGGATCTGTTATGCTTTATCAGAGTGTTGAACGTCTTAAACATGGCGCAAAGGAACTATCTGCAACCACACTGCTCTTTCTTTCTCTATACTACGCTCTAACAATACTCTAGTAATCAGTATTTTTCTGTTCTGTGGGAATGTTGGAAATATCGAAACTGGTGGTATCGAGGACTCAAAATATACGATACAAGGAGAAATGTAAAAAAAATATTATCACTATACTAATAGAAGAGGTCTATTAACGCTAGCATAAGTAGCACTACTTTTACGCCCAGGACCTTGTTCTACAAGGTGAGCATTAATTACCTGCACGGATATATCGTCAAATGGCCATAGTGAAACGGATTTGCAAACTATCCTATGGATGGCTTGCTAGAATCACTCGAAAGACTAGGCTGCTAATAGCATTCGGATTGTTTGTTATGTGGATGAGAACCGGAGCCCAGAACCTCCTCACTTTCGTAGCCTGTGACGCGCGAGTAGTCTTTGTCCTAAATAATTCTAGATTTTCGGCAAAACAAATTAGGCGAGTTTGCAGTGGTCCTTGAAGAAGAGTATGTTGAGTATGTTTCCTCTTTTCAACTGATATATAACATCCTGAAAAAGCTTGCAATACTGGAGATGCGGGATGTTTTCTCATATGCACGGAATTCGGGTAACGATTGGGCTTCTGACACACAGGGGTGTCGTGCTTAAGCAGCTAATTGTCCATTATCTAACGGCAATTTCTTCTACATTTATGATTTTTGGTGGGGCAAATCCTGTATACACCTTTTGGCATAGCTTCATCAAGAATTCTCTCGTTTTTACTTGGTGGTCCGCAAAACAAAGAGAAAATTCTGGACACGCACGTGAGACACAGACCTCGTTCGCACATCTCGTTCCTTCTGCAGCAGTGGAGGGTTTCTTCTCGCAAACAAGCATAGAAGCTTGGATTGCTTGGACTCGTACGGATACGTTCTCAGTGAATATTTCTAAAATATCTTTTTTTCTCACAAAATTCGTGCAGATATTAATGCGCGTCCTGTAAGGTTAAAGTGGCAGCGGTGGTAGCCAGTGCAGCGGCATAAAGTAGAGGAGGTTGCCATGTCACATTAAAATTTCACATTAATCCGATAACTACTCGCAGAGTTACAGTGCTTTGAAAAATGCGAAGGCTTCTTTGGGACACTGTATCCTCCAGTTTCTCTTTGTAATTATAGGTAGAAGGTGTAGCTCTGTCCAGCTTTTTGATATTTGTGTTCTTTCGGCACTGACATAGGCGTTTGGAACAAAAGAACCTGGCAGTGGACTATACACTAAAGACGCACTTTTGCGCATTTTTCATCTTCTAGCCCGAGGATGTCGGTGTTGTGTGTGTGCATTATTAACGAATCAATAAGTTAGTGAATTTTACGAAACGACCATTTCTCGGGCAAATTAAAGGGAGGGTAAAGCGAAGCGCAGCGTCGCACTTATTTCACTCGCCATTGTTCTTCGTGGTCTACTTCATTCCCTAAATAACTGCATATAGCATGAATAACTTACTTTTTTAGAGATTAAGATTTGTCTTGCCATTGGAGCTGAGCCTTTGCTCTCTCACATATTGACAGAACATTATTTTACCTCCTGCGTGGGGCTTACTCGTGAATTGCACTCTTTTAAGCTGTGATATGCTGCTCTTAATGTTTTCTTTGTGCTTTATCGGTTTGGGCTGAGGAGAGAAAAACTTTTGCTCCAAAAGGCTGAAATTATAGTTTTTCACCTTTGCGGATGTAGCAGAAATCCTTGACTACGTTTTGTAAATGAACGAAATTATGCACACAAACGCAATTTAGGAAGGTGGAGTTTTGCCCAACCCCATTTTGCAAGGTCTTTGCACGTATCGACTGCACAACTGTGGCGAGATCAACGCATCGAACTGATCTGACAGCCGCTGGAGATTCATCCGTTGGATTTTAGGCATAACCATGGGGTAGTATACATAAAATTGGTTTCATGAATAGGTTATACCTTAGCAGGTGCACTAGGAGTACCTATTATTGCATTTTAATGGTTGTCTTTTGGGAATCGTTTCAGTGCAGAGAGGTCAGTGCGATCGATTTGGCAGGGGAAGGGTCGCAGCTGAGGAGGGTGAACTATTCGACCATGGTGTCGACGTTCACGCATCGCTCATCCACACCGCTTGTCTCTCTCCCACTCTATCCTTTCTCGTCCTATTCCTTGGTTACTTTCGCAGTTTCTATCTAACATTTTTGAACAACGAAAGTTCAAAGGTTGTAGCAGCGAAGTAGGGATGTCTACGGTTTATCAACAGCGCTACTCCTTGTTATTCCCATATGATTTATCTTCCAGGCTCAGTACAACAATAGACAATGACAAGTTGCTACAACCAGTCGATCGTCAGCAACCAGTAAGAAGACAGCCATCAGTTCCTGCTGCAGGTGTGTGAATTCGTTGGGCTATGAAACCGGTGGTAAATACGTCGTACTTCTGTTTCAGAACCGGAACAATGGGGAAGGAATTCTCGTATTCCAGCACCTACTTCTAACCAGAGGGAGCAGAGAGGTGAGCGCTTTCGAAGAAGTTTTTTTTCAGAACTGTTGTGTGGAGGAAAAGTAATTAAGCGCCTGGTTATAATGTTTCGCCGATATGGTGCTGACGGTTGAAGTTAAGAGTGGAATAACGTTTAGTATTTACGCCTGCCTCCCTGAAGCCAATGGCTGGCCCAAATGCCAGAAAATTCTCTCTTTTTCAAGCTATCCGAGATGCTCTTGATTTTTTGGCTTCAGATCTCCCAAACAAAACTAGAACAAAATCTTTAAAAAATGTTGCAAATTTGTAGCTGAAATGACTGGAGCAAACTATAGAATTTTCTTTTTGCAGTTTTATTTATCACTTTTCGCTGGTTTCTGCACAACGCTATATCAAAAGCTTTTAGACAAATTATGCAGTTCAAGCGCTACAGCTCCAATACCATTATACAACATCTTTTGGTACTTCGAACTTCATGTTGCTCTTGCACAAACCACACTAGGGTTTTTCGAATGAGCGCGTCGGGGACGTTAGGCCATGCATGGCCCGGGCCAGATCGTTTCAGAATACGGCCACTGATCAGAAGAGCCTGAGGTAACAGCCGGAAGTTTGGTTCTGTTTCTGTGAGAAATAGCACAATTTTTGATGGTACAGCTGATGTCAATCAGTTTTGATACGTGTGGATTCGATAAATGCGGTGTGTGGGCCTGGGTCCACCTTCGGCAAAGTTTTCAGCAGTTTATTAGTTTGCTTCTGAGTTTTTTTNNCACCTTGAAACTGAGACTCTTGAATGTGTTGGTTACGATTTGGCGTTTTTAAAAAAACTATTTTATGGGTTAGGAAATTTCATCTAGCAGGTTCTTTGACAAGTTTCCATATTCAAACGCAGATTCTTCCTCGTTTAATAATGGCTGTCATAAGAAAAAGCCTTACGCAATGAGATCATACGGAAAGATTAGACATTACAGCCTGCGACTGCTCATAAAAACTTGTACCATAAGCGACAGCTGCGCATTGCCTCAGCCATCCACTCACTTGGAAAATCCATGAAGCAGTTAGCTTAAATAATTGATGGTTTATTCTTGAGACAGACCGACTTTCCACGTCTTTTCTATGTGTTCGCGATTCTGTTTGTGAAAAAAGTCTTTTCTGGATTCTTTTTCCAGCCCATTCGTCTGGGCATGTCCAAACACTAGCGCCAAGCAGAAACTCAACGCGAGGGCCCGCAGCGTCGAATCCCGACATGAGGCAGCGTGACCCGACGGTACGACACATTACGGCACATTTGGAAGATTTCTCGAAGAGCCTGGTTTTATTACCATCATCGAAGGTGACATCCATATAGCGCAGCTTTTTTTCAGAAAGCAACGGCAAAGGCCAACCCCTATGCTAACGTCCGTGAAGACCGACAGAGGATGTCAGTATCAAGGCCTGGCGATGATTACGCGATCCAACGGCAGCGCCCTCATTCGCAGGGACCGGTTACGGTCCGGAAGGTGAAAGTGAGATTTTTGTGTTCTGAAGCTGAGGTGATGAGGCAGCTTACTGAAGTTTTAGGCGCAAGCATACGACCGACTCGACGTCTCCAGTTGCGACTCCAGGCGCTCGTCGGGTATCTCGCTGCCGTCGCGATCCACCAGTCAAGAGGCCAGAATGTACAGTACGTTTCTGAAGATTACTACTAGTGGCCCCGTGAGCAACTTGGCGTGTAAGCCACTTCTTGGTGCCCGCG
>KN549213.1:397308-411823 GCA_000797555.1 Oesophagostomum dentatum | reverse complement strand
TTTTCAGTGCAATCAGTCCCATAGAAAGGTGTGGCCGCCTTGGGGCCCTAGTTTCCGCTGAGTTAGTCATTAGAAGTGAATTCGGCGCAAATAATAGTGCTTATAGTACAGAGCGATTAAAAATGTGGTGTAAGTAAGTCATTTTTGCGAAGGCTATTGAATTTGGAGCATTTTGTGGGTCTGCTAACTGCCTTTACGTACTCTTAACTTTCAATATTATCCGATTTTAGCGATTGAAGCCTGATTCCTGCTTTGGACATCCAAGAATTTCGTTGTCAATTCACGGTTTCGCGCACTGCGCAGTGTTTCTCCTATTAGCCTGTTATACACAGTCTTTTTGCAATGAAATCCTGTAACTGAATGCTAGTTAAAGTACCCTTGGGAGAGGGACAGCAACTTGACTACTCGTCACTGCCAATCCATAGAGGAAATATCGAGTGCATTAATTTCACCCAGAATGAATCAAATGATGAATGCCGTCTCTGATTGTCTCCTGGTGACGAAATCGGTTTGTGCCCTGCCGCATTCAGCAGAGCCTAGATATTGCGCCTTTTCCAACATTGATACAGATTATTCAGTTATCCTTATCACTGCTGAACGGTCCTTGTCTCTCAACCGTTGATGAACTGCCGAGTGCCCTGCAGTGTTATGCCTCTTTTCCCACTGGTGGTTTAGCTCCATTGATACGCGTTTTGTTTGCTATTCAATTTTTAGTCCGGGTAGCTTTCTGTGTAGCTCCGTCTCCTCTATTGACTTTGTGTAGAAGGAAGGATCAGATGATGCTGGAATTTTGCAAAGCTGCAGCCAGTCAGTGGTAAACATTTTTTATTCCTATTTTTGATTCTGAAAGAAAAACAAGCAGGAATCAGTGAACCTTTTAATCGTAAAACTAGAATTTGAAACTTTGTTTTCAGTTAAAAACTATTCATGCAGAGGCTAACCCTGCTACCATTCACTGATTTATATTTCGAAAATCTCTGAAATCCTCAGGCTCAATCAAGATGTTTCAGAAGTTTTCAGGCAATTCCTCTAGCTTCTAAAACTGCTAGAAAAGAGCTTATCAGAGCACTTCATCTAGAGGGAAGAATTACGCTAGTTAGAGCTTATCGTTTCCTCAAAAGCTCTGAAATTATTTTTTTCGGTTACTTTCTAGCACTCTCTGTGGCTTCATTCGAGTAGGCCTTCCCCAAGGGGCTCTCCCAAGTTCCTCGAAAAAGTCCATGCTTTTAGCGCTGCTCGGCGTCGCCACGCTCATCTCTAGACCAGGAGTTGTTCTTTTCCCGAATATATTCTTCCAAACGCCGTTATATGCAGACGTTCGACGCTGCTCGGCCACAACTAGTTCCATTCACAAGAGCTTTCCCTCCCTTAATTACCGCTACAGATGTCATTGCCCAGAACTTTCCAGACGTCGCTTGATCTTCAAAGAGAAGGCAGTCAACAGCGGTCTGCCCTTACGCTGTTGATTGGATTTTTTTAGAAAACTCCTTTCGCGGTTTAAGTTTTCTCCCATAATATGTCCAGAACTGACATTTTTGAGAGCAACACTGCTTGAATTACTACTTTTCCCCTTTCAATATATTTCAATATATACTCCAATTGTATATTACTACTATGTTATTTTTATTTTCTAATGTTTTAGTTTAGTTTTCCTTTTGTTTGTTCCTCAGATTTCAGTGGAAAGCATCGATCTTCAGGACCACTCCTTGCAAGGTAATATCTCGACAAATAAAATTAGTAAATTTCTTAAAGTAAAGCGTCGACGCGTCAAAAAATAGTTACCTTTTTCCAGTTTCAAGAACAGTAACTGAATAACTCAGTTGTAAAGGTTAGAAAAGAGCTGTGTTCTGTCATCTTCATTAAGAGATCCAATGATTAGCGTTTCCACGACTTTCTGATCCAAATTAACTTTTTTAGCGGCTGCGCTTAAAGTTTGCTTGATACCTGCACAGTATTTGAAAAGAAATTTCTCACAAAGTTCCTATTTTATCACTTTCGAGCGAACAGTTTTGGCAGATTATGGATGTCCATGGAAAAGGTCCGTATAACAGGGATTCTATATTTTGGCGTTTATGGCGGTGGATTCTCTCTGTTCATATTCTGAGGGCCAGATTTTTGGATAACTAGCTAAGGTTCCCAGGTCAAAAAAGTAAACTTCTTCCAGTCAACGAATTTTGTTTTCTTCAGCTACTAGGCCTCACGGCGCTTCGCTTGGATGTGCGTTATCTAATCCTTTTCGCATCTCTATAAAGAATTGCGGCTTTGGAGGTCTACTGAATTAGATGTAGTAATTTTCCAGAAAGAAGCAAACTTGTAAACATATGTTCCGCTTAGGACTGGCCAAGCCAAGATCATGGAAAAACAGATGGCCAGATGGCCAGACAGCTGAAACGTGCAAAATTCAATATAGCAAATTCTTTGCAAGGGGCGAGAAATCTCTGACATAGGTACTTCAGTAAAGCATGGCTTTGGAGCCTGACAATGTTTCGGCTCCATAAATTCAAATCAGGTTAAAGAAAATAAATTCCGGTTGTTGTTGGATACCACGGTTTATTTAATGCTTTATGACTTTTTTGCCTGTACTCTTGCGAAAGAACTAGAAAAGAAAACACCGATAAAAATACATGGACAAATAGCGGACCCAGCAGGCATGCGTTAGATGAATCAAAAAATAGCCTGTTATTCAGAAGTTTTGGATTCGCTTATATTCAAATTAGGAAGTTTTATTTGGCTTCTTGGTACCCTATTGTTCTAGAGTACAAATTGCGGAAGTGTGTTCGAAGTGCATGATCCGATAAAGCTTGGATCATGCGTAATCCTTTCTACGTTTGACGTAGGCGAGGTAGAGGTGTTTTTTTCTATCAACTTTATGCTCCTTTGCATGTATTTCTTCCTACTCTCGTCCGTTTTGTCGTCCATTTTCATTTCCATTTTCATTTTCCCCCTCCATTTTATCCAAAATAAACTAATTTCCGTACTTGTATAGTTCTTATTCATCAAGCTGGCCCTCCAAAACGTACGAATGACCTTGCTTCTAGTCAATATCTGTTTTGGCTTCAGCTGACCCAAATGATTTTGCTCATTTGTCGAACATCTGTTAATCTGTTCTCACTGCCCGTGATCCCATGGCTTCCGTTTTTTGGAGCTAATCGGGTGTTTCTTCAAGCGGCTGACCAGCTGACATAGTATCCCTCTTCTTCTCGCCTCTCTCCTTCTTTTAACGTTGTACTGAGAATTTTCTATGGGTTTCTGTTCTTCCTTCCTAATTCTATATTCTAGCTATTTATTGCTTAAGAACACTAGTAGGATCCATTTTTTGGCACCCTGGTTTTAGACTCATCCGGTTATTTCCTATAGCCTTATTCCAAAATAGCAAACTCCTGATTCCTTGTTCACATTATGGTCCTAGTTATGAGTTTGTGTATATCCTATACGGCATACATATGACAATATAAAGGTGTACATAAGAACAGCAGACGTTGTCAACTATTACGTTCTCAGTCTTTTTCTAAATTCTTACTTTAAACACTCATAATCTGCTCACAGTAAAGTTCGTGAAACGGATTCGAAAAATTCGAAAATGCAGATCTTCAACAATGAAATTTTAGTTAGTGTCTGCTGAAGGTGCAATATTTGAGAAGATAAAGGCGATAACCTTCAAATTCTTAAGGCTAAAATTAATCCGTAATCGCTTTCGGTAGGCTTTTCCTCCAAAAATGCAGACTAATCTAAGCATCGAATAAAGAATTTTACAGAGGAGATTAAATTTATGAAAATGCCAAATCCCTTTGCTTTTAGCTGTATCTGTAGTCTTTCAAGTTTAAGGTCACAGTTTCGAAAAGAGTGCTTTAAAAGTAGACTGATTTTATGGCTATTTTCGCGTTCTTTCGACACTTTTGTATTGAAAGTTGCAAGACGTAAGCCGTAAGCCATAACTTAGCAAAGAGGCGTTGTAGGCTGCGAATTAAACGTTGGTAGTTTTTCCGTACTACTGATTGTTATTAATTGATAATAGCAAATTAGTACTTTTCAAAATTAAAAAAGTGTTAAAATAGAGTAAAAAATCTGGGACATCGGACATTAAAAGAAACATCTTCTCCAATCAAGAGGATACTATAATCATCTGAATATATGCTTTTATGGAGGAGTATTGTCGCAGAAAGTGTGATTACTTAGATTTACTGCTAGGACCATACATATTCGTCCGCTCGCATCGACTGATAGCTTTCACTTTCTGAAGCGAAACAAATACGTTACATAGAAGAGGATCTGCGCTTTCAAGCAATATATAAGCTGGCTATGTTTGCTCCAGAAATCTTGGAGAAAATCCGTCCCAAACTTGAGCATCAAGAAAGGCTGGAAACCTTTCTACCAACCTAATAGTATCGAGTCCATACTGCCTGAATGGGTTTGCCTTAGGGTAAGGTGTAGGGTTGTCAGGGTTCGCTTTAAACGATCATAACTTTTTTAATACTTGTCGGATTTAGAGCAAAAAAACTGGGTGGTCGAGATTTGACAAAATCCACGAAGGATGTTTTTACCTGGTCCTGACTGACAAAGGTTCGACCCCTTTTTTTCGAATAGCCACACATGATGAAAAATGGATTCTGTACGATAAAAGGAGACATTCGGGACAGTGGCTGGATGCTGTGGTGGTTGGCGGCTGCTGTAATCCACTGCAGCTTTTTTGGAACCAGGCCAAACCATCAGAGTCCTACTTTGAGGGAATCGATGAGATGTACCGAAAATTGCGTCAGTTGCAGCTGGTCCTGGTCAGAAGAGGCGCGATTCTTTTACATGACAACGCCCGTCCTCACGTTTCACCAGTCACCATCCGAAAATTTAACGAACTGAGGGCTGAAGCTCTGCCTCACCTGCCATATTCCACAGCACTTGCGCCAACCGAATATCACTTTTTCAAGCACTTTCAGAATTTTCTCGTCGGTGGAACCTCTGCCAATCAGGACAAGGCAGAAACAGAATTCGTGGATTTTATCAAGTCTCCCCCACGCAGTTTTTTCGCTACAGTCGACTAGCTATCTGACCTTAACCCGATTTGACATTGATATATCCCACTCCAGAAGCTGTCACCTTGGTACTTTTTTTACAACTGCAAGATGAAACCTTGTGAAACGCAACTGAAAATGGTGTAAGATTTTGAAGTTGATAGTCTTCGGGAGATACAATAATGTATATTTTATCTTAAAAAACCTGCATACCCGCTTTTTTAAAAGCGAACATTCAAAAAAGCCGAAAAATAATTACGGATCTACTTAAAAGTGAGCTGTCAAGTAAGCGGTACCAAATAAATATGGCAAAGCCGGTGCAAAGAAATTCACAAACAGAATGTTTGCCACAGCCGTTCTAAAGAATAACCTGTTAGCAATCTCCGGATTAGCTGCCATGTGCATCGATAGATGTGGAAGTTGAGATAGTGTCTGATTCCATCGCTTGAGCGGTTGCACCACTAGTGGTCGTCCAATTTCTTTTACTATTCCGTGCGAAAATGTCTCGACGAATTCATGATTTTGCATTTATTAGAAAGAATGGAGTTCTCCAGATATGTAATTTTCGAAAGAAAGCTTACACAAGGGACGAGATATCGTAATACACGCAAGGGACGAGATATCATCATGCCTTGCTGATTTTACGTGCCTATAGACGTCCTATTTTTTCATGAATCTATAATAAAAATAAAGCTGTAGTTATGAATTAAATCTTGGGAGAAATATACTAAAGCATTGTCCATATCTGCTTACGGAGGAAAAACGAATTTGTTGGTGAATAATGAGCTATTCGCAGATGAACAAAATATTCCTATATGTCCGGCGCGAAAAAAATTGTTCCGTGAAATTTGCTCGCATAAATAACTATCCTCTGTTTCCCTAATTTTATTCGTTTTTGCTGGTCATGCTACCTGTCGAAACCTTTTGATCTGCTCTGTAATGCCTTGCATTTAAAATTGCTAAAACGTTATGGTCAAAGATTCGGAATTGCTTCAGAAAGTCATTACCCACACATAGCGAGCGATAGATCGCGGAGAGATTTTAGCCCAGTGTGCATCCATAATGCGCCCGATCCAACTGGCTTACAATTATCAGTTTTAGAACACCACTAGCAAGAAAAGCTGAGTTGGTTTGCAAGTCTGTTTCATTATAAGCGCTTTACACCACAGCTTATTTGTGCACGCAGTTTATGTGCGCTTGCAGATATTACCAAGTTCATCAGTTTAGCGGATGTTAGCAGAGCAGAATTTAGCACTAAGCATTGCATCATCAAATCGACCTCTTTTTCAGACGGCGTAGCAAATATCCTGAGGATACACCTATCCAAATATCTTAATTACACCGTATATCTTCAGGCTACCGATAATCGCATCCAGAATGAGAAAAGTGGGAATGTTTGTATAATTCTTTGATCAGTTCGAAAAGATCTATCGAATGGTATCCTCAGTTTCAGGATTGGTCGCCTATATAGAAAAAGACAATGGGCGACGGTAAAGTCTGCGGACATACCGTCGTTGTGACAAAGTCCGTGCGCAGTATTGTACGCTGGACCTGTCTATCATTTCGCATTGTCTGCATCAGTTTCTGCACTAGAACATGTGGAAGAACATGGCGAAAGCGCTGAGACTTTCAAAATCTCTTTCGTATATTTTTGCGTTTATGTTATCGTCGATTTCCCCCATATCGCAAATGGTTTCATTTCAAAAACCATTCCAAATCGTCATATGTAGGTCAGAGACGCAGGGGAAGTGACGTCAGACACATGTGAATGGTGTGTAATAAAAATATGGTACGTGATCACAGTAATTGCGAAGCTGGGAAAATCGACGATATCTGGTGTATATCCACTATACTTCACATCAGGAACGAACTTGTGAAAATGACCTTCAATTTTCCAGATTTCGAATACATTATCCTCCAATTCAATGCGAATCGACGACATTGTATGTTGCGCACTTTCCTATTCCTATGACGAGATCAGCATGATTTCGAAATCCTGCTCTTCTCCGTCGAAGTTGATTAATCGATCAGTGAGCGAAGATTCGACCCGTTCAGATTCGAAATCGATGCGAAGGGAGGGCGATGTTCCGTTGGCGCTATCAGATTATCAGTGTCAGTGAATCTGGGACGTGATTCAGAGTGGAACGACAAGCGTGAAAAGTCGCGGGCGAGAAAGCGGCGGAGGCGGAGACGCAGAGAATCGGCTGAACGCTTCTCGGCCTCGACTTACTAGCGTTTGCCCCGCTCCCAACTCCCTGACCAAACAGACACGAATGAACGGACAAATCGCTCTCTCAAATAGGCAGCATCGCGGACGTTATGCTGCTGAGCCGCGGACTGCAGGCGCGGATTATCCGCTCGTCCGCTCCTGCCGTGTTTTTCGCTTTTTTCGCACCTCACCCGCGACTGGGCGATTTTCCTATTCATAGATGTATTTATGCATTTGCATCGATTATTTCATCGAAACGAATGTTTTGACTACGGCGATCGCCTTGGTCTACCTCCATATACGTCTATCCATAGGTGTAATCATAGATTTTAGTCCATTATGTATTCAAGTTGTTAAATAGAGTGGAACGTCGATTAGAATGAAAAATGCGCTCTCAATGACCTCGGCTTTTATTTTTCGACGAAGAGCCGGTAACCATCAGTGCTGTGCAGTAACTGAAGGTCGCTGCAAAAAAATCGAACAGGTATGAAAATGGGGTGTGCTGTTCAAGGACCCGAGTACTGTTGCTCATTTGTCTTAGAACATTACTTCTGAACTTAAGTAGCTGCTATTCAAGAACTAGTATAATTTCCTTTACAACACCATCAGTCTGGGTTTATTCATCTGCCTGAAAGCATCTCCTTCGTCAAATTTAGCACGACGGAAAGGCGGAGCGGAAGAAAGGCTACGTGACTCTCACGATATTTCGAAATGGATTGAGCTTTTAGAAAATAGAAACTCAACCCTTCTGATCAAAAGGAGGTTTTTTCCTGGTATTTTTAGTGTCTTTCCCGTTTGCCTGGTATCATCATCCTAACTAGATCTTTTAGCAAGTTGTTCTTTTTTAGGGATTTTCTAAAAGCTCTGCCTTCTCTTGCCCCTCACTTCTTTCCATTTTTTGTTCCTCTTGTACGTCTTTATTACCTTCATATCAAAAATCGGCCCAGTTCTATTCATTTCACCATTTTCTGAGCGTAAAAATGTTTGCAGTGGAAGAACAGCACCATACCGAAGGGCTGAGGGTTAGATCCTCAATCCAGAGCGCTTCCTTCATTTTTAAACACGCTTTTTCCGACCTGTTCACCGAAGTTCGGTATCGCTGCTCGTAGAGTTGCTTTTTAGCTCAGTTTATGCCCTTGTTTCTGCCAACACTCCTTTTCCTAGCCCTTATTTTTTCGGAATGAGTTTTTTTGAACCTTACTTATGCGAAATGCCTAGTACTTGCTTTGAAAATAGGTGAATATCGCAAAGACCGTGTGAATGAACTAAACTTCATTATATGTTAAAGTTGAACCAAAGCTTTCCAAAAGCGAATTCGATGGCCGTTTCCTTTTTCAGTGCAATCGGTATAAATCTATAGCACTGGTTCGTTTATATAAACCCCGCCCCCCCCTCACTGGTGAACGACGACGGTATCGATCGAAACTCGTCGATAGGGAGAGGGGGACGAGCTACGCCCATTCGCGAATAAACTATCCCTTCTTTAGATGCTTATCAACGTTATTGTTTTCGTCATTAACGCCAGTCAAAAGCGGTGACGTTCGCAGTTCCAGAATAGTCAGAGGCACATTGTTGTCCTCTTCGAACAGTTCCAGAACTCTGTTGCTTGTGACTAATTTAACTTTTTACCTGGTCAAGTCATGTCACCACGTAATCAAGATGATTGCGATAAATATAAAAACTACGCTAATAATATCTTCGGTCGTAGCGATATAACAAAGAGAAGTGAAGGTGGGACCGCAAAAGAGAAAAAAACAAGGGAAATAATGGCAGACAGAAGGACTATTAAATAAAATAACGCTTAGAAAGGTAAACACCAATATGAGCCATGATAACTGCACAGCATTGTTTTGAAAGAACGTCCACAAAGTGTGATAATACCAGAAAGTGTCAGTTTTTCAGAGGTTTTGGGAGCGAAGAAAACAAAATCCGTCCGAGTGTCCTTTGTTTCTCTGTGACTTTGTGCCATGTGCTCTGCAGCAGAGTCTAGTTGAATTTGATTAATTGCATCAGCTCTCGACTCCCTTACCTTATTCCCAGTTTTGCTCCGCTGCGAATCACTACTTCACAGACATAGTTCTCAGCATACCCATAGATTACTTCCATCGGTGACAGCGCCCAGAAGTGTTTCGGTGCTCAGCACCACGGTCAGTGCGGGCACCTTTGTTTGCTCGTTCGACCCAACCCTTAGCCCATGTTCCAACATCGTTCGTGCAAATAAATCTTCACGTTTGCTCTTCGTAATCGCGTCGTAACTCTGAAGGAGAAATTTCCCTACTTCTGTTTTTTCAACGGCTGTGCGATACATCTTTTTACCGAATAATAGCTGTGCTGCTACTTGCAGCCGTTTATACGTTTGTTAGGACTATTCATCAGAGCCGGATCGGCTGCGGTTTCAGTCGCCATAAACTTTTTAGACGATGATTTATTATCACTTCGGCAAGCCACAGTCAATGTTACGTCGAACAAGTTCTGTAGACGAAGTAGTGCACATGAAGAAAGCGACTGGCTTGGGAGATCTAGGGCATCCGGATGAGCTCTTAAAGGCTACGTCCAGCGTAAACTTTTTTCTGCTCGGCTTTTATGGTGGCTACCTCTGTTATGAGCATTCTTCCTAATTTCCCATCCTACGTGTCATTTAATTTCAGTGAAACCCACAAAAACGGGTCCCGAATCTCGGATCTTATGTATGCAAAAAGGTCATGTTCGCATAATTCGACGTTCGTTTTGCCGGCGAACTACAATAAGCTTTGGTGTTCCAAAATTTTTCTATGAAAATTTGGTGACCAAAGTGCACAATAGTTTCTCAGAGTATTTCTCTTCGGCCCCCCAACGAACGTCGAATTATGCGAACATGTTGTGGCAAACCACTTCTTACCTATGGTGCCTATAAAACCCATCCAACGCAGCTTAAGATTAGAGTCAACTCTTATAAGACTTTGAACTTTGGTAACGAAAATTTCGGTATGCGCTTTCCATTTCTCATTTCATAGCGGTTTTCATTCTCTCACTTAGCGCTTCCCCC
Source organism: Oesophagostomum dentatum (assembly GCA_000797555.1). Lineage (NCBI taxonomy): Eukaryota > Metazoa > Nematoda > Chromadorea > Rhabditida > Strongylidae > Oesophagostomum > Oesophagostomum dentatum. Next base: position 401,583 of record KN549213.1, on the reverse strand, counting down.
TTCTCGGTTTTTGTGCTGGACAGTGAAGAATGAGCGCGAAATCGACTGTGGAATAGGAAGAACAGCCTACAAAATTTATTTTCTTTTGTTTCTTGTTTTTTTAGCAACAATCCTAACCTTTAAAGCTGTTCGCAGTAATAACCCCGACTTAAAGAGGAAAAAACGACAAAATTTCTTGATGGCTTTGGCGCCGTCACGAAAACATGTTTGCACCGTTTCGTATTGTTGTCTTATGTTTCAGCGCTGTCCCTCATGTTTTATCCTCAACCGCCATTTATGAGTATTCATTCTGTCGTTTTTTTTGGTATTTGCAGTTTACTTCTATTCACTCGCATCCAGTAGACGTCGATCTGCAACTGCTCTTCCAAACGCCGTTCTCTGCCAGCAAAAAGCCGGTTATATAGAGGAAAGTCTCTTGTTCGTTTCCTCTGCAGACGAATGTTCTTACTTCAAAATCTCATTCCGACTGATATGAGAGAAATGTGTCATCTCGAGAAAGTGGCGAAAGCACGTCTTTTCGCCCGTCAGTGTCCCAGGATTCCGCACCCCACGTTGCCCGCACCAGCCGGGGTGATGCCACGCGTCCCGCCCTCTTCCCCTTTGTCGATCGGCCGACAGTGACTAAGCGCAACCTCACCACACGTGTGTTCCGGCCCGACCGGTAATTCACGCATCCCTGGCGTTCGTGTCTCCACCTCCCTTGGTGTTGTTCTTCGTTCCATTCCTAGGCTCTCATAGAGGTACTTCCGCAACTAGCATGACCTCTTCGCGGCGTTTTCTGGTCATCGAAGCACTACATATTTATGTTCGCCAGTGTTGCGTGCGGTTCTTCGTTCTCTTGGGATATTTACAATTTTGACCTCCTCTTAGCACGCTGGGGAATTCATCCACGTTTCTCACGCTATATCTTATGTCATTAGGATGAACGCTGCAGCACCGAAGATACTCGTTTTAAAACGATGCTAACTGTTATAGATTATTGCCTATGAAGAAGCGATGTTCAGGTGAATATCTCTTGAAGAACCCGCATCGGGCTCGAATTTGAAGATCTTCATCCTCTTAAGGGGAATTTTGCTTCAAATAGAATTTGGTTTTCTAATATTCTGGTGAATATTACTGCAGCCCGGGAAATCCCTCTCGGTCTAGATTTCGAAGATCTATAACTTAGCTGGTTAGATTAGTTGCACCATCTATTTTTGCGGAACTTGAAAAAAGTGGGTGTATTAATTAATACTAGTTACTGGCTGTTTGTTAATCTGTGTGTAAAAATAACAGTATGATTTTCACAGTTTAAAACCTCTCATTCTTTTTTTTCAAAGAGCGCTTGTCGAATTACTTCTTTCTTGCCGATTATCCCCTGAAAAAATCCTTTGAAAACTGCAAATCCCGGAAAATTTCTGCGTTTTGCTTGGAAGACATTGAAACTATTACCTTTTTATTTAGTTCTTTAGTTGTGTGCTCGTTTGTCTATTTGCTTATTTATTAATGAGCTTATTTATTCTTCGCCAGCTAACCATTTATTTATCCGCTTATTCTAGCATGTTTTAAAGGAAAAATAACCGGTGAATTGCAAATTTTCAAAGTTTCGCCCACATATAAGAAGGGGAACCAGTATCTTTAACTTTATATCTGCAATTCTCTTTCTTAACTCGTGTTCTGTGGAGAGCGAGGGGCTAAAATTGGACGTAACTATATTAGGGACTTTTTTTGATAAGTTGTTTGATTGCTCTAAATAAATTGTACATAGTCGTGCCACTGCATGCTTGCTACCTGTTTCAATAAAATAATCACAGGAAAGCAGAAAAAGGCAGAAATAGTTGAAAAATTGTTGCTTGCGCTCACGAAGCTACCAGTGGGAGTTGGAAATAGGCGACATTTTTGTTCGCAAAAAACTTCTGAGTACTTTTACTCCTTTGTGTATAATATACCATGAAAGCAGTTGTGAACATGGAAATTTCATTGTACGCACACAAGACTTCTTCTGTCGATAAGTACTTCTCTCATCGATTTTCCTCTATGTCGCTGAATTTTCGTCCATCTGGTGTGGTGGTGCCTACACTTATTTAAAGGCAGTCCAACTCAGAACGCTTTCTGAGTTCTCGACAGTTTTTCGAAAAAACAGTCAAAAATGGGTTAGGATTCAAAAATTTCCGTTCAAACGTCATTCGTAATGGGAAAATCGCCCCAGAAAATACGTTGTGCGTACCCACTTGATTTTGCGCACGAGTTAAAAAAAATCTTACGATCTTACATGATATTTTGGTGAGAACGAGGGTCAGAAAGTGAAGGAGGTCATTCGGTGAACAGAAACAAAAAGTGAAGGTTTAATTGGGATTGGTAGAGATGCTGTCAACGGGGAGGGATGGGAGCGATGACGACAGAATGCCTTTTTTGGAGCTCACCAATAAGAAAATGCCTTCTTTTCTTATTGGTGAGCTCCAAAAAAGGCATTAGCATTCTCCAGCGCTCTCTCTTCCCTGACCCATCACTAATTGCTAACCCGCTAGCTAGCCTCTGAAGTTTTCTTTAAGTTTTCTTAAATTACCTCACTCTTCATTGGAAGAACTATCTATTTTAATGAAGACGTAACCACTCCTTATGGTTCTCCTTCGAACTCCATCGAGAGCATGGAAATGCAACCGTAAACTACGGGAGCAAGTTTATGTCATTTTCATTGAAAGTATAAAATAACCAATTCTCATATCGCAAAACTTTCCTTTTAAAACTGAGTGCATTCTGCAGAATGTTGCCTCTCCTCGCATATGTTCCATAGAATCGCCCGTTATTGCGCTTATCACGGTTGCATGTCCATTGATAAATGGCTCTTCCTCTTTTTACGCCCCGTCACTCTTATCGCTCGTGAAAGATTCTCATATCTTGACGTTAGCTTTTCTGTTTTTTTTGATGGTGTGACAAGTTCCCTTATTAAGATTTTCTTATCTAACAATAAGTAAAATAGACATTGTTGTTACTGGTTGGCTTAACCTCTATGCTATTCTAAGCCACTTATATCACTGCAGACCAAACTTTTGGCGCTAGTCTACATCAATTTTCGCGTGTGTCCAGTTGTGTCAAATTCTTAAAAGTGTTAGTTGTTCTGTACAAGTTTAAACGCTATACATCACCCTAAAGTACGTACTAATTCAGTAATTGAAGCGTGCTCAACGTTATACCGCTGATGCTAGAAGCAGATTGAACTGACGAACGCGCCCGGCTGGATAGTGCTCGAAAGCGGTCCTGCGCCTATGTACAGCGGATAGCTGTGGAAATTTTGGGAGTTTCCGTCAACGACGCATGTAAATGATACCTGGGTCTTATATATTTCATGCCTCAAAAAAGTGAGTACATACTGACAGATATTCACTGCGTCATTATGGATTCTTCTCATTTATTTTCAAAAAATAAATTCACAATTTTCTTTGCTTTTCTATTGTTACAAAAGTTTCCTTCAAACCTTTCGCCTTTAGTTGCAACTACGTTGGTCTTTTTCTCAAAGCAAAAAAAGAGTCGATTCTTGCACTGATCAGTAACGATCGCTGGATGAATCTTTCTTGCGACCAGTAAATGAGAGAGCGTATCATTAAGCCGTTGACTGATCAATCCGTCTCTGCCATCTGGACCAGTTCAGATATGGGGAAAAACAGGCCCAGTAAACTTCGCCTAAGCTGGATAGTCGTTCTTGTTTTATATCTAGAATTCCTTCCAAGGAGAAGCCTACCCTCTTTCCTTCTAGGGAATGAGTCAATTTCTGAACGGCTTAGCAGTTCCTTTATTAACATTGCTGAACCGAGTTTCATTTCTGGATATTTTTGAGTCTTTTTCCTAATGTTTTGTAACCATGCGGTTACTCCAGCAAGATTTATTCCACGATTTCACCCTCTGCAACCCATTTTTAAGCTTGATTTTGGTGTTATAATTGAAGTGAATGTAAGATGCAGGTATCCTTTCATCGCCTACTAAATAAGTAGATAATTAAGTAAGTAACCCCCAGTTGCCTCTGGATACTCTCAGTTGCCTCTGGAAGCAGAGAAAACGGAATGTTATCACCATCTTAATGCTAGTCCTCAAATCAAATGATCGTAATCAGTAGGTAAAGGCACGGCAACTCATTTTTTCTAATATAGTTTAAATATTCGAACAGGCAAATCTTCGGATTATTCGGATATTCGTCCGAAGAAACTCATTTGAATACCGATCTATAATATGCAGCTACTAAATTTGAGGAGAGTGCGTTGTAGTTGCTTCGCTTCTACTCCCCATATGCATTTATTATTT
>KN549213.1:343716-354092 GCA_000797555.1 Oesophagostomum dentatum | reverse complement strand
TCGAAATTCGAAAGATGTGTCACTCCTATACGGTTGACCCTGCGTATAGAGCCCATAAGCGAAATATGGAAGTTTCGGGAAATTCGATTTTTAAAAAGCTAACAAATCAAGCTAGAACTCGCCAGTCTCATGCGCCTAACAACCCTACTTCGGATCTTTTCGAGCGCCACTTGACCACCTCATCGCATCTCTTGCTGACTGCAAAAATATAAGTAGGGGCAGTAACATTCAGTTTTGGGTGACAGCATGTTATGGTCGCAGAAGGCTCCTTTTACTGGTGGTGGCCTGAGTTTTCGTACTTTTGTTCTTCAGGCTATATAGGTAGCAACGCTTACAAGACTTAAAACCGCGCTCTGACTTGTTTTATTTTATGCCATCAATTGAAAATACTTCTGAAAATGCGGCTGCTTACTGGCCAACCTAATATTTAAACAACAAACGCACACCTAGCTTTTCCATGGGAAAGCTGTGGAACAGCTACTGCACCTTGCGAAAAGCTAGACTATTTCGGGGTTAATTTCCGTTGTGAGTCTTGATTTACCGCTATAAATTTTCTAGAATGATATGGTCACGTCGTCGATACTTATAGCCGCTGAAATGGGAGGTGTTCGAGAGTTGAGTGAGCTCAGCATGGTTCGCGGATTTCCAAATCTCAGAAATAAGGTAATAACTGATTACTCTCCTTATAGTTGTTGCTTTATTTGAAAAGCTGACTATTTTCAGCAAAAGGAAACCGCGGCTCACATGGCAGCTGGCGCAGGTCAAATAGAAGCCTTGAGTTTTCTGAACATGAAAGGAGCTCAGCTATCAGCTGAGGATCAACGAGGTTCGGTTGTTAATTAATCTTTCCACCCTAAAGAGAATCGAAATCTTCAAAAACTAGCAAAAACTTCGTTTTTTTTGTCAACTATACCCGAAACAAATCTCAGGAATTTAAAATAAAGCACTAGCACTTTGTATGCATTAGTACTGCAACCAGCTGTTTATGGATGTATTCTGATCCCATTAACAAAGTCCCCTTAAAAAAAAGTTATCCATATTCACAGATCTTGCGCAGATTTTCGACAAGTTCTGATATAGGTAACTCTTTTCAATTGATTCTTGTTTTTTTAAAGAATCGTTCAGAAACTCATGAAGTATTTTTTACACCAAACGAAACTGCCATCTCTAATTGCTTCAAGCACCTTCGAATAAGTCTTAGTCATCACTTCTTTTTACAGCTATGTTTCACTCCTCCTACCTTACTGCAAGTCTGGCACTTCATTGTCAACAAAACAGAAGTGCCAGTATTCTTTGCGATGCTCGGTATTGCGGGAGGGGGAACTATCGTATCTAGACGACTTCTTGGTTCTAGGTTCTGATAGGGAAAGAAGTAGCCTGCAGACGACACACACACTCTCAGTTACGCGTAACTAAATAAGACGGTGTTGTTTACTTGCAAAATTCCAGCATTCGATGGTAAATGCACCGTTTAGTTTATTCGTTTTAATAGGTATGTCTTACATCTTACGAACTGGACCGACAATAATTAATGGGCATTCATACTAAGCACTAGGGAATGCGAATGTTAATGCTGTAAGCGAATACTTACTTGACATGCTCTGCTCCTGAGCCAATAAGGTTGTCGAAAATATAAGCCGTGCTTGTATTCGTCTTTTTCTTCATTTTCACTACATCAGCCGCTCTTGTGAAAGTCTTCACTTTCCCAAAGGAGTCAACTCAGACACCGTCTCGGAGCTCTCTCAGGGCTTAGTCGCACCGCTCCGCCAGGCCACCTGCGGAGGGGTGCGACTAAGATCTTTGGGGGGTGGGAGGTCCGCCGAGTAAGCTCTTCGGAGCTTTCGAACAAGTGCTGCGGAGGGGTCCGGTCTGGCATTGCGGAGGACTGCAATTAACCACCGCGGAGGGATGCGATTCAGCTTGCGGAGGAGTCCGAACTGCTGCAAAGTGAAGAAGTGAAGCAGGAGAATTTTGCTTCTTTTAGCCTCCACCTTTAAGATTAACTAACGTTCCTACATAGGAAATTTCTCCGAAAATAAGAGCATGTGCTAATCCTCGCCACAGGCTGCTCGCGCTTGCTTTTCTTTGAAGCTTCTTCAGTACCTCTCCTGTCCACCTCTATATTCTTTTCGAAGAGTGTTCGCTTGTTCGGCTTCGTACCTGGGGCGTGTTCTGTTCCATGCTCGCCGTGGAACAAATCTAAGCTCCGCAGAAATTCCGAAGAGACCTTTTCATCGGAACCACCGCGGAGCCTAAGCAGGCTTCTCTTAGGGTCCGCGGGAGTTCCGTAGGCCACTCGATTTCGATCTGGTTTTGATCCGGGTGGGAACTAAAGCTTCGCAGAAGTTCCGAAGTTATTTTTGGAGGCGCTCGTGAAAGCTGAGGACTTCCGCGGAACCTCAACTACATATGTAAATCAGAGGTATTTATCGTTTAGATAGATCTTAACTTAGGAATTTACGTTAAATCCTCATTCAGCTGAAAATGCTCATAAAACTATTCAGTCGCAATAAATTGCTGCCGAAAACGCATATCGAATCCCGTTTTTGCGCTTTCAATAGCGTTAATGGGGTAGTGGACGGAGCAGAATAGTAAATTGAGATTGCAGCTTGGATAGGCTAGAGAAGGCTATATGGCCTCGAGATTAAAGCAGTATCCACGCTGAGAACCCTATCTAAGTTCTTGATGGATTCTGAAAGAGGAACTCAAGGCTCATGGGCTGATATCCAAAAATCTCGGCTGAGGAATCATTTCTAGCCGAGAAATGCGCTCGAGAAAACTCGTCAGTGATTCGCGGACGAGTTACCCATTTGGTTGCTTCTTTCAGGGACGTCACAGCTGAGACGAGATTTTCCTGATGCTTAACGTGACAGTAGCGGAGCAAAAAGCAACTAACAACAATCCATGCCTTTCCGCCGCGTTTAACTTGTTCATAATTGGTATGTATAGATGCCGTTCTCGCACTCACTGGCTCCGTTTGCCCACTCTGCCGACAAAGACCATTTTCTCAGCGAGGAACATGATACATACATTTCTACTTTAGCAGTGGCTTGTTGGGCCACAGTCCTTCCCTAAACTGGCAAAAGCTGCATAGCGGTTTTTTTTCGTGGATGCTGCCTTTAACGGGCTCTTTTGTTCGACCGCGCCTTCCTTTTTGCTTTATCGGTATTCCCAGTGTATAAAAATCATCCTTAGATGCTATGTATCTCCTTAATGATGTATGTACTTTTAAGTCTGTGCGAAGAAAAACTTTTTAAAGGCGATATCTGAACACATTGAAAAAGAAGTTTAGACTGCGTAGCGCACCAGTAAAATTAAAAAATCTGAAATAGTGGATGTAGTTGCCGTAGTTTTGCTCACTTCGCTAAGCCACATGGATACTGTCGTTCTTCTCTGGACCTGTTGAAAATTTTCCATAAATGCACTTTTTCGACGCAGCGGAAGATGAGAATTTGGACATGCTAGGTTTCCGCCTCAACTCCTTTCCTTTCTCCAGTTATACCGGTTCTTGAGGGGCACTAAATGCAACTGGCTTTTCGTTGTCGATTCTCACAGAAACAGCGTAAGTACCTTCCCCAAAGAGCACAATCTTAATTCCCATTTGATGGTGGTACCGAGGTGTGGGGGCAGCAGAAAAGCGTTCCTCATGATGGATTTTTACTTTGTATATTTTGTCATCGAAAAAACCTAGGCACAACTCTTTATAGTGTGTGAAATAAAATGAGGAACTTTAAACGTCGGTTTTTACAGACTTTGCTCAAATTTTTGAGCTATGAAGAAATCTTATTGTTAGTTTTGGAAATTACAAATTCAGGCAACTCGAGGATTACTAACGTATTTTTAATCATATCAAATTACCTAGAGCTACAAATGGAGATGTAAAAAAAATTTACGGAAGCTTATGATGTCAATTAGAGTATGTTTGTGAATGAAATAGCTTTCTATGGAGAAATGTTCCTGTTAAGAAGTTTACCAACGTCTCTTCTGCTTCAGTTTTGAAATAGCGGTTAAAAATTTCAAAAATAAAGCTGCTGCTTTGCTGTTATGCTTGCAAATGCTTTTTTCGTCCCCATTTCCTAACCAAGGTAAAGAATGCTTTTCTTCACGAGAACAAACTAGTTTATCTTTTTTATCGCTGCGTTTTCCAAGCCAATTCGTCCAGCGAATCTGGAGACAGTGAGACAGTGGAATCCCTCTGGAATTACCAAATGCTTGCAGGAGAATTCTAGAGAGGATGGCTTTAAAAATATTGCTGTCCAAACAGAAAGGAAACTTTTGAAATGGAATTCGTAGTGGCGTAGCAAAACTCTTTCCAAAACTTAAGTTCTCGTCTAAAATTGAAAGAATGAACTAGTGTTAAGACTGATTATGAACACCCTAAAGTACTGGGTCAAAACTATTCGAGCGCAAAATTTTTTAATATAAGAGCAAACTAGGTGAATTACTTGCTTGTCTTTAGGATGAAGTGCTCTCAATTTTCGACTAGATGGAGTTATAGGTAGACTTGCTCTTTTGAATTAGAATAGAAGTTGGAATTCGATTAAAATGGAGTTAGTCTTTAAATACTTTTTAGCGCTACTGTAGGTTACCTACCTATAGGTCATCTATAGCTGCAGGAAAATGCGACCAATAAAGCGAAACTACTCTTCTTTAATCTTTACGTACAGGTGAAAATCAAAATCTCTGAAAATTAAGCATGTTTCTTTAAATCGTTGGAAACATTTTTCTGTACGATTACCTGAACGTTTTTCAAACCTTTCCTTAAGACTAGGTAGGCACTTTCTGATCCTCCTGCATGTAGCATAGCTGTATCTCGAATAAACTTTCAGTTTTTTTTGTTCTATCGGAACCTCATGTACCATTTGTTTAGGCGAGATTCCCTTACATTGGGCGGCTAGAAACGGTCACGCGAATGTGGTCGCACTGCTGGCTAATGAGCATATCAACGTGAATGCCTTGAACAGGGTATACTTCTACAGTAATTGCGCTAGATTATACCTAAATCGCAGCATTTTCAGAGTGGAGAGAGTGCGTTGCTGATTGCATCCAGATATGGTCATGTCGATGTGGTTCAGGCACTTCTAGAAAGAGGAGCGAATGCTGCCATTCGGGACCAGGTAGGGATTGAAAATCATATAAGTTTCACAATTTAGGCTCAATCCTCTATCTAACGCCTGCTGTTTCTGGGCAAGTGCGCGGCCGAAAGTTCCGGTTCCGGTTTTTCTTCCGCCATCGCATTCCCGCGAATCCTGGCGCTGACCGTTCTTGCATTTGTCTTCATCTATCTGCATGCTAATTTAGAATGAGGCACTGCTCATTTCGTCCATTTCGCCTTCCATGCATTTTTAATGCCCGCACCGCCAGTTTTTATGCATTTCAATCTCTCCAATGTACAATTACCGCTTGATTACGGATCCTGCAGCTGGACAGCGTCACTCACCCAGAATCAAATCCTTGTCTATTCGGAAATACTGCTCGAGCTCTAGATTAATGGCTTTTCTGGAAATTTCCTTGCAGGGTCTGTTAGCTAGCCTTCCGGAAGTTGCGTTGCTAGAGAAAAGATGGAGTTGAGAGCTGGGAAATCAGTGGAGAGCAATACCTTAGTGAATTAACCGCGTGGATCCTACTGGTAAATGTATGTGCCAGTATTTCTCTCCTTGTAAAGAAAAGTTCTGTTGACCTTATTTTCGGTATCGGTTCGGTATCAGTTCTTGTGAGACTTCTACATAATTTGAGTTTCAAGGTTTCAAAAAAAANTGCAAATGACGAAAATACGGGACGCTAAAACTAGGTTAAAAAAAACTTTCGCCATGTTTTTAACAATTGTCAAGTTACACAAGCTCCCAGTCCCTCACACTGCCTGCTTGACACTCAAGTGATTAAAATGGACAGGTTTTAAGTAGCAAAAACCGTCTTGGCACCAATTCATTATATTTTTGCACTCCTGTACTGTAAACAAATTCCTTTCTCCTTGGAAGGGTTGCATTTAAAAAACAGAATACGAACAATTTCAGCAGATTTCTGGCATTGCCGAATGACGAAGATCATGGTATTTTCTGTAAAAATCTATAGCAACTTGTCTTGTGTGTGGCTTATGAAACGGAGAAAATCTTAACTTACCACTTCAACATGCAAGAAAATTCGTTAATGCCTCATAGCCTGGAAATTGTCTTCTCTCTCTAGTCTAGTGGTTTTGCTGCCAAAGAAAGAATTTTCCGTCCCAGCCTCTATATCAGACTGAATTCTCAGGTGGAAAGTTTTGCTTTTACATGAATCAGATGGACCGAAGGAATATCCGCCTCATTGACATCACCAAATTTTAACTTGCTTAATTAAGCTATTCTAGAGCATAGTTTTTGCACAAATTTGGTTTAATTACAAAAAAATCTCAGAAAAATAACGGGATTAATGCTAAGGTTAAGCGAGAACTCCTTGTGTAAATTACTATGTAAATTACTTGGTTTTGCAGATAGAGCATTCTCACGTTCACTGCATAAAATCGCATAGTCAGACTAGTGATGCATTGAAAGTAGGTATAGTTAATATAATATAACGTATTAGGAAATTTACACTCCTGGCTAGATCACGGAGGACCTAGAGGATATTCTGAATGGAGAGGAGCAGTGAAATAAGCTCCAAGTTCTTAACCCCCTAGTGGAAACCAAATTGTCTCCAAAGTTCCTGTAACATTTCCTTGTATAATAATAACATAAAGGTTCAGCATTACAAAAAAAACTTAGAAACTTGTTACTATCAGTGCATTCGACGTAGTGGTCACAGAGTGTGCAGATAATCAGTTTTCTGGAGAAAAAATTAGCGGCTAATAGGATTTTTAGGAGGATCTTGCAGCAGAGATGCATGAGTTGGCCAGCTGCATAGCATTTCTATGCGAATCTTTAGAATACACATATTCCAGACTTGGAAAACGTTGAACTCTAAATTGCAAGGAGAAGCATTCTCGTAGACAGCAGTAGAGAGAGACGGCTTTTTGCTTAATACCATCATGGGATAAGCATAATATTAAATTTTGGAAAATTTGCTAAGTTAGTTTCTTTTGGCTCACTCGATGGATACAACGCCACTGTGAGTAACGTTGATGTAGCTGTTTTTTTTTCTGCGATGAGCTGAAAATTGTTTCCGTTTTTAAACAGGGCGGACATATTGTTTTCAGTGCACGTGCGCTGTAAAGCCGTTTCAATAGTTTGCGATGTCGAACGTGCCTTCCTGATAGAATTTATCAAAACATCTTTATTTAATGCCTGCTTATCTCTGAATAGAGGTGTTTTTCCTCATTAGTATGCAGTACGATCGATCAATTTTTTCAGACTAGTCCCCTAATTTCCGCAAATTTCGAATCAGGCTCTTTGCAACAATCACGATAAGTTGAATTTTAATAGATCACAGGAAAGCTTTTATCAAGTGCTTGATTTTCTTCTAAGAGGCTATAAATAAAAGACGCCATTTTGCAACTTTTCGCATGAACTTAAATGCACTTTCAGCTTTCATCATGTAATTAATGTTCCCGCTACTTCATTGTCAATATGCTTGTGCAAGAAGTATTCTGTTCTTGGGCTTTTTGCGGTTAATCTTACAAACAAGCAAATAGCATGCGATATGCGCTTGATTGTGCAAGAGAATCCTATACATTGGCTAAAAGCATTGTACAGCCTGGCTGCTGAATAGTGAATTTAGGAGTGAAAACGACCGTCGCAATGGAAAATATTTACATTTCCTATTATGAATGCAGCTTTTTATGAAGTTCTATCAATAGGGCTCAAATTTCCGTCGAATACGTGTAAAGAGGCATGGGTGAATAAAAACAAGGTTGTTTACAAGGTGTTTGTGCATAGAGGGTGTACGACTTTTTGTAGTTTTTCATGTTTCCGCAGTTCGGATCATGAAAGATTCATTCTTTACAAAACTTGCAAGCTAAGCACTAGCCTTGAGGCCGAGACTTCATGACCCTAATCTCGCTCGCCGTCAGCAGAGGTAGAAATATCATTGTTACTTTTTTTCTGCAAATTGCACTTGGTGCTTTCCGCTCCGCAGCCCGTTGACTTCTGGCCCCCACTCCTCGGGGACTCCAGATCGATATAGCACATGCGCACATGGACACTGACGCTGGTATCCATGGTCGATTATCCGCTTCTGTAGAGCTGCGGGGACCCGCCCCCTGCAGGGGCCGCCCCCCGCGCCCAGCTAGCTGTCCGCGTCCAGCAGCGCGCTTCCTCCCGCGGTGTGTGGCCAGTTGGAGCACTGCCAATCGACTCTTTCCGTCCTCACCTGCGCTCACCTCTGCTATTGATCGTCGCTACCGGACGAGATTTCACAACCATCCGCATCAGACAGCTTCGCCGCCTTCTAACGCTTCGTCAAAATTTACAGTTCGTACTGCCGCGCTATGGTCACCTCCGACGGTTACGCTGACGATCCTACTCCAAGAGCTGCAGATGAACCTATGCTGAAACGGGCCGAGCTAGCCAAGGCGAGTAGCAGCAGTGCGGACGAAGATCAGAAGGATCGGAAAGATGAGCAGAAGCATCTCAGCTCAGCCGAATCCGACGAACAACTGAACTCTTCCGAAGAGGAGGAAGATGAGGACATAGCCCTGCAGAGCACCTCATTCCACGGCGTCTTACCCGGTTCGGTGATGGCTGCCTACCTTACCGATCCAGTGGTGAACCCGGCGGCACAGTCACTCTACGCTATGAACACGATTCATGCCCGCTCCATCTATACAACGGAGTACGACAGCCCACGTCCGCGAGCCGCAGACCAAGTACCGACACTGCGACATCCACCGCATCTCCTAGACGAGAAGTCTCGCAGCTGCAACTACTCGGCGACTCCATCTACCAGCAATTTCATCTCACTCGTCACCGACTTTGAAGCGACTCTCGCCCACCCGTCTTGTTGCATGGTACTGTTCCTCTTCTTGTATCGCTTACCTTCTCCATTGCAATTTTTTTCGGAATTCCCTAAAACTGCGCTTTGCAGTCCCATTCTATGCTTTAGTGTGTTTCACCTAACAAGCGAACCGGTTATACTGGCTCCCAATTTCGCGTTATAACAATATGGTTTCAGTAATGCCCCGAAAACGACTCGTTCATGAAAAAGGCGTTCTCTCACGATGAGGGCAGTTTTACTGTTTCTTATCCGTTGTTATTCTTCTGTGCCTTCCAGGAGAGACACTTTATTTGCCTTGCGTTTTTGTTTATCAGCCCTCCTCAGGGCCTGAAAGGTGTCATTAGCTTAGATTTGTTCAGAAATGGTGTAATACATGAAGCAAGGAAGGCAAGAAGAATAATAACAAGAATAACAAAATAGCTACCAAAATGCCCAGGTTTTACAATGAGAGAACGTGAAGTATATTTCTTATACCTGTTAATGATTGGCAAGATTTCCACCAGAGTCCAAGATGATATAGTTATAGACGTCAGATATTCCTTCAGATGGCTAGTTTCCCCTAATTTTCGCCATCTTCAAACCAAGATCAATTTCTGCTCAGATTTCGCGAAAACTGTATCTGTTTTATTTCTTTCAAGCAATTTTAAAGCCATAGCACTATCGTTTTGAGCGATTTATCCAAATAGTTTTTCTACCCAAATGCGGGAATTTGTAAAGATCAACGATCCTGCTTCCCAGCAGTTTCGGCAATTCTAGCTGCGCTTACCAATAGTTCGCTTGAAGAACCTCAACAACATGTTTCTGCTCTTTCTTACTTATGTGAAACAAGCTAGAGAATGTGGAAGATCGCAGATAGAAGCTGACAAGAAATACTTGTGATGATCTCGTTCAGCAGGTTCCTGCGCTTGTAAAATCCTTAGAGACATGGAGTAGTAGTGAAGGATCCGTACCTGAGAATTACCCTACCTGCCTAAAAAATGGAGAAATTGAGAAGTTTACGAGGAAACGCTCGCATATATAGTTCTGTATTCAACATCGTGCTTCATTCTATGAAGTAACCATAGAAAAAGTTTTTATGTAGGTTTTCACTAATATTCCCTGCCATTGTCTTAAATTTTTCCTTGGAAAAACTGGATTTCTTTAACTTTCCAGAACTGCATGCTCCTGACAAACATTATAGTTCTAAACTTCTAGTGATTAACCAGACACCGTCTGATCAAAAAATTTCGAATTATGTATGCTTCGAAATAGACTTTCACCTTGATTCCCATGTTTTTGAAAATGCTCAAGACACTGATCCATAGAGTAAGAGTTTACAATTATTTACTACTTTTCTTTATTCTTTTTTCTTCTCTTCGCCTCTATAATCACAAGCGTTGACTGCTAGACCTTCATGAGCTTATTCGGACTGCAATCCGTTGTTTAGTTGAATTAATAAAAAGCGAAATCCTTCAAGGATGACATATAAA
>KN549213.1:39576-50494 GCA_000797555.1 Oesophagostomum dentatum | reverse complement strand
TGATGGTGCGCGTTGAAGTGCTGTGGTGAAAGATGCCCGGGTGGTCGATCTATCGCAGGCTCCGCCTGTCTTTGTGTGCCCGCAGACCACTTGAGGAGACAGTATCTACTCCTTTTTTTTCGCGGACTATGACTAGTGAGGTGGGCGGGGCCAGCCACTAAAGAGGATGCCAGTCGTGTTCAAACAGGTTAAAAACGGAAAACTAGCGTAACGTTGATCCGCTCTTTTCGCTTCGACATGCTTCTTTGTTGTAGTACAAAGCAAGCTTGGCCCGCCCACCTCACTAGTCATAGTCCGCGAAAAAGAGAGTAAATGCTACGTTTTTACTCCGTCGTCGAACGACGATGACGAGCAGCACTCGATGCATATTGATCGTGAGCGACGACCGGGTCGATACGCACTAAACATACCCCGTCGTCATCGTCCAACAATGGGGTAAAAACGTAGCAAAAGGCGAGGAAGAAACTCGTAATACCTCCGGTCTTCGCTCACGCACTGGAGCGCGAGCGGTTGTGCATGCTTGGAAATGCGTGGCATCGCACGAACGCGTCCGCAACGTTCGTCCAGTGAGTGATCACGAGTTTCTCGCTCGCCTGTAGATACTCTCACCTATTTCGTGACCCTATTGTATAGTCGTTTTCAAAAATATTTAGACACATTTAGTTTGCACCACCACTACAAGAACTGGCCGGAGCATGGGGAAAAAAGTACTGCATAGTGAAAGAGTCCAGACGAAAGCGGGCGAAAAGACGCAGGGCTCCCGTCCGAAAATGTCTAAATATTTTTGGAAAGCGCTACAGGCGGAGCTCAGCGCAGTGCTTGGTACCAAAATTGAATGGAAAAACGTAAACAATGCACGTTTTTTCGGAGAATCATCATTTACAATTATGTAGTTCTACCTTTTTAAACGTGTAAGAAAATGAGAGGCAGTTTCTCGTAATCACATCTGGGAACACTGAGATGATTTCACCAGATTTTTGCTTATGCTTAATGTAAGGAATAAGCCTTACACATTGCCAGTAAAATGAGGTGCTATGCTAATTTTCAAAGTATTTTACGTAGAGATGTTCCATTAAATGCTACAAAAGAACCATGTGAAGAACTGCTTCGCCGTTCTGAAAACACTTTTAAAAGACGGTTTTCCTTCGGTCTGCTGCATCTTCTGTGTATCAGTAACAGATGCAAAGCAAACTTACGCAAAATTCCTGCTGTTGATCGCGTCGGAGACGTGAAGCAGTCATAGGCGTGAGCTTAATGAGTCTTGTGTCAGAACACAAATCTGCGTACATGCGGAGTTGTTGGATAAACCCTCTAAATGAATTAACGGTTATCGCTTTAGCTGCTTTTTTTTACAAATCAAGATTCCGCTGGACTCGTAAATTTGCTTCAGGAACGAGGCGCTGGACCGAGTTTTTCTCGAAAACGGCTGCGAGCTTTTCGCTGAAGCTTCTGCAGTGGACAGAAGGGACCAAGAGACGCCAACTGCTACTAGATGTGCAGCAGCTCAGATTTTGTGGAACAGTGCCGTTAACAGCCGAAGAGGATAGAAGGAGAAAAAGAAGAAGAGACGCAGGGATACGACCTAGGATAAAAGATTGAGAAGAAAGTGCCCATCGTTAAGCAGAGAGTCGGTGGAGAGGACTGGCGAGGCAACCCAAGCTGACCGTCGCGCTGACTTGCGCGGGAAACATCTGGCACCTATGTTTTATGTTTCGATTATTGGAGATCAAAGATAGGTCGTGACGACGCTCACGGCACTACACTACAAGGTTACCATCGTTATAAGTAGTGGAATTATTGCAACAGCGGAGTCATTAGTGATTACATGAACGAGAAAATAGTGAGGCAAATCTATTCTAACAAAGGATGCACATCCTTGCCTCTAGTTTTGATTCGTCTGCCGTTTGCAAGTGCAGAATTCAACTCTTCCGTTTGTGAAGAGGTTCGGCGATCTTCCCCGTAATCCATCAGCGGTAAAGATGAATTTTTATTTTTTTCCCAAGTAAAATACAATATATTCATATGTACATATAGCACTATACTACAACTGAAAACTCATAATGAAAACTGGGTTGCACGAGAAGAAGAACATAATCTCGTCCTGAATATAAAGCTATAATCTATGTTATTTATTTAGAATGTATTACCAAGCTAGGCTGAGAACTTTGCTGGAGTGTAAGCGTTCGATGAAACACAATACAAATTACGAATTGATTTCAACAGTTTATTCGAAGTAAAAAAGTACACATTAGAAGGATATACTTCCGGAACGGTCCGATTCCAAAAGCTGGTCGATCCCTGTTAGAGATTCAATTTCGCTGAGTTCTTCCACTGTAAATAGTATGAACAATGAAAATGCGAAGCTACCGGAGTGTAGTTTCACGTTTATATGAAGTTCAAAAAAGCCAAAAATTTTACTACCGACTTTCCTCTGGCCCCGCCCCCGGCCCTGCCCACTTTTGGTCTGAGCCCCCCCCCTCGAAAAAATTTTCTGCGACCGCCACTGGCAGTCGCATACCATTTTCTCAAGTTGTACACGTCGCGAGGTGTATTCGGGACCCTACATACTCACCGCTTTGCGATGAGTTAACGTTTTCGGCTCCTCTTCAACTAACCCTCGATTTTTGGCTGGCACCAATTTGTTAGCCAAATATTCTCAGCAGTGGCGGTTCGAGAGGAGAGGAGCAGAGGATGCGCACTCCGGAAACTTTTGGAAGCCTCGTAGAGGTAAAAAAAATACTTGGAGAGGGATTTTTCTTGAAACAGACCTCATCGTTAATTTTAGAACGCTGATTTTTACTCAGAATTTTCCGAGTTTGGATTTCATAACCAATTTTCTGGAACTTCAACTGATTTCCACATTTTTGCTAATATTCGCGTAAATTCCTACCATGCTAACTCCCTTACCCAGTCCTTTAAGCAAAAGAAATATTTTCACAGTACCCATGTTTTATCCTTTCATTCGTATCACAGCATCTTTTACCGGTACCTGATCCTACCCTACCTGACCTAAAGAGTTGTAGAAGCTTTTTATGGTTTACAAAATCAGAGGAATGCTTCAGAAAAAAGACTACTCCAAGCCGAAATTTTCTCTATAAAGAATACTCTGTTCAATGTTTATTGAAAATCTGTCTTCAGATTACCTTCTTCTGCACTCTTCTTAGTCTCCCCTTCTTCCTCTTTGTTTGATGAACCTACAGCCTGGAAGAGACTTGGCGAAGCCCTGGGCGTCTCAATAGATTGGGCAGAAGGACTTTTCTCTAGTTCTTAAAAAAATCTTTTTTGTATTATGAACTAAACTATAGAGAAGCACTTACGCGGTATGTCAAAGTCCATGGATTTTATAGAAGTTAGCTGCGGCTTTGGACGGGTTGAAGCTAGTGGGGGTAGCTGCGACGGTCTGGAAAATTCGCAGTTGTCACTGTAATTCTTATGGAATGTAAAAAGCTTGGTAATTAGTACGAACGGTATTTAGTTAGGTACTTATTCGGGTATTATGATAATTTCCAGTTTGAGAATGGAAACGATCAGATATCGAATTCTGGGCTGTCAAAATTGAGCACACTCGAGTATAGAGGTCTCGTAAAATTAGAAAAAAAGTCGAGAATGATGTTCCACTCATCCGAACTTCAAGTGCATTCGAATATCCAGTTTTTTACTTCAGAAACTGAATATATTCAGAAATGCAAATCCTTGAAAATTTTTACAGTCGAAGAATTCGAATCTCAGACCATTTATTCAAATTTCTACCCAATAATGCGACGTGAAGTATTGCGTTGTGTGAAAAATACGTGCCCCGTATATGTTCTAGTAAAATAAGTGAGAACCCCCGTTTTTGAAGCCCAAGAAAGAATTTCTCGTAAGAGTTTTCCTGTCAAAGGTTGTATCCTTTTTTAGCGCTGTACCAGTCCCTAGTACTACCCATGGCTTAAACTGTGACCTTGGAAAAAGTTTTCGTTTAAACTCTACAAAGACGGTGTTAAAATGGGCAATGATCGGCGTGTGTCGATCAGTCTCAGGTATCAAAGCTACTGCTGCGTACGTGCAGTTTACGAAGTGAGTCGACCAGGATTCTAGAGGATGGGAGGACTAAACCCTAGCCATCACTAACGCTAACATGCCAACCCTCCAAGCATATGTAGGATTTCCCCCAGACTTTGTGGCTGAATGTTTGTAGCACTGTAGTAAGCAGCTTCCGCTGGATCAGACAGCACTAAATCTAAACAACGATTTCGGGTTAGACTGTGGCTTTAACCAGCCAGTTTCTAACGCTTCTAGGCTGCCTTAGTGGAGTCAGCGTGCCCTTTCCTGAGAGTGGTTATAAGTGGTTGTCAGCCATGTTGTCTGCGGTCTCTCTCGTTCATAATGATTCGTAAGTTTCCTATACCAGCCTTATGGTATGTACATTGTATATGTTCGTTTAGAACCCGTAATTGTTTGCATCCTAGCAGTTCAAACGAGTTGGACATGCACGGCGGACTGAGCGAAATGAGCCGAACTTGGGAGGGAGAGAATAATAACATTTCGGGTTTTAAGTGGCTGTTCTGGACGTGCCATAACCGAAAAACTCTATTACCTGCTCGGCTGAGGCGTTGCAACAATGGTGTCGGTGGAAAGCTGATGAGCGCTTGGTCCCCACAAACGTTTCGTCCAGCTTGCGTTGATGGCCTCCCTAATTCCACGTAAACATTTGACGGCACAATAACCAAACATAATCACCCTCACTTAATTTGCACCTTGAGTTTTCGACAGATTCTGGATTCTGCACGTCGTAACTAGGCTATTCTTCAAATATCTCCTTCTAAATGCCGCCCACGATGCACAAAGCTCTCTAGAAGTTTTCGCATTAACCACGTTTCTGCGAACCACATATTCTTCTCGACGTGCGTCCGTGCCGTACGACAACATCATATATTTAATGTGAAAATAGTGAAGAATTTTACGATTTCATCCACGACCAATTGACAGGTCGAGTGTCGGCGCACAACGAAATGGTAAACTCGCTTGCAGAACCACTGAATTTAACCTATCGTCCCCTGAAGTAGTCTGCGGACATACAAACCAGGCGTAGCCGGCAATCGATCGACCGTTAGGTATCTCTAACCACGGCCCTCCAACGCGTCCCAACGTGTTCGCCGGAATGTGTGTGTCCGCAGAATAGTTGAGGAGATAGTACATTCTATTTCCTCAATCAGAGCTGAGCGACAGTTGCTGAATCTAAGCCTGGTCATGGGCTTACCGTTCGAAGAGTGTCGAAACCCAAAGTGTGTCTTCCCACCAGCGAGGGTGTTGCTTCCAACTCACGGTTCAGATTCCGCTGTCGTCGATGATGCGGATGACTTTGACTCGTCCGAAACTTCTTCCTCCTCGTCTTCGCCATCCACTTCCTCCTCACTTATGGCCTCTTCCTTCTGAGAGTTACGAGAATGTGAAAATTCTCCAACAACTCAGATGGCGATCGTTATTCTGACGATGTAGAAACCGATAGTGAGAGGAACCAACCTGCTTCAGCTCATCCTTCTTCTTTACCGACTCCTCGGCGAACTCCATAACGCTGGTTCTGAGCGCCTCCCTGGTCTTTTCGAACTCCCTGTCTGGTTTTGGAATTAGTTTCGTTCGAGGATTCAACTCCTCAGTGTGAGTGAGCTCCTTTTTTAAGCCTGCTCCAGCTTTTATCTGAAGTTTCGCGAGGCAGCGCTTCACCGAGTTGCTGTCATACGTTTCCACCGTTTGCTTCAAGACTTCTGGTCCCAAAAATTTCTAAAATATCATATTTTAATAGGAGTGAGAAAATCGACGAGCTTACCTCGTAGCATTCTGCCTGCATAACTTCAGCTGCTGCTTTGTACCCGTTGTTAGTAAGAAAATGGTGAATCATGGAGTGGTAAATAAGTTCTGTAAAATGCAGTAACAAAGTTTTGAGGTCTGCGAAAACAATGTAGCGACAGTACCTTCATCACTTAGCTGTGTCACCCGGATCACAGCCTCCGGCCGAATTATTCTCAGTACGGATTCCCTTATTAGGCTCTGAAAAGAAGCGTTGAGTCAGGTGAAGTCTAGCTACTTTTCCTAGACTGTACGTAGTGCCTTCTTTCCAATCACTGTTAATTACGAATTATTCGGAAGGTTCATGAAGAAGCTATGAACTACGCCAAAGAATATTCTATTTTGTCTTACCAAAAACAAAACACCTCATACAGAGCCAAGTAGAGGTTTACAAATCTGTTGCCGCAACAGGGTGTAATTTTCTGTTATCAGACAACAGAGCCGTCAGATCGCGCTACCAATGCCAGTTGGAACATTGCTCGTCCCACGATTCGGCTGGTATTGGTCCTCGTTCTGTCACGTGGCTCGACCGCGGACCATGATTTTTTGCGGAAAATGGGGCGCTGCTATCATGTGTTTCGAATGGGACCGAACAAAATCAAAGCATAGCAGGTGAAAGTGTTTCAAAACTAGATTATTATAAGATTTAATTTTCAGAACACAATTTCAAAATAAAGAAGTCGGAAATACTTAAGTAGGCATTTTTATAAGGGTGCTTCTTAAAAGCCGTCGTTATTCCATTCCGCTTATGTTTTCGCAACTGAAACAGCTCCTTTCAACTAATTCTACTTCCTCACAGAAGTTTGTTGCCTCCAGATGTAACCTACATTTGCTATTTTTTCCTGCTTTCATATGCATTACCCAAGCAATCTTCATCGTACGTCGTTTTTATCTTTTATCGCTGTACTCAAATTAGCACATTGAGGTATTCATCAAGATCACGAGTCTGAATTTCGAGTAAGAATGCTGTGTTACATTTTTAGAGTTTTTCCAAAAACTTAACAACACTTATTGACAATGTAGAAGTTAGAAGTGATGCAGTTAGTTTACTTCTTGACGGTCTTCGGATTTAAACGATGAAAATTTTTGTGGACAGGTAAAGTTAATGGTCTCAAGATCTATTTTATAGGAGAAGACAAGAGCTATCAAGCGGTTTATAAATGCTATTCCATTCACTTTCAGACGCTGCACGAATTTATTACCGACCTATAGATCAGCTGAGGCACGAAAACAGCCTGGCTCCTGAAGCTCGCGCAGGCGGAACGAGTCTCTTTGCGCCATCTCTCCGCTAACGGCTATTTCAGAGTGCCGCAGCGGCAAGCGTCAGCTGCACAGCGGCAAGTGTGGGGCGGAGTCGAAGGTTGCCGCTTGACGCGTTGCCGCGTTGCCGCTGCGGCAAAATTTCCCCCGACTATTTCTACCGCAGCACCTGCGGCGGCGTCGTCCCGCCCCAAAATTCGTCCGTAGCTGCAAAAAATGCAAGAAAGCGCGGCAAGCTGCGGCAAAATTGCGGGTTGCCGCGCTTTCGCTTTAGCGGCGCCGCGGCCTATGCTTCGACACTCTGAAAACCGCTTACGAGTTATTATATACGTATATATTTGATCGGATTTTTTTTGAACGGCCGCTTCGGCCAATATTGTCGAATAGACGAACTAACGAATTAAAAATTTTTGGGGTTCACGTCCACGACCGTCACGTCATGATATACGCGTACGAAATATCTAGCATTGAGCTTTCTTTTAAATCGGTGAAGAATTTTCCGTAGAGTTATTGCTTGGTGCTAAGTGCTGGTGTTCAGTATAGATCACGCGTTCTGTAATTTCATGCTTGATCAATCTTTCATGATTTAGGATTAGTGCGCCGTAATAGCTCTGAGACGGTGTCAGTACCTGCTAAAGAAGCGCTCTGCTTCAAAAATGCGTATTTCGCAAAAGGCAAACTCACATTTTAAGCAAACCAACAAGTTTTAGAACAGAAATATGAGAGCTCCATCAGATGGAATCCATATGTAAAGTTCTACTTGAAAAGGCGAGTATTTCTGCTAAACCTGAAATACCTGGATGAACTTGAAGATCTCAGTGTCGTGAAGCCGCTCAACAATGTGATCTACAGTTTCTTTCTTGAACTCCGCGCTCATCGTGGACCAGATTGTTCAGAGAATGTTGGTGAAGTAATACGTTAATTTGGAAGAGCCAACAAGCTCAATACGTTGTCGGGGTTGCTAGGGTAACGCGGCAGCGGCCATCACCTAGTAGAACCGACCTAGTGGGTCATATTACGTGACTGCTTCTCGCGTTGACAAATTTGAACCTTGACGCTGCAAATTTATAGAACCTAATGCTTTTGAACTGCTACATATACCGTCCCGTCTTTTTGTCTAACCCTTCAGCTGCTACATCGTTGTCGACACATGCATTAATCCTTGGTTATACTTATAGTGACGCCACGAAAGCGCAACAGCTAGTTGTTCACCGCGATCAAAACGCGGCAATTTACCGAGTATCACTTCGACTCTGTCACGATAAAGAATAGAGAAGACGATTAAATCATGGGAGTGAAATATAACCGCGACTGCGATTAAGTCAGTGTGGTAAGGGTGTGCTCGTCACCATATGGAGCGTTGAAGACAATCTTCTGTTCAGGCTGAGTGGATCATCTTTTCCATCATTGTGGCCTGTTTTGGACCTTTTTTCGTTTCTTCAACTTCTCAACGTGTAGAAGTTTTTTACAGTGAAATATGAATAATTATATCCTCATCGTATATAAAGGCTGCCGAACATCAGTAGAGCACAGTATAAAACGATGGTAGGAGCAGTGAGTTCTCCAGCTAGTGCGTAGAATGGGACCACACCGGGCAGGTGCCTGCGGGCGTCGTTAAACGTTTGCACAGTCCGTTCGGGTGTGGTCCATCCGGTGTGTAAGCAATCTGGCGCGTACAACCCATCCTATACCTTAACTGGAGAAACAGTTGGAAGCCATTCAAACCGGCAGAGCAGGATTCCGCTGATATAAGATATACAGAAGAATTATGAAGAAGTTCGGTGCAAATGCGATTTAAAAAATTAGACCCTTGACTCATTATCAGAAGTGATGACACTCGCCTAGTAATTAGGCTTAGATCTTTGAATGAAACAGTTATAAAAGTCTCTTAAATTTTTGTTTCTTAACTTTTCCCATAAACACATTTATATCACAGAAAGAAAGAACAAATAAACAAATATGCAATCCTTTATAGAATTTCGAAGTGCCAACGAAGAATTCTTTTGTAGCAATTTTCCTTCGCTTGATGGAAAGCCAATTTAGGACCCTATTTAGTTATGAGGTTGTCAAGATTGCTTCCTTCCATATTCAGGTCGTTCGCCCTTTCTTTCTCTCCCCAAAAGAGGAAAGGCTGAAATGAGTTAAATGGGTGATTGTAAACCATACTACAGAAAAAGGAAGTGAAATAAGCTACGGATTTCGCAGTTCCTTTGGTGATAAGTAGCGGCCTAACGAATCCTACGCAAAATACGTAACACAAGGCAGAGAACCAGATCAGACAGATTATTGCCGCCCAGACGTCCCACCAAGCTAAAACCTGAAAAGGAAGTACAATTAAAAGCACAGCCACAAAGGTGCATCCATATTCAGACGGACGCGCGTCTACGTATACGATTAGGACTTAAGACAATAGAGCCCGGTGTGCAAGGTACTGAGGCAGCGTCCATACTGCACAGGCGGGATGGTTTTTCTCCCACACCAAGCAGCCTTGCATTGGATTTCATTGGATTTCATCACATGTAGTCGACAAACCCTTGTGGATCAGGAGTAATACCGACTAGCGAACTTCTGCCAGTGCGGTAGACCGGTCTGCACTTAGCTAGGGAAAATGTCGAACTTCTTCGCAGCTTGAGTGGCCCTGGCGAAGACTGAACTTCCGTTGTACTTCGCTGTCCGATGCCAATTGCCACTCCCACTTGACGATGATGCGGCAGTCCGAAAATGTGGGGGCACATACTCAAACAAGTGCAACAGAAATGTTCATCTAGCAAAACTTGCATAAACTTGAGTAGGTTTTAAGTCCTGGAAATGTTCGTTCTGCGAGCATAACAATCTTAGCAGATGTGGAGGGCGAGTAAGGAAACTGTTTTCAACTGTGATTCACTAATATGACGAATCGTCATTGTCAGTAGTTTCCAATCTTCCTAATTAGGAAATTTCTCAAAAACGTAAGTTCACTGGGCTCTATCAAGCGAAGTAAGAATTGCCGTAAAGAAAAGAATTTATGAAAACTTTGCTTGGACACTGCCTTTAATACGGTCAAAGGCAGAGTGGGTCGAGATGTTCTACTTTGGATTTTCAAACGGAGTAAAAGAAGACGGCGTCCCGATTATGCATATCAGGCTGGTTGATTCAGCCTGCAAATGCTGAAAAGCTACATTCTATGCGGTGTGAGCTAGAGGAACTATCATCTTACAGCGCTCAACGACAAGGTTGGTCGAATACTACTGATACATCTGCATTCTTGACTATTTCATTTTGTATCAAAATTGAGACGTTGAAAGTACTCTAAGAGATCATTGAAACGCGAGTCAAAACGGGCCCGGAAAGAAATGGACCAGGTCGGCATCTTCGGCTCTGATATGTAATAAAAAAGCAGATCCTCTTAACGTAGCGCTGCTTAGTTTTTACCATGAACGCTGTAAAACGAAGGCAGTTTGTTTGTTGTTCCCGTATAAAATATAATTTTTCACGATTTGCAGGCAGTAAGGTGTATCATGTGATAGTCGTACGTCGGAGGTCGCCTTGCCTCAGTCCATAAAAGTCTCAATGTCGAAAAGTTTCGCGTGTGCAACGTCAAGAAAAGTAAACAGCAATAGCGAGTACTTTGCAGACCTGGTAGTATCCCATGACTAGTCTAGGCAAAAAATTCACTTCAAATGAGAAGTATGTCAGAATGTTTTGAAAACCTGACGATAACTACGAAGACGTATGTTTTCTAGTTAATAAGTTTGTCGCCGGGGGCATATTGTGGGACGGCTTGGGGGAAGAATGCTCAGGTTTTAATTACTAACCACACTATACAATAAAGTGCTTAACTACCTAACTTTCT
>KN549212.1:494771-506179 GCA_000797555.1 Oesophagostomum dentatum | reverse complement strand
GTCTACAATCGTCTTCTTGACGATTGTGTTTCGGGTCTCTGCTCCTCATCACGCTGAGGTGTTCTCTGTCTACAGTACTCTTGAAGATACGGTACGAAACGAAGAGTTTTACTTTTCTATGCTGAATGCGGCCTACGAAAAGACATGGAAGCATTTTTATTTACTATATTAAAAGATGATTCTCAAAAGTCTACTCTAACCGAAATTAAAATTGTTCACTTGGATATGCTTTGTGGATAGGGTTACATTGATGGAAGTTGATCCAGTTCCGACTTTTCAGAATCCTGGGTATTCAATCCATTGAGAATCGTCATCTTCTGGTTTCTGAATTTGGAAGAAAATCAACTTTTGGCAGGAAAGTTACCGCTTTATTCAGCCTGCATTGCGAAATTTTCTCGACGTACTTCTTGGACTATTCATGGTTAAAGCAGGCTTACTTTGCAATGATTTTCAGCTGTATTTATGATATGCAATTGTAGTACGCATGGGTGAAAATCGATGCTTTTGTATTTTTCTTCCGTATCTGTACTTTCAACAACTTTAAATGTAAATTTTCTTCCTGCAAATGAGCAAATTATGTTTACAATATTACTGCATGAGGGTATTGAAGGTTAGGAAGGTTTGTGGGTTTCCATATTGCTTCAGGTTGGACAGCTTACAATGTTGGGCGTTTGTCTAGCAAACCACAGTA
This sequence comes from Oesophagostomum dentatum, assembly GCA_000797555.1. Taxonomy (NCBI): domain Eukaryota; kingdom Metazoa; phylum Nematoda; class Chromadorea; order Rhabditida; family Strongylidae; genus Oesophagostomum; species Oesophagostomum dentatum. The sequence continues at coordinate 505,488 of KN549212.1, read as the reverse complement.
GCATGTGCTATCTATTCTTACCACAATCTGTTATTATTATCCAACCGAGAGGGCTGAAGCTAAAAAGTGAAATTTTTTGGAAAAAAACTTTAAAAAATCGACCTTGCTGTAAAACAGTAGGCCCAAGGACAAAGTCGCCGCGTCGACTTGCACTTTGCACGAGCATGATCGCTCATAAAGTTACTGGAAGCAGAATTGTACTTTTGGGAACTGCAGCACTGCGGAAAGAACCGAACCATCAGAAACAGCAGAATTTTCTGGAAAAGCGGGATTTGATCTCCTGAGGCCAGACTCATCGATCCGCGGCTCATTGCCAGTCAGTCGTTTTTATCCTTGCAGGTATGTTTTGACTCAAACACTGCTTTTCTTGCAAATATTTCCATGAATATCGTTCTTCTTTTTGTACGCACTGTTGCTCCATTAGAGTTCCCAGGATATTCTTCTAGCTGTTATGAATACCCATGGTTACTTAAACATCGAAAGAAAAACCTCGTGACTCAAATTTTGGACAAGGAATTTTATGCGATGCCCGGCTTCTATGGCTGTTTTTCTGAATGCGCAGGATACCCAGTCTATTTTAAAATAGTTCAAGCCTTTATTTTTTCCGGAAAATATTCAGAATATTAGAAACCTCTCGTTTGTTACCGTCTCACTCCTTGCTTGCTTCTCTTTTTCTTCGAAAAAAAAGTAAACAAAGATATTTCGAACAGTCCTATCCAAGCAAAGCGTATGAGAAAATGTTCTTCAGCCTATGAATGACTTCTAGAATGAAGCTGGAGTGCTATTTCCGAAGACTCACTATAATTTGGAGGAGTTCTACACTGCAGAAGTGCAGTAGTAGCAAATTCTTTAAGTACTCTAGTAAAAAGTACATGTTTCTGCAGTAAAAGTATTCCAGGCATTTTTTTTCAACAGCAGACCTTCGAATTCGTGTGGAGTTTCTCGTGAGCTAGCACTAACAGATACTATCTTTCGAAAATGAGATACAGCTTTGATAATTCAAGCCTTCCCCCTTTGATTATCGTGTTAATATTCCTGAATTTACTGGCTACTAGATTTTTTTTAAAATAAAATTAGAAGTTTGTGGCGTTATGTTTACGTGAAATTTTTTTTGCCTCTTTTATACAGTCATGAATATCTTTCCGTAATTTGGCTAAGCTGTTCTACGGATAGAAACCACACTTTTCTTGAACTACACTTGCATGCGATATAAAACTAATTTAAAAAACTTTATATCGTCTTAATATCTTTATTCTTTCGTCCATACACGAAGTCTACTCTAAAGAACGTTTGTCCTGACTATTAGGAGTCCCGTCGAAATGTTCCGCATCAGGAGGGTTTCAAGGAAAATTTCCGACCGCAGTATAATTTTTCCGTGGGTAACGTAGCCCCATTTTGGTCGGGTACCCCAGTGATTGGCAGCTAGTACCATGATCTTTTTGCATAAAAATTTTTAAAAAATGAAAAATCAGAGCACGACTTTTGCTAAATATTCTATTAACTACACAATAGGGAAGAAGATCTTACAATAGTACTGATATCGTAAGATGTTCCTCCGTGGTTCGAGGTTCTTAAATTTTTTTTGCCCGCAGGCTGTCCAAGAAAGCTGGGCGACTGCCGCGTTATTTAGATTTCTTATTTAAATTTCATTAGCTTTAGTTAAGAAGAGAATAGTCGGATATCACTTGAGAGTTCTGAGGAAGATGAAGAGCCTAAACGATGAAAACCTTGTAAGGGATGCAAAAGAACCCTTACTATAACAGTACTATGTACAATGCCAAGACCCATGGAAGGTCGAAAGGCCGAATTATTTACGCAGTAGCATTTTTCAGAAATGTTCCATCGTTCTTCTGAATGGTTCCACAGAAGGTGTATCTCTGAGCTTATCACATACGACTCACCCTTTCTTTTAGGCTCTGAAAAAGGCATTCCCGCCGAAATGTAAGTCCGAAATAAATGAAGTTAACAAAGTCGCGTACGGCCAACACTACATACATATACCATACCGCTCACAGTTATTGTAAAAATAACGCGTTTGTGGAGAAAAAACGTTGCAAACCGTCGCAGGCCTCTAACTCTGCTGAAAATGGGCCTTTTTTAAATTTTAGAGAGCATATTTACAAAATGAAATGTAATTATTCAAATGGTACTGCCCACTTCTATGTTTATGTAGTACATTAAAAATTATATGGAAAAATCTAAAGTCATAATTTAGCTGATGATCCATTCAGACCGGCTTCGGCAGGAAATTGCACGTTGACATTGAACTGGTATATCCCTTCACACTGCCCATATTAGGCTTCAAAGTCATGCAAGTTTGGCAATATGGTAAGCTTTGAATTCATCTCGACTTCTCCTATTCCATTCTGGTTTCAAAATTGTAAAATCGCCTTTTTTGACGAAGTTACACGACACATTCCGACGGTTTTTTCCATCTAAATGCGTTATTTTTGCAATAATTGTGAGCGGTATTGTATGTATTGCCCGTACTATATTTCCGCACTTCGAATTGTTAAATATTTCGAATAAATTGTTTTCGTCGATAAACGAAATAGTAAGATCCGACCATAAAAAATGTTCCTAGCATTGTGCGCTCCTCTTAACATTGTCGTTTGATAATACCGATCAACCGCTTCTATTACGACAGAATTGTTTAATAGTGAAAAAGTCGGTGGTTTATTCAGGCTATCCAAATACTCAAGTAAGCCGTATAATACAGCCTAGAAAATCCCGACTGATCTATCTTTTTAAACATACCTGGAATAGCCTGGTGGCAAGAGTATTGAAGACCATAACCTATTCAGAGAAGCTTTGCTTACAGCTTCGAAAAGTTTGATTTTGCAGTTTTTCGAAATTCCGTTTGCCGAAGCAAAGAGGCGTTCTTATAATCTGGATTTAAAGATGCCAGTTCTGTTCACTAATGGTTCTAGGCTCCGTTGTACGCTTTTCGTAAATTAAAAACTTTTTTTCCGTCAACTGTGCGAGCATAAATTCTTGACATACGGCTTTCTTACATTCATAAATTCTTGACATACGGCTTTCTTCTCTTCTTAATTACACACTGTTCTTAATTATTACTTCATTTTATGGTTTCCATTTGGAAGTGCAGAGCTGAGAGCCTGTAATCGATACTGCCAAGCTCAGTCTTGAATCAACATTGATCCAGAGGTTGAAATCTTTTATATGACTTATTTACATGCTTCCAATGGCATCGTTACCAGTAAGCAGGGTTTTTATGCCAAATTACGCACTGTTCTTAATTGTTACTTCATTTCGTCAATTTTGCCTACTTAATACGAGACCTGTCAAAATCGCTGCAAAAATTTGTGTTTCAAAATTGTCTTATAATAAAACGAAACAGTCTGATATGTTACAGAGAACAAGAGCCAACGCCATAAAAAAGCAACAGCTATAGAGCCTCAGCTCATGAAAGTTTGAGTAATGCGAGCCCAACTTAATCTGCAGCAAGATTTTTGTGTAAAAGCCACCTCGTAAGGAAAAGGAATAGTGCGTCGGCGTCAGCAAGAAGCTGCTTTTTTTTCAAAAAAAATATGTGAGGAACTGAGAACCTTTATTCTACGCTTCCATAAGTCGCAGTGAAGAGAATGGCAATTCCAAAACAGTGCAGTAAAAAAAGATGAGCGATCAACAGCATCCATACAGCTTCCTAGTTTTTCCGTATTTTTGAAAATCGCTACTAGCTGCTCGAATAAAGGTTTTAGGACTTTTGTAATAACTTGACAAGTCTGGGTCTATTTGGCTTATGGTTACATCATGCCTCTAGAATAACCAAGAAGGAGATCTGTCACATACAGGGATTGTAACAAGTCGTTTGTCGAAGAGTATACAAGTAATTCTCTTTAACGAGTTGAAAAGTTGAGAAAGTGTTATATTTGGTCAGGATTGTTCGTCAATTCAAGTGCACCTTATTCCACAAGAACTATTTCTAATTTTCCTGGAATTCATAGCTTTTAAAACCTGCAAAAGCCAAACGATCCTGTTGTACGTGTACGCGTCGCGAATGCGGTCGATTTTGTAAACTTAGCTGAACACGAGCAACAACCTTACTTCGTAGATGATTAGCCATTTGCGGTTAGCCCAGAACAGCTAATCGCTCAGCCTGATCGAGCGATCGGTGCCGCGACCACCCATATTTTAGTATTCAGTATTTATTTACACGGATACCCATGTGGTAAAACACTCCATAAAACCTGATAACAATCAGTTGACTACTCAACAACCAAAACAGAAAAAAAACAGAACTGAACATAGAAAAAAAACTAGGCAGTAGATCAACAATAAAACGAAGGAGTACATTCTGAAAATCATAATAAAGAATTCATTAAGACTTCAGATACTCTTCCATGTCTTTAAGAAAGCTAGCAAGCTTAGACGGAATAGTTAACTTATTTGCTAACTTCTGGAATTCGGCTCCAGCTCTGTTAACAACGAAAAGCGCCTGATATTTTTGTTTGCTTTTGGAAGAATTAAATTTTGAGCGGAGCCTCTAAAAAATTTTGGAACGCTTCACGAATTTGCGTGTCGTGCTTGCGCAGGGGCCATGCTAATCTTCTCTGTATTGTTCCAATTTTAGTATATGTTCAGGAATGAACAAATCGAGAGCCACTAGCGGCGATCAGCTGTTACAGCAGGCCGCTAGTGAACAAGTTGATTAGCTCTGTAGAATGGGATTTTTGATAATCTGATCGCTTTTTGAAGCCACTGTCAATCCCGACAACATACGCAGTTACAGTGTGATTACTGAGCCCTGTCTGGAAGCCCAGTCTTTTGTTCTTGATTATTATTCCTTATTTCATAACGTTGTGCTACAATAACGCAATAAAAGATAGAGTGAAGAGAAACCTAGAACGTTCAAAAGTTGCCATTCCAAGCTAGATGGTCTGTAAGGTTAGTTTCCAGGTACAAGTAATTTCCTCTTAACTAAATTTCTAAAAGAAATATTAGAACATGATGAAATCGATTTACTTGCGTTTACAAACGCCGTGCCAGCTCTAGCTGTGAAGCAGTTTGTTTTGAGAGATGTCTTAGGTTTGGGAAACACGATTTCAAATGGATTTCCTCTTGTAAGTCTCAGGTTTGGGAAACATGATTTTAAATGAATTTCCTCTTGTAATAGATGGCATTAATGTAAAGAACTCTGTTAGTTTGATAGGGACTTTCCTAATGATTATCTTATTTACCATTAGTATATCAAAAACTTGGCGTCTTGATTCTAAAGAATCCAGCATTAAGCTAAAGTTTCTCTGTGCCGCATTAGGAATACTAGTTTATGGCAGACCAGATGTACTTAACAATAACCTTCTTGTGAAATTTTATAGTTTTTTTTTCGTATTAGCCGGTTGCTCACCAACTGCACACGAAGAGATTCACCGAAAACTACGGAAACGGCGCCTATTATGATCATCCTGCTCACAGCTAATTACAGATTGTTTTTGCTCACAATACTGGAGAATCTGCTGGTCTGAAGGTTATGGCGAGGGAACTCCGAGTACGTTTTGCTCACGATAGTCCTGCGCTAGGTTGTTATAATTATCGTATACGTTATCATTCATACTCTAATAACAACTCTGGGTCTGCAGTTTTCGAAGCCCGATTTCTGGCGTGCTTGGTAGTTGGAGCCATTCTGGGCGTTTTCTTGGTTGGAGTTCCTCAAAACTGTAGCACTTTTATTGCGTTGTTGTAGCACAATGATAAAGAATAAAAAACTGGACTTCCAGACAGGGCTCAGTAACCACACTGTAACTGCGTACGTCGTCGGGATTGACTGTGACTTCAGAAGGTGATCAAAAATCCTATTTTACAGAGCTAATCACCTCGTTCACTAGCGGCCTGCTGGAACAGCTGATCGCCGTTAGCGACGCTCGATATGGATGGTCGCGGCACTGATCGCTCGATCTGGCTGGACGAATAGCTGTTCTGGGCTAACTGCAGATGGCTAGTCATTTACGAAGTAATCTTGTTGCTCGTGTTCAGTTAAGTTAACCTGATTAGCCCTATTCGCGATGCGTACACGTACAGCAGGATTATTTGGACTTCTGCAGGTTTTAGAAGCAATGAATGCCAGGAAAAATAGAAATAGTTCTTGTGGAATAATGCGCACTTGAATTGACGAACGATACTGACCAAATCTAACACGTTCTTTTCAACTCATTAAAGAGAATTACTTATGTACTCTTTGACAAATGTATTGTTACCATCCCTGTATGGGATAAATCTCCTTCTTGGTTATTCTAGAGGCATGAAGTAACCATAAGCCAAATAGACCCACACTTGTCAAGTTATTACAAAAGTCCTAAAACCTTTATTCGGGCAGCTAGTAGTGATTTTTAAAAATACGGAAAAATTAGGAAGCTGTGTGGATGTTGTTGATCGCTGATCTTTTTACTGCATTGTTTTGAAATTGCCGTTCTCTTCACTGCGACTTATGGAAGCGTAGAATAAAGGTTCTCAGTTCCTCACATATTTTTTTGAAAAAAAGCAGCTTCTTGCTGACGCCGACGCACTATTCCTTTTCCTTACGAGGTAACTTTTACACAAAAACATTGCTGCGAGTTAAGTTGGGCTCGCATTACTCAAACTTTCATGAGCTGAGGCTCTATAGCTGTTGCTTTTTTATGGCGTTGGCTCTTGTTCTCTGTAACATATCAGACTGTTTCGTTTTATTATAAGACAATTTTGAAACAGAAATTTTTGCTGCGATTTTGACAATTCTCGTATTAAATAGGCAAAACTGGCAAAATGAAGTAACAATTAAGAACAGAGTGTAATTTGGCAAGTAAGCCCTGCTTACTGGTAACTGTATCACTGACACCATGTAAATAAGACATGCAAAAGATCTCAACCTCTGGATCAATATCGATTCAAGACTGAGCTTGGCAGTATCGCACAGTTACAAGCTCTCAGCTCTGCGCTTCCAAGCGGAAACCATAAGAAGAAAGCCCTATGTCAAAAACTTATGCTCGCGCGGTTGACGGAAGAAAGCTTTTAATTTGCGAAAAGCCTAGAACCATTGCTGAACAGAACTGATGTCTTTAAACTCGGATTATAAGAACGCCTCTTTGCTTCGGCAAACGGAATTTCGAAAAATTGCAAAATCAAACTTTTTGGAACTCTAGGCAAAGCTTCTCTGAATAGGTTATGGTCTTCAATACTCTTGCCACCAAATTTTTCCAGGTATAGTAAAAAAGATAGATCAATCGGGATTGTCTAGGCTGAGTTATACGGCTTACTTGAGTATTCGGATAACTTGAATAAACCACCGTTTTTTCACTTTTAAATAATTATGTCGTAATAAAAGCGGTTGATCGGTATTGTCAAACGACGAGGAGCGCAGAGGAGCGCACAATGCTAGGAACATTTTTTACGATCGGATTTTACCATTTCGTTTATCGACGAAAACAATTTATTCGAAATATTCAACAATTCGAAGTGCGGAAATATGGTACGGGCAGTACATACAATACCGCTCACAATTATTGCAAAAATAACGCATTTAGATGGTAAAAAATCATCGGAACGCGTCGTGTAACTTCGTCAGAAAAGGCGGTTTTACAATTTTGAAAGCAGAGTGGAATAGAAGGCGTCGAGTTGAATTCAAAGCTTACCATATTGCCAAACTTGGATGACTTTGAAGCCTAATATGGGCAGCATGAAGGGATATACCAGTTCAATGTCAACGTGCAATTTCCTGCCGAAGCCGGTCTGAATGGGTGCTCAGCAAAATTATGGATTTAAATTTTGTCATATAACTTTTAATGTACTATGTAAATATAGTCGTGGACAGTACCATTTGAATAATAGCATTCTTTTCTATAAACATGCTTTTAAAATTTACAAAAGGACCATTTTCGAAAAAGTTGTGGGCATGCGACGGTTTGCAACGTTTTTTCCACATTAACGCGTTATTTTTGCAATAACTGCGAGCGGTATGGTATATGTATGTAGTGTTGGCCCTACACGAGTTTGTTAACTTATATAGGGCTTACATTTCGGCGTAATCGCCTTTTTCAGAGCCTAAAAGAAAGAGTGAGGTTCTATGTGATAAGCTTGGAGATACGTCTTCTGTGGAACCATTCGGAAGAACGATGGAACATTTCTGTAAAATGCTTGCGTAAGTAATTCAGCCTTTGGACCTTCTGTGAATCTTAGCATTTTAAATAGTACTGTTATAGTAAGGGTTTCTTTTACATCCCGCATAAGGTTTTCATCGTTTAGGCTCTTCGTCTTCCTCAGAACTCTCAAGTGATATCCGACTATTCTCTCCTTAACAAAAGCTAATGAAATTTAAATAAGAAATTTAAATAACGCCGGCAGTCGCCCAGCATTCTTGGATAGCCTGCGGGCAACCAGAGTCGTTTGGGTCATGGCTCATAAATAGTCGTGGAATAGTAATCATAACAGTCACTAAATGTTCTAACCTGAAGGATATTAGTGTATTTATACACTACATTATGTCATGTTGATGTGATGTTCCAGTCAACGACTGGCCGGTACGCGGAGGTTGTACATAAGTACTTACCCTTAGATATTTTCAGTTTTTTTTCGAGGTCCATTCTATTTTTTTCAAATTCTATTATTAATGATTCAGTCTCTTCGCCAATTTAACAAACGACAAGATTGGAACAAAATTTTTTGTTTCAAACGACTAGTACAGAAAGTGGTCTTCTTCCCCCCACGGTTAGTATATGTGCAATGTGGAACATGAAAAATCGCTACGATTTGGGAAAAATTTTCTATACTGCTACTCAGCTGGGATTGTTCACTAAAAATTTCAGCTGAGTTGGGCAACAATGAAGCGAGCTATAGCCCTAAACATAAAATACAGTAATATATTCGCCAGCATGATAAAGTGAACGCTCTGGCTGGGACACCATATATTAAATTTGGACTCAGACATATCCTCCCCCGTGATACCATAGTCCTCTCGGCGTGCTTCACCTGAGCGAGGTCATGGCGATCATAAACGCGGCGTAATTGATTACGGTAATATTGAACAAATTACTTATCCGTTCGCAGCGCTTTTACGGCGGTTGGCCCCATTCAAGCGAATTTTATTGTGTCAACAAATACCAGATCGTTAAGCCTGAAGAAAACGTTTTCCAAATGATTAATTGTTGATGCCGCTATCGGAAGAATCAGTGCTTTCTTTGTACAGCAAAAGCAAAACATGATAAAATAGCGAAATATAAAAAAGATCAAATTACCTCATGGCTTCTTGTAATATCAACTTTTACTAGATAATGTTTCCTCACCCAAATGTAAATGCAGAAGCTAAATGTCTAAGCATAGCCCATGCCACTTGGTCAAAACATTTCCTCTGCTAAAAGCCGTATAGCTTCGCCTAAAATTTTCATGTATACACTTGTTTCATGATTACGGTATTAATACTTTATCGACTAGGAGATTTCTGGGAACCAAAAATTTTGGTAAATAATAACAGAACGGCTAAAAAATATTAAATACTAACGAACTGTGGGGTAAGAAATTGTAGTTGCTTCAAATACATTTGCTTTTTTCAGTCGTTAACGAAAAAGTGGCTGCTAATCGTTAGGGTAGTAAACCATTGTCATTACGATGTACAGTCATAGCAGCCCTATATGCAACTTTTTGAAGGATAGAATTTTGCCCCAATTTACTTTATATTACTTTACTCTTCGACTATGAAAATTGTGAACAATAATAATGTTGCAAATTAATGTTAGAATACATTCGAACGAGAAAAAAAATGAGAAGAAAAGGGGAAAAGGAACAGTAATCTCTTCACAAGTAAATCTGCCATGTCTGTGAAGAGTACAGAAGTTTTTCTTTAGTACCTAGTCGTGAGCATTCTTTTGTTTATTACTAAACAGCCTTTGTAGTTCTAAAATTTGTTAATAACCTACTACATTGGTATCTCGTGAGGTCAGTTTATGTGGACACAGAATTATCGGGCATCATAATGAAAGATAATGTTACCATTTTCACACTACTTTCATCATTGAAAGATTCAATGATGAAAGAAGTGTGAAAATGGTAATTTCGATGAAACTTTCTTGATCTATACAGAATAGTACTACTTTTTCCACTTTTGATTCTGGGGTCCACCTTGATTTTGCAAGTACTTTTTTATCTACGTTATTCAGGAACCTACGGAAAGAGGGTGCTAAGGCTTCCTTTTCTGGTACGGTGTCCATCGATGCGCTTTCAGAAATAGCTGGAGCATGAAGAATTGGAACCAATGGGACGATAGAAAAGTTAGGATTTTTGTTGCATCCGCGAAGACTGTTGGGCTTCTTGTGGGCTCATTTGTAGAGCAGAAAAGCGAAAGCATCTCCGGAAACGTTCATCAGCACAGCTGCTGAAGGTGCTCCACTTATTCCAGTAACCCAAAACATTTCTCTTTTGCGAGAAATTGCAGGTGATCTCTAAATTTTCAAAGAGCGAAAAAATGTCAAATTTGATGTCGCTTAATACAATATTTCCTTACGTTTCTGAAGCCTAGCTGATGAGAATCGTTATGTCACCTCGTACAGAGTCTTCCCAGATAGTCCTTCTTTTTTATGTCCCATATTGTACATACATATACTAAATCGTAGAAGAAAGAAGGCCATTTTCTATATTAGTTGCCTGAAACGTAAAATTTTGCAGTAGTCTTGTCATTTGTTAAATTAGCTATTATATAGTAATAAAATAAATAACAGAAGGAGGTTTGGAAAAG
>KN549212.1:397429-413466 GCA_000797555.1 Oesophagostomum dentatum | reverse complement strand
AGGCAAAACGCAAAGATGGAAACGCTGATAAAGCGGTCATAACCAAGCCGGCTAAACATTAGCCATGCACGCGTCAAGTTCTTTTTTCGATTACGATAGTGTGATTCACTCAGGCTTCTCAGCTGGATTTCTATAGAGCGATAGAGATGTGTTCGACCGCAATCAATACGTTAGTAATTAATTTGGACTCGTTCTACTTCAGGGAAACCAAAGTGGACTTCACTGACTTAATCCAAAGCGAAACGCCGATAGCGATTCGGTCGGAAGAGAGCGCTAATGCGAACTCAAATGTATACAAGGTGGACTAAATGATCTCGTTTTTTAGAGTGCGATATTTCTAAAGAAGTTTTTGCTGCTTTTAAAAAGTGCTCGATAAAACGTTACGAAGTTCTAGAAGCTGCAGATTCAAAAGTATCATCAAACACTTAAATAAAACGAAGATATTGGTTATTTTGGATTTGTTCTTTTAATTATTTTGTTTCAATTCTGGCCAGGAATAGTGCAAAAAAAGCACCAAAAACGAAGATGCAACAGATTTTCTAAAAATAAGACTTATTTCCATTCTCCAGCTACGGTGAAGTTGAAGAAATGTTAAGATCTATAGTGGTTTTTTGTTTTATCGATGAGACTGTTAAGCGCAGAACTACATACTTTTGTCTTCTGTTACTTTGGCAGAGGCACCACTCCGGCCTCCCAAAAAAATTTTATGGGTAAAACCCCACAAAGATTTCAATGTCGAGTTTTCGAGTAAAACGACTGGCGAGGGTATGCTCTACAACATTTTCGTAGCAGAAGAACTCTTAGAAACTTGCCCACAGGGAAAAATCTTCTCCAAGAACAAGTTCCTTGCTAATAAAAACTACAACACTACAGGGTACGCTACACAGGCAAAATACAGTGTAGGAGTAAAGTTTGGATGGCTTTCTTGGAATGGGTGTGTTTCAATAATTTCGTATGCTGCATGGATAAAGTAGGGGCTTTTTCTTCTCGCTTGAAACTGTGCCCTACTTTTGCCCTCAGACATTTCTTACTGGGAACAAAATTCGTTTTCAATAAGACTTTTCAAAAATCTTGAAAATGCTATGTGGTAAAGTCGTGAAACAAGCAATTACTAATAGTTTTACTAAAAAAATATGATGGACAAAATTACTAAAGACCGTATTTAACGTTGAGAGAGGTCCAATGATTACCTACCAACTCAACAAACGCAGGAAACAGTGAAGGCCTCATAGAGACAAGGAAGGGTGGCGACATACTTTTAAGTATAAAAAAGAAAGAAATGGGCGAAAGAAAATGGGCATGGACGGGCTAATTAGGGCAAGTAGTTAGACAATCTATTAAAAAAGATCAGAACTGCACCAGTCAGTGCTTGTAAGGAAAGGATCGATGACACCTATTTCACTAAAACAGGCAATATTTCTTCTTAAATCGTTCAGTATTGCTGAGCTACAGAAATGTACCAACAATTATTTTCCAAGGTTAATATTATACTTTGAGCACGCTGACTATAACTACATCGAACTACAGAAACATCTAGCCCTGCCTGACCTGCTCTGCATAGAGAGCGTTCATAATTTGCAAAAAGAAAAGAACGCTTCCATTATTGTTGAAGCTATATATGCTAATTCTGTTTCGCGTTTTTTTGATTCAAAGAAATTTTTGATGGAAGGAATAAGTCGTTGCTAGGTAGTAACCGGTTTTTACAAGGTACCATAAACTGCGCAGTAATCAGAGCTTTTATGTAGGCGCGCTAACTGACGCTGCTTTTTAGTAGTCTTCGTAAAGAAGCGTTTCGGAGATCCTGAGATAGGTTGGTAGCTAAATGTAATTCCACTTTCAGCATAGAGCAAAGTGATCAAAAGTGGTATTTTCGTAGCGATTTTTATTTACTTTTACTGTTTTTATTCTACCCGTTCATAAAAATCTGGAGTGTCTTAGAAGACTGTAGGTTTTTTGCCAACACTGTGATTCTCATCATCTTTCCTAAAACCGACCAACGCTAAGTATTATTTCTAGTTATTTTTATACTTCTTCCGATTTCTATTACTTTCTTAAAACAGCCGACCACTTCCAAATGTTGCATCATTCATTTCTAAAATTACTTTATAGGTCGTTACTAAGATGGTACATACCAAAAATACACCAAGGGAAGTAGTAAAGATCTTGGGTTCCATTTCCCTTGCTAAATTTCTACGAATGCAAATTTGCTATACTTATTTGAGTAAGTAGTAGTAAATATATCCCTAAAACTGATAGTAAGATTCTTTTCCAATAACTGTTCAGTGTGAACGTGAAATATGAGCGTATGCATAGGGTATAAGCAGAACTATTCGAAGTATTACCCAAACCCTGAAATAACACAGACAAACAATTAAACGGTTAACTTACTCGAAATCAGAAGGCACTTGTCAAGAGAGCTTTATATCAAAATCGCCGAGAATCCCAAACTTAGAAAGAACACTGAAATTTTATGAAAATACAATAGAGTCATTTTTATGCCTGAATCCTTTAGAGTAGTTACTTTCGGCTCTAGGACTTTGAACTCATAAGCAGTGACAGCTTTACTCCAGCTCTGACTGAGATCATACAGCTTGGAATTTGTTTTGCTAAGCATGATTTAAAGAAACGTTTCTTGCTTACCAAAATCTTTTTGATAATCTCTTGGGTAAATCTTTCCAGTGGGAGATCAAGCCAGGAATCTCTGATTCTGGGCTCAAATTGATGATTTTTTAAGCACAAGGAAAGGAGAGTAACACTGTAGCACTGTTTGATTCAGGGTAAATGAAATGGTGAATTCTGTTCAAGTCAGTATCAATAGGGTTTTACACAGGGTACCAAAGAGTTCTGATGTGTGAAATTTTACCCAAAATTTAGCAGAATTATGACGGGATAAAGCAAGGAGCCTGCTGAATAGCTTAGGAAACAGTTCAGCTATTATTCAGTATTAGTAATATCTACTTTTTCTGCAAGTTTCAATGTTTTGAGGAGTAGCGTGAAAATAAGATAAACTTTATAGAAATATGCTCTATGACAACACTCTGCAATAAGGACCTTCTTCATTAAACCTGTAAAATTACTTCAATTGGCCCTAGTTGGGAGGAATAGTACAGAATCGTATTTACTAATTAAACAAAAAATGCCACATTAAGTGTTTTTCTTTAAAAGGTGGCTTTTGCCATGAACGTCCAAAATGACGAGGTTGTTACGTTTTTTTCCAGAAGAATGTAGATTTCTGCTGAACAGAAACTGTAAAAGAACCATACCAAATCTAACCACATAAATAATAGGTACTACATAAATCTGCAAAAATATTTTAATGAGGTTCGAGCTATTTAGCATAGATAGCGGACGGGGAGAGTCCAGCGGATTGCAATCCAGTAGCCAGAGTGGAAATAATCGTACATAACTAGATCGGCCGAAATATACGCAGTGAACAGATGTCCGTAGATGAAACTCTCCCACTCTATATTCATGATATTGCAAATTTGGTGAGCAGGTTCAGGATTTAAAATTTTTTTATTGAAAATGGACAGAGGGATATGGGCTTAAATATTTGTGCATTTGGTGCATTTGGTTAGGAGGAACGAGCTTGTGATACATATCACTGGAACGAAATATTTATGACAATAAATAGAGGTTACTAGAAATTGATGAAAGAGTAATCATACAGTAAATCAATGCTGACGATGTGATAAAAGCCGTTCTAAATAAGCTGTCCTAGAAAAGGAAAGAAATGGGACGAATGCAGAAGGGCGCTGGATCGGATGGATCGGTGAGAGTGAAATTGGCGCGGGGCGCGAGGGAGGAGAGCACGGACGGACAGATAAAGAGGGCGAAAAAGGCCATGATGTGTGATCGCAAATGAGCACATATGATTTGCACTGACTATAAGAAAGCCGATCCTGTTGCCGTGACATTGTCTGACAAGACGAGATTCCTGCAGAGCGCTAGAAGGATCTCCAGAAGGGCGCTGCCGCCATCATGACTGCGCCGAGTGCTTCGCGCATTCGGGTCGGGGACAGGTGCCGTCCGTTTCGAGTGGTACTAAGGTCGTGACACAGTAGAGAAGCACTGCTCCTGATGATGAGCGAAATCGTACTGGATATGGGTTTCTGAAGCCGGCCGAGTAGCTGGTTTCGTACTGGAAAGAGGTTTCTTTTCAAAAATATAAAAAATGCTTTATATCCACAAAAAGCGGTGAACTTTGAACTTCACAAATATACGTTCTGCAAAAATAGTTCAATTCAAAAAGTCGTACCTATTTTTCAATTGGTTTTTTAAAGAGAACTGGTGTTTCCTACCGCTGTAGTATATTATATTTCGCAAATTTCTCAACAAATGCCTTATTAGCTATTATATATTATATTGTACCGCGTTATATTACATTATTATATAATATATTATATTATACATTATATTACATATTATATTGCATATTATATTACATATTATATTTCATATTACATTACACATTATATTACATATTATATTATATATTATATTATGTATATATATATATATTATAGATATTATGGCTGTCCGAATTTTACCACTTTTATCGATTTTCCGTTGCTGGCACTTTTTCTGCTTCTACATCATTTCTACTTAGCCTTTTTAGGCTATAAATTAGTAGTAATGTTTTACATTAACCGATCCTTCCGTGTTTTTAGTTTTAGCTTTCTTTACAAATACGGTTTTAATACAGCTGTGTTTTATATAATGAATAAGTATAATAAATACATAAGCGAGGGCTGAATTCCAATAGCTTTCCAAATGCGGGGGTGTATGGGCTGAAGTGTATACCGCATGAAAATGTCAATTTATGCAAAAAATCATAATTCTCTGCTTCAAACATGCATAATTTTTCAAAATATTATAAAGCTACACCTTTATTTGCATCGGGCGGAACCTTACGTGAGGCTACGACACCTACTTTTTAATGAAAAAACCCTTTCAGCAGCTTTGGAGCGTTCTGGAAAGTTCGATTTCTGCATTGAGCATGCTTCGTTGCAACTCAAAATGCGAAAAAAGAAAAACACATACAGCTGAAAATAAAATTCATACCTTTACGTTATCATACAGCGATGGTTCCAATGAGCATCCGCTCTCGTCAATGATTGGATAAGGTTTAAAACCCGGTTCATCTGAGCTAATAGTACCTGAAAATAGATCCTGCGAAGATGCAGAGCTAAGCGGACAGGACAAAATTACCTACAGTTTGCTACTGAGAGACAGTATCCATCTTGTGGAGTGCAATGGATACTATAGTAAAGCACAACGTCCAACGCTGTTCCTGAAGAAAGGGTCTATACAAATAGCATGTGAGTAAGTATAAGCAGTAAGTAAGCTATCCGCTGTAATCAATAAAAAAACTTACAGTACCATGTAAACACCCTTGTTTCATTTTTTAGTTCGTTCATTCATTGATTTACAGTAATACGCATAAATAACACAAAATAGCAAAGTACCAGTAACTTACGCCTCAAAATCGGTCTAAGGTTAAGCCTATCTTTAAAATTAACTAGTTACTTAGGTATGCCTATACATTTTGTATTTTCACGAAAATTTTTACAACTGCTAAAAATCTGGGAGATAAAACAATTCTGATAAATTACTGGTGAACATCGTGTACGCTACATCAAATTAAGCAGATGTTTTGTTTCCAAAGAATAGAAGCGGGAATAGTTCATACTGTTGTTTTCAAAAATAGCGGGCTTATTGTTAAGAGATGTAGTTGACGTAATTGGTGCTTATACGTAAAAACTGGAATTCAAAAATCTCGCTCAAAAGTCACTTTCAATGAAGAAAATTGCTCCAGAAGATATGCCACCCGTACGGGTACGATTTCGCGGACGAGTTCTCCATCTCTCGCGCACCTCAGTTGAAGCGCTATAGTAATTGGCCATCTTCTCATACTGGAAGCGATATGGAGCCTCAGCAGCAAGCCCTGGAGGATATGGACAACTCGTCCGCAAGATAATGCAGACCCCACGGCGTATCTTCTGGAGCGATTTTCTCCGTCAGGAATGACTTCTGAGCAGGCGTATTGAACTCTAGAACATTTTTGAGGCCCTCCTTCACAATCCGCCAGGATCCCATAAGTCTTTCTGAGCATCGACAAGTTTTTAAAAGAAATTTACCTATAGAAATGAAAAGTGGAGCATAAATCTGTTCTTCAATCTCTGAAGAAGAAATCCAGTAACGCCTTGACTAGGTTTGTATTTTCTACATTTTCACATCTTACAGTTATTGCCGCATATTTCCTCCATCGTCGCGGACCCCTTTACGTTTACTCTAGCATCCGCACGCCTTCTTTAAAATTGTTCTCCGTTAGTAAGTAAAGCTATAAACCTGTTATGGGTTCCCCATCTGGACCATCTTTGTGCACGGAAAACTCGCATTTAGTCGAAGGTCTTGTAGATTTTGATGTCTCAATTGCCGGTGGTGAAGGCCGCTCACAAGAAGTAAATTCAGAAAGCCAAGCAATTAGAAGGAGCTCCAGAATCATCGAGCTGGTAACAATAATTTGTAAAAACTATTTTAAAAAACGAAACAACAGCAACAACAGCAAAGGAAAGAAACAAAGTTGCTATATATTTTATGAAAGAGGATTATCAGGTTTTTCAATACCGATGGAAACGAGACGTCTAATTTCTAAATATGCAAAGCGGGAAGTGCAAGTTAGCAGCAAATGAGAAGAAAAAATGTACAGCATAAAACTGCCTATAAGCCTCTACTTTCGTCTAGTTGTTCAACAAGACATTATTCTCACATTAAATCTTTAATTAACAGCTACTGGAAGGCGAAACCTAATGCTACCAGTTTTTTCATTCTCTTAGAGTAGGATTCCAGGTATTTTATTCTATAGAAATTGTGAGGTCCTATCATCAAGAACTCCTTTTTTGATCTATGCAGCTCCAACTTCTTTACTTAAGTTCTCCCAAGAAAAATGCAAAAAAAACGAAAAGTTCTTTTTTCTCCGTACTATTTAGGATAACTCAGCTGGAACTTTGTGATTTTAGTAGAAAAATAACCCACAATACGTTACCATCGGAACACAGCAGTTTCTACAAGGAACGTAAACAAGATCTAAAAATGTGAGAATTCTCAAAGTTCAGCAATATTGTTCTTTAAAAAAAGGTCTGAAGGTAGGATCTGAAAGCGAGAAAACCAGCTGATGATACGGAAATACTCCTGGAACCAATAAAAAGCAGAAATGGTGAGGAAGAATGGGCTGCTATAACGGCTTCCTTTCATCATCAATTTTTTAACATTTCGACATTAACTTCGAGAAAATACAGCGGATTCCAAGAAGTGTGGTCCATGTTATTAATGATTCAAGAAATACACAAGAAAAAATAAAATAAGCATCCCATGAGTGGTTAAAATAACAGAAGTTGTAATCGAAAGGTTAAAAATCCACTCAGACAGATATGCGGGATGTAATTAGTGACGCGCAACTGGTCTCACAATGGGGTCAGACGCAGCATATAGGAACCGTCCAAATGATGCGTGTAACCTAACCTCATAGGAGTACATTCACGTGATTCTAAGTGACAACGTTCTCAAAAGCAAGTATATACATTTTTCTGCCCCCCCAAACTGCATTTACTGCTTCTGATTCCTTGAAAGAAAATTTTACTTTCGATTAGGTTGCAATTGCAAGATATGAGCTACCTGTCGCCAAGTCGACTCGCAAAACATGTAAAAAAATGTGGTATTGATCATACCTGTAAAGTTCTCTTAGTCCTATGCGTATTACGGTAGGGTTTATGAAGCTGTAGATTACTCTGTCTGATAACGAGTGAAATGGTTAAAGGGCGCGTTGGACGCTGCATCTAATTCGAGTCCATCGTATCCATGTACTGTAGCATGCTTTTCATTATACATCTTGTATGAATTTATCATTCACCTCATATTTTACGAGTTAAGGTAATCAATTTTTAACACTTTTCACCTGTAAAATTACCAATGGACTTGCTGTATATCCACAGACGCAGCAGTACTAGTACCATTTGAACAGTAATAATGAAATTACCTAGTATGCATTCTGTACATATCTCTGAATTATCCAGTTACTTTAAATCGTTGTGCTTTGCCACTTCTACTACTCATGCTGAAAAATGCAAGCTGACGACAAGGATTCCCCAGTTTTCAATTTAATGTGCCTACGATTTACAGCACCTTCGTGCAGCTTTCGGGCCTTGTTATATTGGAGATGGGTGTAGGAGTCGTCATGGGCGAAACTGGAACGACTCTGAGCAAAACCAAGTAGTTAAACACAAAATGCATATAGATCTTTTCTACGTTGATGTACTAACGCGCATGGATATTTGCAAAGCCGACGTCTGGTACTCTTTATTTTTGTTCTAAGTGTTGTGAAATGCTCCATTTTTCATATTTTAGAGCAAAAAATCCTTATTCCAGTGTATGCCTAGGTCTTACGGTTTTTTGTCCTTATTCGGTTCCATTGTAGGCACGCTTGTATGCGTATTTAATAAAAAATAAAATAAATAAAAAATAAAATTTCATAATTTCTCACTTTCTTTACAGAAGATGTAGTTCGAAATTAGATATTTGGTTGTTAGCGTATATGTCATTATTCGGTATTTTTCATGACTTAGGATAAAGGTTTAATTACCCAAGTTTATGTCAGGTCTGGTACACCCATGTGGCGAAAATTACTGACGAGTTTGTTTATCCTTGGGTGATAGCGGTCGAGTCAAGTACAGTGCTCAACAGCTAGTTTCTACCAATTTACTATCAGTATGCAGGAAAAACTGAACAGCTTCCCATTCTTCGCAGTGTTCTTCCTTCTTTCAGGCATCGACAGCGTAGCATAATCGATGAGCGGAAAAAAAAATTTAGCGAAATGAGTGCGTATAGACTCGCTCATTTCCGGCTCATACGTCACGTTTCGTTTGCATGATAGAAATTGTTTGCTTCGGAATGGCAAAGCGTCACAAAATAAAATATATTAAAGTTTTTTAGTGATTATTCCAATAAATTTTTTATTTGTAGGAAATTATGTGATATGCAGTTCATATCTTAATATCTTCAATTTCAAATAATTTACCCATTTTTCGTTTTTTTCTGCCCTGAAACTGCACAGAGTATTAGGCAGAGAGAATGTCTGAACGTACTTATCCTTGCATTTAACATTCATTCTTCATTTACAAACCTCGCTCGAATACGGTGTAGGGTTCGCTACCTGGCTGGGCACAGCGATGCTGCACATCGGTACAACTGATAGTGAGCTCAAAAGAATTTCTGGGATGAGAAGCTTCGCCTGTTTTCGCTGTTCTGAGAGTTTACAGGGAAAAAAACTGGGAACCTCCAGGTACTACGCATCTATACCACCTTTCAGTGTAGTATAAACAATGAAACTTACAAATCTGGAGAGCGAAAAATACATGGCTCATCATTTTGATACGTTAACTTCTAGCAGAAGTACAAAGAAAACTTTATTATCCTCTTTGCCACATCGTTCTCGTAAAATGCTAAAAGACATAGCTCGAGCAAGAGAACATCGAGCCTTTCAAGATTTTAAAGAAATGATAGAATAGACAACGTACCAAGGGCGAAGCATACACCCGTTGAAATACATAAACTCACAAAATACGAGAAAAAAATCTCAAGCTGATAAGCGAATAAATTATATCTTTGAACAAAGAAACGTTGAACAGGCGGCATGCAATTCATTAATCACAGAAAATTCATAAATAACGGACAAGAAGACAAATGGTCAAAACCCGGACGCTGGAAATACACAACCATCGGAAGATCCCAATGTCTGTTCAGTAGAAAAATATAACAATTTGACTCAAGAATCCTGGGTTACTTAGCAACTTCTAAAGCGACTGACTACCAGCTTGTTCGAAGGCATTCCAAGCATCGTTTAGTTCGGTGAATATCGCTCTCGCAAGCTTCTCGTGTTCCTTACCGACCTGCTTGTCTGGATGCACTACCAAACATGCTTTATAGTAGCTTCTTTTCACCTAAAGAAAATAGTGCAGGTACTTTCTCGAGTAGCAAGAAAGTACAGAAATATTAGTGGCAAACCTGCGCTGCACTGAGCAGATCACCCATCCGAGGCTGCTGCCATTTATCCGCGCCCTCCCACAGCACATCGTTCAAGGAGCCGAGCAGAGCACGGATATTTCGCTCTTTTCCGCCAACCCAGTCACGGATCTTTAAAAAAAAAACGATGTTCTTCTCATTACAAAAAAGTACTGTTGGCTGTGAAGCTGTTGTTATAGTCCGCTTCAAGTACACTACGTTGAAATCAATAAACATCTTGACCACAGATGCTGACGCTAGGTGCTACGCGCCAATTGGAGTACAACGGCGTGTTTTAGTTTTCGATTTACTTTGTCTTTCTTTGGCCATACCAAACCTTCACAGCGTCAAGTTACAAGAAGCGAAAAAGCAGCATCATGGACAAGAGCAGAAACTCAAGAAAAAAAAGAGAGAAAATAATAATACACTCTTTCCAGAGTAAGTGTGACATGCCAAATTCAAAAAAAAAATTGATAAATACAGAAAAAGAAAAAGAACAAAAACGAAGTGAGTTTTCATTCACAGACCTTTACAGAAACCGGATCCATCTCCCTAATCTCTTCCGCCCTTTTCATATCACCTAATGTTCGATTCACATTCTTTGACGAAGCAGTGAATCCCTAAAAACTGCACTTATCGAAGGATACACCAGAAAAATAAGAAATCACCAAAAGAACTAAAAATTGGACAATATGCAGCTGTCACATGATTAAGAAGTAATTTTTTTTTAATTTGTTTATCCTACTAAGTTTTGCTTTTACTAGTAATACACGGACTCTGCTAGGTTATTTCAGTAGCTAAGTTCTAACGACACATTGTGCATAGTAAGCCTATTTCTACAAGATATTGTTGAGGCATTTGTACTTCTGATTAACGTGCTTTGTACTGGTGCATCTGTTCTGTGTAACAAATAGAGACAAAAATAAAAATAAATTTATAAACAGAGAATATGCAAGCAACGAACCTGACTAGAAAGAAGATCACCAAAAGTATCGCTAGACACTTTTGGCTTAGCACCAATATTGCTATTCAAATTCTCAAATGCAGCTCGACTATAGTTTGGCCTAGAGGGTTTCGGTGTAGTTGACCCGCTGTTGCAAGTGGATGCTGAAAAAAAAAGATGTTCTAATTTACTTCGAAATTGTTCTGACAATAAGAAAGAAAAAACTTGCTTGGTCCACTTGTAGGATTACTAGCACTCTGTGATAAGAACTCTGCGAAAGGGTCGAAAGTAGCAGAATGAGGTTGAAAAACTGGCGCCGAGACATTCCGATGCATCGCAGACTGAGGTCCTGCGCTGAGGAGATCTAAAACAAAGCAAAAAAAAAATCAGCACAAGTAAAATATATCTAATCAGAAGCAAAGTAGAAGATGAAAGATAATTTTTGAAAAAAATCATGAATGACGACTCACTGCTTGTGCCGGACCACTCTCCAAGCAAATCATCGGTGTGAGTAGTGGGTTTATCTGAAGGAGGCGACACTGTGAGGCCGCCCTTCAACAAGTCTGCGAGCAAATCCGAAGTCGTCGCTGGTGGAGCCGGAGCTGCTTCTTTTTTACTGCTATCTTAAAAAGTGCTGCTTAGTATATGCAACCGTCTTACATTGTAAAAAAAATTATAAAGCTTTGTGGAGATATTATTACTGCTGTGTGCTAACGCAAATGGAGAAGCTTGAGAAAAGTTGTGAAAAATGTAAATTCAAGAAAAAACATCAACAAATAAACTAGGCGTTTTTCAAAACAGAATATGCTAGTATGAAATTTGTGTGCTACCCAAACTGCACTGCGTCATAACTGCACTACCCACCTACTTTTTATTCGGCAAGACATAAAAAAGCAAATTGGAAAAAAAATCTGGACGACGATAAAAATCACCTGAAGAACTATTCAAATCTAGAAGATCGAATTCACTTGACGAGGCACACGGCGGTGTATAAGCACTCAGGATCGGAGTTTCTTTCTCACAGTCAAACCGATACTGGTCAGCATCTGGATCTTCAACATGAGCTACTCGAATGCCAGCCTGCCTCTCATAGGCTTCGGCGGTGTCTATTCCCTGAAAATAAACCGATCAGAAACCGGAAATCTGATGCATTAGCCTCCTCTGGCAGTGGCTCTTCAAATTAGCAGAGCTCTTCCACGAACAATGTTTAAAAAAAGTGCACTCAAGCAAATGACACAATTATGCTAACGACTTACACTCCGGACTGGCGGATGGGAAGAAAAGCCGTGACTCGACGGTGATGTGACATGAGGTGACTGCGTTTTATCTGTACTCAGAAGAGAAAACGGGTCCGCTGTGGGGTGATGGTCCCTTGGAGGAAGTTTCGGAGGAGCATGTGGCGGTGGTGGCGGTGGCTGCGCAGCGTTCGCCTGCTGAGCCTGCGTCCAGTCTAGAGTCTCAAAGAAGTCTGAACTTGATGTCGCAGGAACTTGGGACACATCGCTTGAGATGTCCGACCGTACAGCATCAGCGGATATGCTCGCTTCAGAAGAAACACTGTACCAGTCCATAATTTGCCCTGGAATAGACAAAACTGAATTCCAAAAATAAATCAGAAAATATCCGTTCGAAAAACTTTTAAAAGTGTACCAACACATGATGCTACTCCAAGAGTTTAATGGAGAAGAATGAAAAACGTGGGAATTTGAAAAAAAAATCACAGATCTCACCCAAGTGGCTTTAACATGATGCAAGAAACGGACGAAAATGGTAAAAATTACTCACGCTGTTCCTCAAAGTCAAGCACGAGCAGGTCAGGCGAGCCAGCTCGGAGCACGTTAGCTTCCTGCGATAGGGTATCGGATTTAAGACTTCCATCCTGGGAGATAGCACGAAGTCCTATGGCAATCCTAAAAACACTTCGGGTTAAGTACAGAGAGCCGACTCTTATGCATATTTCTATTTCTGCTCATCATTTGAAACATTTTTAAGTTTGATAGAGGCAAGATTATTATTTCTTCAAGCATATATTATATCCAAATAATCGAGATTTGCGAAAAAACTACTCTATATCATTATTACATACAATGTGCCGTATATTGATAATGCTAGGCATAATCATTTCAGATAAGAAAGGTAGGTGGGGAGAAGCCCACTCGTCTTTAACTGCACACTTTTGGAGAGAGAGAGAAAAAAAAAGAATTCCTCTATTTCTGTACGTGATTCATGCTCCTACTATTATTAACAATCTATGACACAGCTGTAACATAAAATTAAATATATTTTCAATTCTTCTCCCAGAAAACTACCGTATAATTCCAGTCTCGGCTGAGGAACTACTTAGTTAGGGCTTCGTTATTTATTTAAGTATGCCTGAAACACTAGAACCTGGTTCTTCTAAAAAGTGGAAGAAGAAGGAGCAAACAAGATCACGGCTAGAGTTTTGGTCTCAAGTCTCAACATTGGTCCCAACCTTCAAGTGATAAATTCACACAGACGAGTGAAAATCCCGTTTCTAAGCTCTCAAATCTTTTATACGTCTACGAGTTGCGCCTGTGCTCAAAGCTCTTGACCATAAAAGGACGTGAATAGGAAATTACTGAAAGAAGACTTAAGAAGACGGAGAAAATGCACTTCTTGTCACGAGTGCACGCTTACGCAATCGATTTCAAATTAAATCCCTCGACAAATCCACCATACCTTTGAAGGAAGTGGGGTTTTTGTCCGAGAGCCTGGTAACCATGATGGCGACCCGCTAACATACACTGTAAGAAATAGCAATACTAGAGTGAGGAAGTTAGAGAACAGAACGCAGAGCGCTAGACTTAAAATCATAGAGAAAACAAGAGCAATCAAAATTGGGTTGCTAAACCGCGAATAAAAAAATTTCAAGGAATTTCAGCTAGTTTTACGACAAAACTAAACTACGAAATTTCCGCGGAAATCGTAGAAAATCAAGGAATACAATACCGTACAACGGCCCAGAGCAGGAACGGCAATATTAATCACAATTCGCCTTCCATCAAACATGCTTCCACTATAGCAGCGACGAGTCATAACCGGACGTCACTAACGACGTCTGTCACTAGTAAAAGAACGCTCAGTGTAGTAAACATAGCCATTGATTAGTGCGGTAAACGCATACGCAGTGATCGCAGGTGACAGGAACGTACGAACAGGTCCTGTTATAGCCAGTAATTAGCTGCATTTGATCCAGGCAAAATAGATGCGCATTCGAGCCTATGGATGACCAGCTTTGACTTTTTCGAGCCGTATGTGATGTTTAGAGTGGGCGGTAAATGGCACTTTAAAACGACAATTGAAGCAAGAATAATCAGTAACGAGAATAGCAGCGAAGAATTTTCGAACGAAGTAGAATAACGCTAATTTCAGGTGAATTGTTAGGAATAAATTACGGGCTTTGATAGGCAGAGCAGAAAAAAACTGCAACCGGCCAAACAAGGCTCAAAGATTTCTTAGACATTTACTTGAAAGTCCATTAAAAACACGCCGTTTTGGAGAAAGCGCTCCTAATTTTTCGAAAACTTCAGTTATAACAGAATATAAAAAAAAGAAATCGAATAAGTGCGATTCATGGAAAAGAGGAGACTTTTATAGTTACTTGAAAAGGAGGTTACAGTATATAGAAAAACTACAGCACACCAAATTCAACTTGTGAGCAAAAACACTTTGAAAGGATTTTCTAAAAGTCTAAAATGAGTTTCTCAGAAATTTTCATTTAAAATTGTGTCATTTTCCATGATTATCTCGTTACTGTTGCTTGTTGATTTTTATCCTAAGAAATTTCTTTTCCTGGTTTTAGAAGTGATGTCAAAAACTTCCTGTTCTCTGAATTTAGAACCTAGAACAACCAGCGAATGAACTTTCAGAAGTTGTTCTAGATTTGAAATATTAGTTTATTCAGTGTTTATTGTGTTTCAATATTATCTCCTTGTTTTATGCCTATAATCACTACATACTTACTTATAATGCTAGAACTAAAGAAGTGTCTCTAATAGAATGACCGAAAAAAAAACGAGAGAGAAATGTGTCTACAGCTATGAATAATACACAGCTTAGTTCATGAAAAAGCCTTTTCTCATGTGAAACTCGGCAAAAACAACCAAGATGAGATTTAACCATGTATAAGAGGATAAGACGAAATCGATGTTCACGAGGTTCTAAAGAGCTGAGCGCTGTGTGGTCAGATGTGAAGGCTATTATGCGCAGCGAAAGGGAGGCCCAATGAGTCAACGACGTAAGTCGGACAGCATTTGGAGTCAACCCAGCGGAATAACTCGGTCCATATCCAGTAAATATTAACCTTGCACCTGTGCAGCAACACGAATAGCCATTTCACCGCTTAAGTTCATATCCAGTATTTTAAAAGGCGCCAAAACCAGGCGGGTCGAAACTGAGCCTAGGGATGTTATCCAGTCAGCTCTAAATGTTGACGGATACCCACGGTTCGCAAGCCGAGAGAGGGCATGAGTATCGAGTGACAATGAGCGGCAGTTAGCGCCAGTGAAATGGAAGAAAAAACCGCACACCAACACAAACACGCACAATCACCACAGCTCGGCTGGCCTCACTTCGGCTCTCAGCACTAACTCAAACAATTACGTCTTAGCCAGGGCACCATATGTGCGCTCTAGACGGAAGCTATAAACACACCGATCCGAAAACGGCGACTTGACATATGCATTATGCAAGCGACGCGGGTTTGGTCGGAATTAATGGACAAGGCAGAAAAATGACCAAGCGTTATCGCCATGACATATTTGCAGGAGTGATTGCGGGTAACAAGCGCTATGGATACGAACGACTAGCCTAGATAATCCACCGGACAGCGTGAGTGCACTCAAAAAATCGCCAGCCGGTCAGCAGTTATGGGTGCGAATTTCGGTCAAGAGATTAACAATTCATAAATCGCTGCATGTCCATTCGAAAGTGAAAATCTAGGCTACAAAAAGTGCGAGGGCAGGTAAATCTATGTACAAAAATGTTCCAAAATATCCATAAAGCAGAAAAAAAT
>KN549212.1:387250-397329 GCA_000797555.1 Oesophagostomum dentatum | reverse complement strand
TCATGCGGAACGTTATTCTCTTCAGCTATGATAATGTCCAAGTCTGATCGAGAAAATATCATTACTTCTTTGGCAACACTGGTATGGAACACCAGAGAGAAGATGACCTT
This sequence comes from Oesophagostomum dentatum, assembly GCA_000797555.1. NCBI lineage: Eukaryota > Metazoa > Nematoda > Chromadorea > Rhabditida > Strongylidae > Oesophagostomum > Oesophagostomum dentatum. Next base: position 397,219 of record KN549212.1, on the reverse strand, counting down.
CTAAGATATAAAACATTTCTTGACTGTTAGTAAACAAGTACTCTTGTAAGGACTTACTTTGGAAACTGGGTTAGTCGGATCCGATCTAGAATACGACATAATTATGGTAATTTGACCGTCCAGACCAACGTCTCCAACGTCTAACTCAGCCGAAAAAGTCCTCGATACAGTAAGCGCCCTGTAAAAATACTAGTGGTATGAACAATTTACAGGAAATAGCTACTAAAAGAACTTTACACATGCGGAAGACCTACCGTTTACACCCCACAGAATCCCAAACTTTAGAAGGCCCAACAAAGACCTCTATAATAGGTCGTAGACCGCTACGAATACCCGCTAGAATAGGAAACGAACTAAATGAGATAGAGCAAAGCGACATTGGACGGCTCATTGGCAACTAAAATTGAAGTAAATAACCAGAAGAGATGCTGCTTAAGAATCGAATACAATAAAATTCTCACCAAAACAACAGAAGCAGAGGAAGTGAGATTCTTGATGAGATCCAAAATGCGAATCTGTGAAGGAAGGAATTTCTGCCGAGTTGTACGCTTGTTCGAGACAAAATCGTAGGCATCACTTGCGTCACCAATTAGCTTACAGTATAAACACATTGCTGCAGCTACCATAACACAATTAACTGAATATTAGTTCTGATTAAAATGAGGGATAAATAGAGAACTTCCCTAATGACTAACTTTCTGCGCCAACAAGGACTACAGTGGTTCCAGGCCGGCGACGAAGAGTGGTAACAATGGCAGAACAGACCTGAAAAGCTGCGCGTCTATCATAAACGTTGGAAAAAAGTGAAAATTAAGCATATAAGAAAAAAATCTGTGGTATTGCACAACTCATCAAATGGACATATGCTTCTATAGATTGATGTACAGCTGAAAGAAGCCATGCTTCCAGAAATATTTACTCAAAAATTTTCGAACGATGAGTTCAAATAACAGCTAAGCCTTGATCCTATTCACAGATTTAAGAAAATAGTGATACACCTAAATGTCTGAAAACTATTAAAGAAAATGCGGGCGCCAGCCATACCCTCATAATATCTTCAACAGGAGGATACACTTGAGGACGGACACTTCGTAGATGGCAAGGCATTTTCTCAACATGATACTTCCCATGTAGTGCTCTTAAAAATCAAGTTAGAGTGTCCTCTTACGGCAGGAATAAGCGAAAAATAACACCTTGGTGATAAGTTATATAAAACATAGGGCCTTCCTGCTGCTACAAGTTTAGCATTCCATTCATCTTCGTCCATGTCTTCCTGAGCGTTTCTAGCTATAGGAACGATACATAATCTAGTAGTGATCCAAGTGACTTCTTGTGTGGCTAGTTTTGCCTTAAGAAGGTCATGTAATGTTTTTGCTGGCAGATACAAAAGCAAAAAGCTATAAACGCTGCTTACTTGAACTTTCTGAACAACTGCTGTTGACTTGTCCTTCAAATTCTTAAGAAGTGACAATCCCTGCCCCTTGAGAGCTCCAAACATTGCTGTAGCCTGCTCCGTTACTTCCTAAGAGAAAATATGAACTTATTGCAGATATAGTAACCTTGACTACATGAAATTCACTGCTCACCTCAGCCATTATCGAACTCCTCGGTGGAGGAGGTCGAGGAGGAGGGGCGTGGGCGTTTGACGATCCACCAGCTACAGGTCTATGTCCCTGATTTTCAAAAATAAACTGAATGCAGTAATTTGCTGAAGTAAATTACTAACCGGTGATCTCCTGAGAAGCCCTGTATCAACGTTGGATATGGGCTTTGAGAGATCGATGTCGAGGGCAATTGCCAGGGCCTCCGTCCTTTCAACTAGTTCCCTAGCACGGGGACGCATAACTGGGTCTGCTTTGAGACAGCCTTCTGCAAAAAAACCCTTTAGTAGCTCAAAAATGCACCGATCCAAAACAGAAAAAGAGGAATACGATGCTATGAATCTCCACAGTACTGCAAAAAGGTAGAAGGTAGTGATAACAGCATGCCAAAGAGTCAGTTAACCTACCTACCCATCAACGTAGCAAAGTAACAGGGAAGACAAAAAAGAAGGAAAAGTCCTGCCAAAAGTACATAAAGCGATAAAAAGTAGAGGAAACCCACCTATAATAGGAAAAATGTCCTGAAATTCGTCAAAACCAGAAGGAACAGTGTATGCTACATTGATAATACGTAATTTAGCTGAGTCCTCGAAAGGATGAACATGATAGCAAAGGTAAAACAACACACATCCTAGTGCCTGAAATATGTCCATAAATCGTAGCTAGATAATCACACTAGATAATGTGCATAATCCAGACAGCAGAACCTACCCAAATGTCCTGTTGTGGGCCGACTACGTAATTTTGGTATGTGTCCAATATTTCTGGTGCGCGATACATCGGCGTTGTATGCCGCTGCATCTGTAGAAAAGAAAACGACGTACTGTAAAGAACGCAGACTAAGCAGTAAGGCATACCTCTTCTTCAAGTTGGGTTCTTCTCGACATATTCCACGTCTCGTCAGGCGAATAAATTTCCGTCGTAGCGCTCCCAAAATCGCATAGTTTCACACGACCAGATGCGTCAAATAGCAGGTTTTCGATCTAAATTTAATTTTTAGAAATATGGAGACGGACTTCAACAAAGCATGTTGCTCGCTATGAGTAGCCCGCAAACGGAATGAACACAAACGTCGGCAAAAAACAATACCAAGAGCCTATGCGCAACTATGCAAAAGTTTCGCAAACGAAAATGCTGTTCATATTACAGTCAAACATTTTCCTCAAAGAACCTAACAAATCCAGTATCCACATTCAATAAAGTGTCAAAAAAAACTTGTAGAGTAAAAAAATTACACGAAGAAGTGACTGTAAAGTGAAATAATCCTACCTTTATATCACGATGAGTTATCGGAACACTTCGGTTATGCATATGAGAAACTGCTCTTGCTGCTGCATAAAAGATTTTCAACGCTTGCTCTGGAGTAAAGCGGACAGTTTTCATCATGTCAGCGACGGATCCGCCTGAAAAGTTAACGCAAAACTCTACGAAGAAGCTATAAATTTAAATCCAAAAAATGAGAAAGAAGAAAATACGTAGTAATATTAAAAATGAACGTGAACGATATAATCCTTGCCTGAGCATAGCTCTGTCAGCAGCATGAACTCAACACCACCAGATGGGATTTTCATCTGTGCAGCAGCGACAAATTCCAGAATAGATGGATGACCAGATAACTGTAAAACATGACATTATAATATGCAGATTACCAAGAAATATATTAGAAGTTTATTCATCCTTGAATAAATACCTCTTTAAGAATTCGAATTTCTAATAAAACAGCATCCATAGACTCTCTATCTTTTGTAAGCTGTCTTTTCAAAGCGTACCATCTGTTTGAGCTGTCGTAAGCGGCGAATACCACAGCAAAGCCTCCTGAAAAAAAAAAAAAACAGGGATAAAGAGGCTTTCTGGTTAGAAATAAAAAAGCTGTCCTCCAACACCATATTTTAGGTGGACTTTTAGATATCCTGCTTGAAACAGCAAATATAAGACCCCCCCTCGCCCCCGCTCCCTAATTCTCCTTTCAAGCTACGGTTGCTACCATACCCTCAAGGAGTGTAGCGGTATGAATTGGCTCGCGTCAGCGACTTGAGTCTCTATAAGCATAAATCAGCGTACTCGCGCAAACGTTTGTCGCTTCGATTCGTCGATACTGGATCGATATGCATCGAAACTGAAGTAGCCGGCGCCGGTGAATTCATAGCTGCTGAGAGTATGTATTCTCTTTGTCGCAGTCCAAGACAAGTGGAGGTGGGCGGGGTCAGGCTCCCGATCGGAACAGTATCGATTAAAACTGGGCTGATTCTCGGTGTTTTAACCAATTTGAACAGGTACGGCGTCCCGTTGGGTGCTCTGGCCCCACCCATCACTCCTCTTAGTCCGCGACGAAGAGAGTAGGCAGCCTTATGCGCACCCAGCGCTAATTGGTACCAGTAGGTAGATCAACTTGACGAAAGCTTACAAATGGTGGATCAAAAACACCAGTAGGTCTTCGCACAGAAAAAGAAAGAATTTAGATTTCGAAATGTCCCAGAAATTCGGTATATTTCACCATCAGTTGATGCTTCATTCATGAAAGGATTTAGAAAAACGAAAAAGATTTTAAACGTACCCTCGGCAATTAAGCTATCGACGCGTAGACGTATTGAACCGACTTCTACTTGAGTACCAATGAGTGGATGTGCTGGATTTGAGGCACTCTCTCCTTGTATTAAGTTCAGGGCCCCTCGGAAAAGACCCGACATAGTGCCAGCAGTTTAGGAGTGCAAGACGACTCCAAACGCTGTTTCAATCTGGAAAAAAAATGAAATACCATGTGAATATATACGAAAAGTACTCATAGAAGACATATATGCAAAATAAATTTAAAGAAAATTAATACTTCGCAAGTGTCCTGAAATTTTTAAGGCGATTTTCGTTCATCACGAGAACTATTAAGAATAAAAACAATGCTGATCTTGGGAAATACAGGAAAAGGTCAAAATAACAAATTAAAGAAAAAGGAGATGTGTGCAAACAATACTCATACCCTGCGAAATCAGCATGATCTACGGAAATAAAAAGGGAATCGATGATGCATGGATTTTGTGCAGATATTCTGTGACGCTGTTCAAGTGGTAGCAAAAGTTCTGACACACTCCAAACAAGAGAAAGAAGCAGACGAAACATCAATAGAAAGTAATAATTTTAAATTTTACCTCAAAAAGCTTAAACGACGTGCGGTAACGATAACACGGCAAAATTTCAGCTACTTTAATAAATTTTCCAGTATCTAAACTAAACAAAAAATATGAAGAACTACAACGGCAAAAACACCACGCTGTAAGAAGTTGAATTTTTACAGAGTAATTGAAGATATATAAAAAGCTTTGTCTGTCAGCACAGACTCCACGCGTGAGCTTACGCATCATCACTTTAAATCGATTAAGTGATCGCGGCTCGCTTGGGTCGATCAGGTGTGCTCTTTAACATGCTAGGTTTGTTCTTTGTTTCAAGTCTACTTCTATGTAACTAACTGTAAATAGCTAATTCGAGAGCTAGATTGACAAACTAGTGAGTAATAATTGGTGGTAATCTTAGCCCTTACAAACCATCATTCGGAGATGCTGACGTTTGCTTTCTATTATCAGGAGATTACGGTAGAAACTGCAATACAGTTGGCACTAGAATGTATCCAGTAGAAGCGTTTTAATGATCCTAGCTTTAATGAGCAGGGAAATTGCAGATGGATTCGTTTTTTTTTTTTTTCTTTGAAGAATTATGAAACATTTAATTTAGAACTGAACAAAGAACATTAGCTCTACGCTGATAACAACCGCAAGTAAACGACAAATAATTCGAAGTAACTAAGCTGTTTAAGGAATTTCCTGTTTGCCAGCAATTAGAAGCAGGGTGAGGCTTTTCCTGAGACTGAAGGCCTGGGAGGTAAATCAGCCAGTTTTCTGCTGAGCAGTGTATTTGCACTATTCCTTCAACGTTACTGCCGAAATCTCAGAAAAAGCTATATGAAAATGAACGAAAGTGAAACTGGCTGTTGGGTAAGCTGCAGCGCCACCAGATCCGCTTGAAAACACGCCTCTAGATTTACAGCGCGTGATTCATCGAGTTAAGACGTAGGATGCTTTACCAAACCGGATTGCGAAGTACACCTGAGAACTGCCGTGTCCTCTCTTAGGACAACGTTGGATGAATCCAACCTTGGCTTCATCATCGGCGCACCCTGCTTTCGCATATCGATTCTTCCTTGTTTCTGATGTGTTCGTCACAACGAAGGTACGTCAGAAGACGCACAACTGCAGACAACGAAGCATTACCCAGGCGAAAAAGCATGCATGTTAAAACATGTCGTAGCTTGCTCGAAGCTCGATGCAGATGCACAGCAACGTTACTATTTCGGAAGACTACTCCATCAAATGCCAAGAAAAAATAGACTTGCAAAATTATAGCTCTAATTTATCCAGACTTCAGAGGTATGACTAAAATAAGTCTGCATATGTCCTCAAAAGGCCAGCTTTTCTATTAAACATCACTAGCGATGTACACTGACTCGATCATCAAATGCTATTTCAAATGTCTAAAGAATTCTTCGGTAGAAACAGCATCATCCTATGAATCCATCGCTTTGTGCATGAACGAACATTCATCAATATCATTGTACATATAAATAGCACAAATTCTACATGTATACTCCGACATAAACTCAAAAATTTCCGAAAGAAACAACAAATCAGAGATTTCATGATGCGAAACAACAAAATCAACAAAATATCAACAATTCTAACAATGATAGGCTGGATAACAAAAAAGGAGAAAATATAAAAAATCTTCTAGTAATCCTCAAAATGATTAATTCGTTCCAAGATGAGCTGGCCATTTGAACAACCAATACCGAGGTAAGCACTGTGAGGCGAAAATTCAACACATTCAATATTAGTCATCTGAAACAAATGAATTGATGGTGACAATACTTATGTAGCAGTTTAGCAAGTACCTTCTCATTCTTCTTTGGGAAATTGTTGAAAACTGTACGACTAGCGACGTGCAGTAACTTGACCTGGTTTTTCTGAAAAGTAATTTCAGTATATTTCTATGAAAAGCAACAGTGGTGACAAAATAGTCAAGAGCAGAGCTTACTTTTACGTTGCTACTGAAAGCCATGACTTGCGAATCATGGTTAAAAGCTATGGAGTCGCATGACGTGACCAGATTTGAAGCGGTCATTAGCGGCTTGGGGTCTGTGTTCTTACGAACGTCCGACACGTCGTATACATTCACAATGCCGGTGTTCGATCTAATAGCCAGTTTAAGGAGAATACAGTGACATACTTGTAGAACTAGCACTCACCCGCAAGCTACCTTGGACCCGTCATTATTCAGTCTTACTTTTGTTCCACGTACAGCACCTTCATCGCGAAAAACGTGCTGAAAACCTTGTAAGCTCCAGATGACGACCTCACCGCGTTCTGAAATAATAAATAGTTGGCCTTTCGACGAAAATCGCATTGACGTTTCGGAGATGCATCTACATGATACATACTTGCATAAAGTGTCAAACTGCGGTCGAAAAACATTCATCTACAACAAACCTGTCATAGCCCATAGCTCTTGACTAGAACCTGGCAGGAACTGCAGCGATGTTACATCTGTAGGGGAAGAGAACGTTTTAACCAATTCCATCGACTAAACTAAGCATTTCAAAGAACTGCTAAGGAATAAATACGATGACAGCTCACCGATGCAGAAAAGATATGAACTTGCGCGCTGTGACCAATCATGGCCAAAAGAGATCCATCAAAAGAGACGGTAAAATGACCTGCATTTTGGCGAGGAATAGCTGAATTTACAGGTTTTATGAAACTGAATCTTGGCATGCTACAAAGCGCTTACATTTTGGCAAATTCAACTGCATAACTGTGCCTTTTTCGAGGTCGTATTTCATAATATACTCCTAAAACATGCTATTATAGTAGGACAGTACCCGCAAAGCTTCCTGTGACATACCTGCCGAACAGAACCACACACAACGGAGCATCCACCGTGCATGAAATTCATGCTGGTCACCGGAAAATTAGAAAACTGTACATTCTGCAGGAAGTTTCCGGAGTCTAACCTATCACCAACCTGAAAAAAAGGTAACAAACGTTGTTACACATATACGGACTAAATTTTAAGGGTGAAAAAAAATGAAAATACCTACTCTGAACAGCTGCACTTTACCAGAGCCTCCAGCTGTTAGTACGACTGGCCTTACGTTATGGAATAATAGGACGTTTATGGGCCTCTAAAGTGAAGTGCTTTAAACTGTTTAAATCATGACGAACAACAAACGAGATAAAGGGAATTAGCCTTCCTAAAGTAACTGAGATGCAATGAGAAGACGGTTACTGCAGTAATAAGAGCGGAGAAGATAGTTAAGTGCTGCAGTAAGTCAAGGCATATGACTTCATACACAATTAAGATGAAAGAATGGAAATCAACAACACTGCTTATAAGAAACAAACTCTAAGTTGCAATATAAACCGCCTGCAGAAACGCTGCTAGCAAGAAATTTCTCGAAAAGAAAAGTCAGGAGAAGAGAAACTAACGTTGTCGTGGTGACCAATCGTAATATCCGGCCATCGAAATGTCGAAACAACATCCTTGACGAGAAACGGATCCTTGTCAACATAGCGCTGTGCGCTCCGTGTCATTTCTTCGAAAACTTCTTCAATCTCGTCGTCCGACTCCGTTCCTTTCTGCTTCGCTTTCTGCTCCTCTAAATTTCAAGTATTTGCAACTAGTATGAGGCAAAAGCAGTAAGTTAGCCACTTGGTTCGAGCTTTGCCCACTTGGGTGTGCCATGTTGCTGGCGCTCAAAAGCTTTGCGAAGTCTGTTTTGGTATTCCTAAAATAATATACTTCACGAATAATATTAGCAAGCCTACCATAAATACAACAGGCTCACATCTGAAGCAACACAGCCTCCAGAATCCGCGCTCCTTTTCAAGAACACAGCTGATTTGCTTGAAGGGATTTGAACTTCATCGTCCAGATCATCCTCATCATGCCAAACAGACGCAGAAGGGATTTCCTTTAAGAAATTTGATGTAAAAGAATAACTCAGAATCAAAACTTCTGAAGAATCTTTTTTCTCAACAGCATCAGAAAGCCAGCTCAATGTTTTTGTTGCAAATTTCATATAACAGCTATACAGATGAGACAATCCATGTCACCTTTTCCACAACGACATCCTCATCCTCATCAGAAGACTCCGTTAAATTCACATGATTGTCACCGAACAATTTCTTTGCCAGCCGGTCTTCCTCATCCTCATCTAGCAATCCCTGAGAAAGAAGAATTCAAGGTAAACATACCATGCAGAGAAAATAAATGAAGCTAGTGTTAAAACACAGGAAAGTGCTGAAAATGCTCGCCTTTGTGTGAGCCGGACAAAGGCGCTTGGCCTTTGGACCTGATAATGACATCAACCAGATTTGGATTTGACCTACAGACCACTAAAACATAGATATAAGAAGAGAAGACTCTCGTAAATAATTTGAAAATGAAGAACAAGCATGATAAAAACAGGGAGGTGCGGTATGCAGCCCAGCACATGGCGATTGTTCGTCGCCCGCGCGCGGTCTGTTCGATTCAAGCACGCTTTCTCTTTGCGGTTTCACAGTTACTGGTCCTCTTCTTGCAAATCTTTCCGTAAATCAATGTCTTTCCTTAATCACTTTAGAGTGTTTCATAAAACATTGTACTTATTTACACATTTAACATGCTCTGCCCTATTTTCACCAGTTATTTTCAAATTTTTTGTGCTTTCTTTAAATTCATTGCGCGTTGAGATATTTTCTGATTTCCAAGTTTTTCTGTACTTGCGTTACTGGTTTTATTACTATTTTCTGACGTTCAGATTTTAATGCATATATTTATATTTTTTACATCTTCAGTCTGCTTCATGCAGTGCGCACTTTCGCACCATGTCCCATTTGCAAAAAGGTCCGTTTTGCTTCAAAACCTTTACGCTCATCTGCATGACTATCATCAAAAGGAAAAATTCATCGACAGACTTAATCCCTCAGCCAAAACAGCCATATACATAGAGCACCATTTATCTGAAGTATAGCGGAAGGGTGAAACTTTTTAGTTTGTGAACTGGTTTGATAGTTATCAAGATGTTCCTACGCGCTTGCTATGTTTTTCCCACTAGACTAACAGAAAAAATGAAGCTGTTCTTACAATTAGACCACCCATCCGAAAGAATATGCGGTGCCATCTAGGTACGTCCGCTTTCTGTTTCTTGTTCTTTCTTCTTCATCTCTTACCTATAGTTATCTTTACAGTCTAGCGTATAAGCAGATATCTCCGCGTGTATACGATATAGTCAACTATTATATAGTCATATTTCGCCTTTATGCAACTATTTCATTGTCATCTAATG
>KN549212.1:356608-386504 GCA_000797555.1 Oesophagostomum dentatum | reverse complement strand
TGTCGTTATAACATATTAAAACAGTTGACTGGGCATGTGTCATAATAAACTTCAATTTCTTTGCTAGCTCGAAGGAGAGACGTTGCAATCATACAGAAATACTATTTAGCTCTAATCGCTGCAGCGCCAGCGCTAATTACGCGACCTGACCCGCACGCAACGCAGCAATCGCCAGGTGCTGGGCTGCATACCGTACCTCAAAAACAGGTAGGACCCTGGAAATGAGGAAAATGGCGAGAAAAGCTGCAGAAATTAACTGAAAACAAGCTTCCATTAAATTCAGGAGGGAAGGTAACGCAAAAATGCTGCGTGGTACAAGAAATCCGAGCAATTTTTACTTCTTTTACTTCAAAGAAAAACTCGGGGAAGCGCTTATTAAAGGGGCGAAACGTTAATGGGGCGCGTATTATAGGTGTAGCGCGTAATTGTCTGACCATGTGCGGAGGCAGTATTTACTTTACTTTTAAGTGTTCATACACAACTTCAACATCGTTCAACCTTCAGGATCTGATGATGGTGACGTCTGCACTGTTCACGTTTCGAATGCCCAGCAAAGGCGTGGCGCGAAAAGAAATACTCCACTGACAAGGACTGTTATGAATTCTGAAAAGGTGCAGGTAAGCGCTTTACATTTTTTATTGAAAAATACTTTACTATGGATGTTCATTTTTATATTCTTTTTTTCTATATTTCACTTTACTGAAGATTTATGGAAAAATACTTGAGGGGAGAAGAACCGTTCATTATTGAATTAAATTACACTAGTAAACCTGCAATATAGCTGAAGGATGCTGCGCATATTCGCTAAAAGGGTTACAAATGCTTGTAAAAATCAAATGTTCCCTGAGTAGTCCACTTCTGTTGGCAGTTAACATGTCTGAACGCGTATACACGCACGCGACCGCGCACGCCCAAAGGAAATACTGGGCACAAACAGTTGTCGAGGGCGTGAAAACCCTGCTGGTTACACCAGCGGATTGCACGAAGTGTTCGGAAACGTCTGATGTCAGGCATTTCTTTTTCGCAACGCTGGTGTTCCATCTCTAACCTTCACAGTCATTAGTCAAAATAAAAAAAACGCGTTACGCTTCTTTACACAAAACTTAGCTTCTCGTCGATTTTACTTCGTCGCTTCAGTAGTTGTAGTGTACGTATTTTAAAAGTATTTTTAAATCTTATAAGCTTTCAGTGGGTGCTTGTGGAGGCGTCGTTTCGGGCGTATTTATGCCTCCTTCCATCACGTCATCCAAGGATAACGATGAAGCGTGTTCGTAAGTTGAACAGTGTTTTATTTGATTTCTCTTGGCTTTTTAAATTTCTTTAAAAAAATTTCTTCCATGTTTGTCTCTGTGTTCGCTGGGTTTCGAATGAAATTTCGTACACTCATCCTTATCCCTCTCCATCAGTGTTCGTCAATTTTTCGAGAACCATTACTGAACTACTTGAAGAAAGAACTCAGAACATAGTGAACGAGCGCATTAGCGCTTATAATTAATCTTTCGGATGTTTTCTTTATCGTAAATATGTTTAAATTCCTGAACATTTCCATTTCGGCTTTGTTGACAACGAGTTTCCTTATTATTTTCTTCACTAAAATTGCCAAAACTCTTCTTAACGGAGCAAAAAGTTGATTAGCATTACCCTTCAAGTGGTATTTTAAAACTGCTTTTACATTCAGTTTACCGTAACGAGGAGAATTTTATTAACTCTGAGATTTTACTTTTACTAAGAATAATTTTATTGGATCTAGCACTTTAGATCATTTCATTCCAGTTTATTTTTGGTACGCTAGACTTGGTCAGGCTCCTCCCACAAATTAATCCTGTTTCTAAATCGCAGCCATGATCTTGTTTTATAAAAGTTTCATTACTTCACACGCTTTTTCGGGGCATTACTTTTGCGTATCTATGTCGATGTTTTCTGCATATATGTGTTTTCTTATCCTCAAATAAGGTTAGTCGTTCTATTCTATCTTTCCTTCTATTTAGCATAATTCTCGCAGCTGAAAGCACTTTTCTTTGGCTCATTTGACAACAAATATGTCCATTATCCGTAAGCTAATCTATTTTCGATTAAACATGAGCGGGAAGTCTTTAAAAGACCATTTTGATTCATTGATGAAGAAACTACTTCTTCCATAAAATTCTCTACTCTCATTCTTAGTTCACTTACGCTGTTCAAAGCCTGATTGACTTCTGCAGACTACTAATTTACTGAATTCTCTGCACTTTATTACTCTTATTTTGGCCTTCTGTACTTTTTATTGACACATCGCTCGTTAGCTCGAGCGCCTAGTCTCGACTACTGATTCATACAATTCCACTTCCTGCTCTTCTTTGGTACTCTTTCATGCACTTGCTGACGCACTTGGCATCTTTTCTTCTCGCAAAAGAACCGTTGAGCTTTACTGGACATCATTAGAGAACCACTAAACATCGTTGCAGTGTTGCGATAAAAAAGAGATATATTTGAGCAATTGTTCCAAATGCTATGTTCCATATTTTTCGCTAAGGTGGGTTAAGTGCGGATATCTGTCGATCAGATTTGCAAGTTTGGTTGTAATTATCATCGTGGCTGAGCTTTTTTTCATGCGACATTAAAATTTGAGAGGATTAACTCAGTCTTATCTATCTTGTGGAATGACTTCTAACTAATACCATCTGAATTAAAAGTAAATGGGGCTTTAGTCTCGTTTCTTTTTTTTTCACTTCTACTCCTTGTTTTCGAATTATCTCAGTCTTTTCCGCTTTTGAGCCTATGTTTCTGAGTTAGGTAAACATAAAAAGATTGATGATTTTAAGAGGAAGTGGTTTATCTCTTTAAACAATATTTTTAGTTCCGTCTACCTCAAAATTGTTTTTAGACGATTTATTTAATAGTAGAACCTACCTTCAAGCATTTGCAAACTTTTTTAGTAGCTTGCACGGGTACCACTTAATTTTTTACTGGAAATTCATAGAAATCTGTTCAGCTTTTTTTGCCAAATTGGAAATTTTGATGTTCTTCCATTTTCAACACAGTTTTGCTGTCTGCATTTCAGTTCTATGTATATTAATGTTGCTATGCATTTATGCACCATGTTGCCCAACCTTGTTCTTGATGTTATCTTTAGGCTCATCAAGATATTTGTCCTTATTTATTAAGGGAATCATGAACCGTTGGAAGGGGAGGGGTGTATATTTGTGTAGCTGAAGTAGAACTGGTATACAGTCGAGTTGACCTGTCGGTGCAGTACTGTGCAGTGTGCACTTACACAAATTAGGGGAAAAAGGGTGTCTCTAAATTAGCTGGAGCGCGGACTGCTGGTCAGCCGTTACTGCCAAGAGTTGGTCTTGAGTGGAATTTCGCTAAATGGCTGATGATTTCTGTCGCTGCACACCTTACAACACTGCATCGACCGGTCAACTCCACTATATATGCCAAATAATAGGAGTGAGGCTGATGGGAGCGAGTGCTGATTTCATGAAAGTTTGGTCATTTCGGACATATTGTCTTGCCGTGAAAATCCAAATGTTATGTTTTATTTTCTGTTTTCTTAATGCTGTTTCTCCAGTTATTCAATCAGCATTTGCGCTGTTTCAGGGATGCATTCAAGCTGGACTCAGCAGCTCTCAACAAGCAGCCCGAAGAGGTTTTTGACATAGTCGGAAAATTAGGCGAAGGGTATGTTACTCCCAAATTGATTATGTTTTAGCTTTGAAATTATTACTATTACTAATTAATATTAGATTTGCTAGTATTAGCAGTTTGGTGCGGTAAACTGTTTCTGCCCTTCATTTGCAATTGCTGCTGCAATTCTTTTATTTATGGATTTGTTACGGTGTCGCAAGACAAGCAGTCATCGATCATTTCCTTTCATATGGTTTGTGATGTCCAAACATTTTAGTTCGTATGGATCTGTTCACAAGGCTGTCCATCGAGAGTCTGGTCACACTCTGGCCATCAAGAAGGTTCCTGTTGACACTGATCTTCAGGTTAGAATCGAAACTTGACAACAGTACTGTTTTACATTGACTAATTCTTAGCAAAAAAAGGAAATGTCAGTTAAGAAATAAAGCCTCCAGGCTTTTATTTTTTAAATCTGAAGCAGCTCTTGACATACACGGCTGTTCTGCTTTGAAATGGCTTCGAGATTTCAAATGTGCTTTCTTACGCCATTGTAATGTTTTTTCTTTCAACTCTAAAAATATCATTTGAAATAATAATGTGAGATGTATTCGGTGCATTAAAAAAATTCTCGCAGCATTGTAAGTACAATACTCATCGAAATGAAATTCGGTGTTTTGCACCGCTACGCGCACTCTGACTCATCGTTCGTAGTCATGTTTGCGCTGTGGACGATGATGTGGACAAACGTGGCGTTCGAAACACAGTCACGGAAATATAGCGAGTTTGTTGACTTGAATTTTCAAGTGGATTCACATTCAGCGCATTCGCTGCCGGGATAAAACACATCTTTGAGGGACTTGCTTGCTAGAAAGTAACAATAAAATACTTAGCCAAGATATAGGCACTGATCCATATACCACAGAAAGAATCTGCATAATTTTTTCTACGTTGTTATGCAAAACTTGAACTGCATTTTTTGCATACATTTAATTCGTACTTTTAATGTTTAATTTCATTTTTTTTTCAGGAAATCATAAAAGAGATAAGCATTATGCAGCAGTGTGACAGCAAATATGTCGTCAAATATTACGGGTCATATTTCAAGAATTCGGATTTGTGGGTGAGCAGTTAACAACTTTGCGGGAACTGGTCCCCAGCACTGTCTCTTTGCCTTGGTAGCAGCAAAAGTCATAGAGCCAAAAGTGTAGGAGGACCTACAGCTTTTATTCAGCTGAGAAATTTTATCTTGAACTGAACCACGACGAAAAAAAATTCATAGACCAATATGTTCATGAGAATATTTCGTTGAGGACCAGTTCTTCGATATCGGATTTGTGGCATAGTTGAATTGATTACGTATTCCAGATTGTAATGGAGTATTGTGGTGCTGGGTCAGTATCAGACATAATGAGACTGAGGCGGAAAACGTTAACAGAACAAGAAATGAGCGCTGTATTGAGAGACACAATCCAAGGTCTTCGATACCTCCACGATTTGAAGAAGATCCATCGGGATATAAAGGCTGGAAATATTCTTTTAAATACGGAAGGGCAAGCGAAATTGGCAGACTTTGGCGTGGCCGGACAGCTGACGGTTTGTATTTTTCTTTAAATCCATCCTGTTCAAGAGAAATTCCTGGAAAAGTATTGATTTAGGACACAATGGCTAAGCGAAATACTGTGATTGGTACTCCGTTCTGGATGGCTCCGGAGGTGATCGAGGAAATCGGATACGATACCAAGGCTGACATATGGTCGTTAGGTATAACCGCCATAGAGATGGCCGAGGGCCGACCTCCATATGCAGATATTCATCCGATGCGAGTATGTCTTGCCTGTTTTCAAGTTATAGTTCTTTTTTTATAACATCCCTTCTTAGGCCATATTTATGATCCCTACGAAGCCTCCTCCAACGTTTAAGAAGCCAGACGAGTGGAGTGAAGAGTTCAATGACTTCATAAAACAGTGTTTAGTGAAGAAGGCGGATGACAGAAAAACAGCATCCCAGCTTGTCGAGGTGATACATTTTTTCATATACATTAGGTGTATTTGATCTGTTTTATGCCATGCTTGCTGAGGCAGCGCTTATTTTTTAAATGTCTTTTTTTTCGGCGCTTTTTTTCTGAATATTCTACAACCACTTTTTTAATGTTATATGAAACAATTCTATTTCTAGCACAAATTCATCGTCAATGCTCCCGGACCTGAGGTTTTACAAGCCATTATAAGAGATGCTAGTGAGATACAACTGAACAATAAGGTTAGTCCTAAATGATTTTTTGAATATTGAGTTTGAGAGGAAGGATGGCGAGGGGGAGGAATTTGTTAGTCATCTTTTGTTGGTAATTGGTAGGCTAATTTCTTCGAGTTTTCTTTCTTTTCTTTCCGATTTTTACCTTATTTTCCTCTTGATGCAGCACTTTTTGGAGGCAGATTTTAGCACTAAAATTCAACGAGTATAATTTTCTCCTTGTTCAGAATGCACCGCCAGTGGAACCCGAAGCGGCCACTATGGTTGGAGGACAAATGGATGGCCGAACACTTCTCACGGGGAATGCTCCGGATGACCGTACGCTCGTTGAAAATCCTGCTGCAGCAGGTATATATAACCCGAGAATGTCCTTTTTTACCGTCCAGTTCCTCAAACCCTTGAGGCTGAGTTCTGTGAAAATCTCAGACGCCCAAACCCTAGAGTGTTTTCACAATCAGATCAATTCCTCACGGCTCTGAGCCTCAAGAGTCAGATGGAATCGCTTCGTATTGGTGGCCAAATCCCAGGATCAGTATTGGGCGCTCCACCACCATACCAGAAAGCTGGATCCCTGGTTGAAAAGCCGGAATATCAGATGACCACTACGGACACGCCCGTTGGCGAATCAGGATCGTCAACTAACTCGAGTATATGTTAGTTTTTTTCTGCAGATTGCAATAGCTTAAGATTGCCTCCGATTTGTATGGCTTTGCTAGCGAATAACATTTGCTTTATCTTCCGGAGACAAGGCTTTTTCTAATCACTATGAGGCACTATTCCTCTTTTTGTGTTCTTTTGTTTTTTCCTTGCAGTATCTACAAGGTAGGATTATTTGAAATTCTGGTCGCTAGAATCGTCCGTTAGCTTTTATATTGTGACATAAGTTTTGCGACATGTCGGATTCATACTTGGCAGTGTAGTTAATCCAACGGACTGTCCCCAAAATTTGCGTAGTATGGTGCGTTTATGGTAATACAGATTGGGAATATTTCATTTATTGCATACTGTGGGCCTAAATTTACTGTGTTCGCGCGAATACCCCTCCTATACTTGCCATATTTTTGGAGCGGAACATTAATACATAAAGGCAGTGTGAAGTCCTTGACGAGCATAACAAGTTACCCCACTGAACAAGTTTTGACGCGATTTTAGACCTACTGTATCTATATTTACAACAACTTTGAAAATCATGTTGCTCAGTAGGTACCGAGGTCAGTCAGCTTGTAGGTTGCAGACAGGGCAGCCAGTTCGGCATAAAGAGTTAACAAGGGTTTCCTGTGTACCACTAGCGGTAAACGGCACCGTTTAGTTTATTTACTCTTGGCTTACGCGCCTTCTGCGTCATATGGACTGGTTGACCTCCCATCGGTAGTTCTACAGCATAAGTGCCGTCGTCTTCGTGCAGGATATTCAAATAGCTCCTACTAGCAGAGTTTCGGGAAAAATTGCAATTTATTTCAATTTTAAGAATTCGAAAAGTGGAGTGGTGCCTTGCGGATTTTTTGTTACTACACATAAAAGTCGCTTTTTCAGTAAACACTGAAGCGGAGTATGAAAACCGTTTTCATAAATCATTAGCCGACGGCGATTACGAATTTGTGAGTTGCTTTTCACTTGCTATTTCAGTAAATTTTGTCTGATCATGGATTTTTTGCAGTTACGGGAGCTCTCGCTGGATGAGCTTCTTCGACGGAAAAATAACCTTGAAGCAGAAATGGACGAAGAACTGCGAGAATTACAGAGGAGGTGATTTTAGACGCATTTTTCGAAACTTTTAACATTTTAGATGTGTATTTTGACTTTTCCATGAAAACTTGCTTTAGGTACCAAACAAAACGTCAACCGATATTAGATGTGATCGCTGTAAAGAAGAGTAGAATTTCGAACTAATATTGCCATTCTTATCTGTCGTGTCACCTAAGGACGGGTGAAGGATACGAAGAGAGACGATGACGTCACGTATGTTATGACGCAGCCGGCCTAACATTTTCTTTTATCAAGTCAGGGAACAAGATTGCCATTGGCCATCCTCGGGTGACATGAAATCAAACACATCATTAATTGAATCGATAAGTCCATACTAATTCATTATGTCCATGTGATGACGTTTCTATTGTATAAATTAACTATTAGTATGTTTTACATTGCAACAGAATTCGTCTTAGTAAAGTGATGTTATGAAACGTTGTAGGCGTCATTGATTCCCTGAATGCTCAGATTTTACATGAAAAAGTTGTAATTTACAAATTTACTAATTGCATGTTTGTTAGCTTCTTAACCAGTCTAGTTTAACTCGACTTTCAATAGTTTTCAATAAATATTCTTTCAACTGGTGTTACTGTAGAGGTCTTAACTCATAAAAGGGATGAAACCTTGGAACCGTCGTAATTTTTCACACTTTTTTCGCTCACATTAGGTGTCTAGGGATTTTGTTGTCGTTTTCTCCATACTGGCTTGATAACTGGGACTATTTGGCCCTGTTTATGTATCCACAATTTGCTTTTTTTTCATCTGTCCATAATTTCTCGTTAAATTCTAATTAAGACCAAAGCACCTAGGGCTGGCGTCTCCTATAATACATTAGTAAAGAGAATCTGACTGTTTGCAACGATTTACTTTCTAGCGTCCTAATAGTTCACCTCAAATATTAAAGCAACACCCAAGCTCGGAACGCCTTCTGAGTTCTTGACGGATTCTGAAAGAGGGACTCAAAAATGGTATAAAGTTCAAATTTCCCGGCTTAATATTTATTCCTGGCCGAGGAGACTGCTGCAGAAAACTCGTCCGCGATTTAACGGACGTTTTCTATTTCGTTGCGCGCTTTCTGCTGGAATCGCATATCGTCTCAAGCGTGAGGACATAAAAGGTTCTTACAGTACCACACATACCTAGTGGTTATAGCGCTTCAGCTGTTGTGGAAAACCAAATGTACAACTCGTCCGTGAGATCAGGTACGAGTTTTGTGGAGCAATTTTCTCAGTTGGGAATGATTTTTGAGCGGAGTTTTTGAATCTCAACCTATTTTCTGAGTCCCTCTTTTAGAATCCACAAAGAACTCAGAAGGCGTTCCGAGCGTGAGTGCTGCCTTTAACTCAAGCTGTTCTCTTTTTCGCGGACTAGAAAAGTGAGGTGGGCGGGGATATATACCCCGGCTAAATGCGTGAACGTGTCCAGACTAATTACAGGAGCGAGAATCGGTTTAATTTTAACCAGTTTGGACACATGCAGCGTTTCACAAGGCGCCTATCCCCTTCCTCCACACTTGTCTTAGTCCGCGAAAAATAGTACATCCAGAGCCTGGTTTTCCTTCAGTATTTTGCTCTGGTATGGTTTGTAAGTGCAAGAAGGCTAAAATGCCGGCACAGCATGTTTATCTTTCATTGGGAAACGTTCAGCGGCAAAACTTAAGGAGAGAATGCTTTTTTTCAGCTTTGGCCTATCCTAATTTCATCGCTATAGCTGTAAAAAGAGTTTAAATTCGTTGTAAAACACGTCGAGACTACACTGAACCCTATCTTTTTCACTTCTAGTGACTTCTGCTTTGCAAATGCAAGTGGCAGAGCGTTTTTCCCCAAGTAAAGGTTTTTTTCTTGCTTTTTTTTCAGGCGGATGCTAGGCAGCTGGATGCTTCTCCAACGCTGCATCGAGGCTGGAATCCATTCCAACTTTTGAGGGGGCAGTTTGAGCATGTTAATGCAGGACATCATGTAGAAACACTTTGGCAGTAATATCCTAGCAGTTTATAGCCGAGCAAGTATGAACGAAATGAAAGAAAGCACGCATAATAAATAGAGAAATAAGAGCAAACTGACAGAGGCATTGAGAGGGAGACATAGATTACTAAGTAGGATAGCTCATTAACTGTAATAAGGCATGAATGACACCACTGAGGAGTCTGGCGCTATTAGATAATGGCATTCCTATATCTACAAAAGCCTAAGTCTAGCCCAGGCGTTACAATGAAATGCGACGGCAATGCGAATAGAGTCGAAATTATGTGAAATCATGGTCAAAAATGAACTTAAATTACCGTTCGTTATCAACCCGTTATGTGGAAATGAAGCGGATTGTGCGTGTTTACAGTAGAGTTACACTATCTTGTAGATCTTCGCCAGACGGAGGTCGAATGATCTCTTGAGTGAGCGCTTTCTGCGGATGGAACCGCACGTGGAGACTAGCTCCTTGTGCTTTTTCGGTTTTCGTCGGTTTGACGGATCTCCGCGATGGCTTGTCCGTCACTGACTGCGTCCGCCAGTTCTCGTCCGTTAAACTCCTGGAAAATTTTACATTACCTATATATCATTTATTCGGACAAAATAAAGATTAACGAATATTCACAGTAACTGCAGAGCTACGTTTTTATATTTCGTGTTAACTGTTTGCAAGGTTCAGGAGTGAAACAATCAGAAGGAGTTGCGAATGACGCATAGGTTTGAAATTCGCATTCACATTTTCCCGCCAAACCTATCCCACTCATGAATAGTTCTTCCGTAGGACTTGCAGCGGTCGGGACCCTGCTGCTGGCTGCGGGCAATACGCATCATCCGTCGTCATATTAGAGTCTTCCCTCTTATGTTGTCGATTTGCGCACCCAGAGTGCACTAGAAATAAATAAATAAATAAATATTAGCAGAATCAGATTACAGGGCATAGAGCGCGACCCAGTTGCCTGGATGTGGGATCTCGATGGATGTTAAGGATCGTATAGTTCATTTAGCTGACAAGTGCGTGTGTACGTGAGTTTCGGCATATCGCGGCAGCGCGCGCATGGCACACAGTTCAGCTGTATCGATCAAGATCATGGCCCATCACGGTCCCTCACGGCGCTCGCAGCGTGCACTTGTCAGGTGAGTCGGCTATACTATACGTAAGGGTACCAAATACAAACGGTTCGCCTACGTTTTATGTCTCGTGGCCAACCTGACATCTACAGTATGTATTGTTTGCAGTGAACATTTGGACCCCGCCCGCCGGGAGTCCTACGAAAGGACTATAATAACACTTCTCAAAACTTGGCATGGCCATTATTACACGGACAAGTGACAAATGCTGCGTTGTTGTGCTTTTAGCATAAATAAAGCAAGTACACTGCAATGCAAGCTTTGTACTTTCAGTCATGATTAAGCAACTATATTTTAAAAAAAGTTTCACAAATATAGGAGCAAACTACTCGCGAGATTTCCTCTCTACCCTCTAGACAGCACGGAGAGACGGAAAGCGATTACCAGACGTTTGTCACAGTCTGCAAAATTGTGTGCTACAATATTTCAGAATGGACGAAGCTTTGTCTAAAGTCGCGTATTTACTTCATCGTTCGACGATAATGACGGGGTGCATTCGATGCTTATTGGTTGATCGCCACCGATGGTCAGTACGCATCCAAGGTAGCCGGTCGCTGTCGTCGTCGAAGATGGAGTAAAAAAGCAGCTTCAGGTTTTTTTCTTATACCCTTATTTAATATGTATGATAAAGTTCTCAATAGATTGGGACCTTACTACTTTTAATATACCTTGTAAGTTGAAAAATGTCCGGTGAACAGCTCAGATTTCTAAAGCCTCTCAAGCTACAGCCTCTATCGCTAACATTTTTTCCAGTAGAACAGATATAACCAGGACTGAAGGGGGTTTTGTTTAGGTTCGCTAGTTCTGTACTTCTTCCAGAACTTCCGGAAAAGTTATCACCTATCAGTTAGTCAGATTGCGTGTGTATAGGCTAGTCGTTCTTACAGAACACCCCACGTCTTGGCTACCCAAAGCTCTACCAGCTCTAGAAAGTGGAAACTGCAAACTCAATTTTTAAATATGGTGCACAACGTTAATAGTCACTGTCTTCTGTTGGGCAAATTCCTCTTCCATGTCAACATGTGTTAGAGTCCAAATTTTGAAAAGTGAAAAAAAAAAACGAAGACGTTTGCCTTTGATGGATCACTCAGTAACTGAGTGATCGAGCATGTTTTCGCACTAAAAAATTGGTATTTTTGTGAAAAATTGCTGTACCATGATGTTGTTCAGCAATGGAAACTTGTAATGAATTACTGTGGCAGAAGAAAAAAGGGAATAAAAGAAAAATGTCGTCGAAAATGATCGAGTGGTGGGGTAGCGTATTGACATTGGCGATGTTCGCAGTCGTCCAGGTGAAACCTTTAACCAGTCTTGGATGATTCGGCTTTACTGATAGCCATGTTTTGAAAGATTTTTAAGGGAATTGTTAGTATTTTTAGTACCTAGATAAATAATCAAACTCATTATACATAAATCTTGAGGCAAAAAGTTAAATAAGCATAAAGTGCAGTGTTCTCGATTTGTTTTCGAAGAGAAATGGCTCCAATGAAAGCAGAAATTTTGGGCTAAACTATAGCAAACGAGAATCTCCACAATAAAGCTCTCAATATTTTTGAGGGTTCGAATTTCTGCAAGAAATTATATCTGGCCATGTATTTCGTTTATCTGTCTTTCTAGTAATCCAGGTTACCTACTTTTTTGGAGAAAAAAAGAAGTTCGTTCGTGAAGAGATCAACTGCCTTTGCCTTCAAAAATACCGGGATGAACGAAGTCTTTTCTGCCAAATGGCTAAAAAATGCTGTCTTCACCCCTAATGGTTTAGTTCCGAAGAGTAGAAAGAGCTGTGCGGTGAGCTAAAGGGTATTAGGTTATGACGGATCTAATCGGCCAATCACAGCATCACAGCCCAGCCTCTGCCCTTTTCTCGTCAAAAAATGAAATGCATAGATCTTATTAAAGCTTTGGGACTTGGTAATGGGTAATAAGAAAATCCAAAGCATACATGATGAAAAAGAAAGAAAAAAAAAAACTAGGAAAACTTAGCATAAATAAGCAGAAGGAACATTTCAGGAAAAAACCGAAGATTAGTGAAAGTTATGCCTTCTGGCTATGCCTCACCTCACACGCTCATTCCCGTACTCCAATTTTGCGTCATCCTGACAGGCAGATGATGGTCGCCTTTGGAGCAGTCCCGTTTTAATGGCATCTTCAGGAGTTGTCTGACTAGAACACAGGTAATTATGAACGAATTTACAGGTAATGCAGTGAGAAGTTAGTGACAGGTACTTATTGCTGCATAGATAGGTGCTTCTTGTTGTACTGGGACGTGGCTCGCCTAGTTCTCGCGTTGTCCTAGAATACGGGATTACGAGCAATGTGAAATTATCAGAAAGTCAGAGGCATGTTCTAATAAGCAAAAAGCTTAGTCAGATGATGAAGGAGCTTTTGGACACTAAATTAACTACTATGTACTAATAAAATTACCTGTTTGTATACATGAACATCGACTTGAACGCTATTCGGAAGTTCTCCGCTCTATAGGCGTACAGCAATGGATTTAGAGCACAGTTGACGTAGGGAAACAAGTGAATAATATTAACCACAATACGCTCCAGTTGTGATGTGATACGGACTCGAAATATGGACGAAAATAAATTGAAAAGCCAGAAAGGAGTCCTGAAAAGAGACATTTTTTTGTGGAGATGGAACTGCCCTACGTGATAGCCACTGTTGAAATTATACTCGGCGTGGAATGTAGCGTCTATTCATGGCATAGCAGTCTAAAGCGGCCAGACATCTATTCATTCAAACTTTAAACTATGGGTAAGTCAAGTCACCAAATTACAGCGACGGTATATGGAATACTCCCCGCCAAGTATGTCTGCAGCCTAACTCTTGTAGTTTCTTCAGTGTTAGCGCGTCCGAGACAAGTACAGACCCAAGATTTTCGGAGCTGCTTCTTTTCACAACCTTTACTTTTTCGCTATCTAGGTGTATGTGCGCTTTGTGCAAGACTGAGCATGAACAGAAAAAAGAATCCTACACTCGCAATAGTTCTACAGTACCAGCTTAAAATCTACAAATTCGCCTATTCTCTGAAATATGTACTTGTAAAGATGGTACTAGTGACGAAAGTATGCAGTAGGCAGTATTCACGTCTCTGCTCCATAGCGCTTCATCACAGTTTCAAAAATTCAGTCTAAAACTGTGGTATGTATAAAGATAAATCCCGGAAGTGAAGTGCTCAGCAGTATGATCATACTGGTAAAAAAACTGCTACAGAAAATTGCATGACTTTCGAAACTACTTGTACGATGTGTCCCTCTGTTGAGTATTCCTTAAGGCCTAGAGGAAATTAGCCAGCTATGACTAGTCTCTGGCTCTGTGCTCGTATTTTTTGTTTTCCTAGAATTTCCCTCTTCTAGTAATATCGGAGGAAATATCTAAAATTTGCAAACAACTATAGCTTGTCCAATTTCAGCATGGTGCACCCGCGCTATGACGTCAGACCACGGTGGCATGGCGGTAGAACTGTGGTGTATTAAAAGAATGCAGCAATATTCCCATACATTCAGAACGATGTACCAACAACTATGCGTTTTGGTTTAGTGGTAAATTGGTAACCTCAGAATAATAACGAGTAAATTCTAGCATGGTCTTTTTGCTTTTAGAAATTCGTCGAACCGTCAAGGGACAGACGACAGTATTCAAACGCACTGCGCTCAAAATTCGCTTCAATAAATAACTGCTGAAAGTACACCGAGATTTTAAAGCAATTTTCAAAGGGTTCCTTTTTTACAATATTGAGAACTAACCAACAAAGCAGATGAAAGAGAACCACTCGCTGAACACTTCGTGTGACACGTTGATATGGAGCCCGTGTTGTTGTGGAACGCTGTAGGCGTCGTGAACCCTTGAAGATGCAGATATTGAGTTAAAAATAATGTTTCAAATTTGAAAAAAAAACGGATGAGAATTTAGTAAAGCTTGTTCGGAATGGTGTAGATCTCTTTTAACTCTCTACGTAAATAACTGGTAGTAGCTGAAAATTCCGCTTATTTTGAAATCCAAAATTAGTTACAGCGTCTTACAATGACAGTTCTTGTAGCCTTTTTTCAGCTACACACTATCACATTGTATTATTGTAGTAACTTAAACGAGAAGAGTAACAAGTCAGAAAAATTTTTTAAAAATCATATACAGTTCTAGATGCACGTACCTTTGCCGCTTCCCGTAATTTACAGAAAACCTGATAGTAGCAATAAAAAATAACCAGTACAGGTAGGATGAATATTAGCACTGAACATGTAGTTATGTACCTGAAAATCAATTTTTGTAGCAATCGATATTCCAGGCGAAGCGCTAAACATGCTAGCGCAGTTTTCATCAAATACTGCAGCAAAACTAGAAGGGGAAGGGGGGGTTGAGGAAGCGAGGAAATTTCTTCAGAACAAAGCACAAGTAGTACTCTGGATAATGTGTATATTGCTGATCATTATCTGATTTTTTAACTGAATATTCCGCATTTTTTCCTTCACTGAGTTATCGTTTATCTCATGGAAGAGCTGTTCGCTGTCCTTATAGATATCTTGATGACAGGAATATTTCTGCTACTGGAATACTTGTTTATAGTATACTTAGCAGTAAGTTCATCGAGAGCTCATTTATATTCATTTTCAAGTATTCCACTCTTAATAATCAGCAATGTTTTGTAGAACTTTCTCTTTAGAACTTTTAGAGAAAACATGAAGTATCATAGTACAGACAAATATTGAGAGGGCTATAGTTTCAGGTATCCTCTTAGAGCAAAAAAAAAGATTTACTGAAAATAGTTTTTGAAAGTCCTATTCTCATTATTCTTTCACTTCCTCTTTCGTCTTGAATTTCGTTTTTGGTTTGCTCTGCAGTTTTCCGTCATCCATCGAATCGTTTTTCTTTACTTCCATTTTCTTTAAGTAAGCACTTCAGTAATGAAACTAGCGCAAGTCCTGGTGTCATAAAACAATGAAGGATTTGTTCTGCTTAAGGCTCAAACATCAGAGGAACGTCAGCAGTAAGAGGTTGGTAAAAGCAAAGTAACGTTTGCATATAATTGATTATCTACGTCTATTTTTTATTTAGTTTCAACTTCGAATTTGTAGAGATTTAAAGGTTTTTTGTGCTTGAATAGTTCCTATGTCTCTATTATTCACATTGCAGAAATGCTGACAGAAGCTTATTTAAATTCTCAAAAAAAAAAAACGAATAAAAAGGCCTCTTTTTTGTTTTGTTTCTGGAAAAGTAGCTAGCACACAAGGCTCGTGAATCTCTTCCTTCTTAAATTTCTCTGGACCACTTTTGCAAAAGCTCTTATTTCTTCGTTAATTTATGAAGAAGCTACCAGAACAGTTGACCATAGCGTTCGAACCGAGCAGAGCCAAAACTCTTCACTTTCCTTTATTCACAATTCTTACTTCTCCAATATAACGGTTTATTTGAAATTATTCGAATATTCCCAACTCCAGTGTAAGCGACCAGCAAAGGATCATTCACCGAATGGTCTATACTAGGCCGACAAAACAGTTTCTGGAGGGAAAACTTCGATAAGCAGCAATTTTGTAGGAGCTGGGCGGAAGATTTAAGAAGAAGAATGAGGTGTAGCTACAGTAAAGAAGAATAAAACATTCTGAGTGAGTGCTGTGATTAGGAGCTGTTCCTTTTCGAAGCTGTTGTCGACAATATTTCTGGGGATGTATTAGGAAAAAGATACTTACGAAGTAATATTTTAGGAAGTTAATGCTATGATTGTGAGGAATAGCACCGATATTGTTATAAAGAAACTTATTTGATAATTTCAACGCAAATGACTAGAACATCACTTACCACTGAGCTGCAGGTGTACTTGGCCAGTGAACTAAGCAAAACGTTTTGTTCAGATACTCGCCATCACTTGAGTTTCTCGGTCGAACCCCAAATGTTGCCTGCAAGTATTTCATTTCACTCGTAACTTCGATGCTGTTCCTTAGAGGTTCTTTTGTTCCCACTTTGAGCAGGATTTCGCCTCTCCGGATTTGTTTATGCGATCCGTCATGTGCATATCTATTTGTGCCGTAAACACATTATCGTCTACAATGATCCTATGATTAAGCAGATGCTTTATTCTTGTAGTAAAACAGGAACTTGTTATTACGTTTTGAAGAAGAGCAAAAGTAGTGAAGGAAACTTGACAGTAGCTAACAGATTTGTAGGAGTACTGCTTTACTTAAATACCACTGGGAAAAGGTGAGCGTGGCTAATTTGGAGGTAGTTTCAAAATACGTTCTATAAGGTGGGAAAGAAGTGCCGCGTAGGTCGACGGGTCGATGAGGAGATGGAAGATCGATAGAATTTTTGATCTTAGTGAATTTTCACTTAGCATTTGTATCTTTAGCGTAACAATGCATTCTGCTGTGATGTAAAAGTTCTAGGCAAAAATTATATTTCACAATCTACGCAATCTACGAGATTAAACATGAGTTAAACAATTAAATGAGTTTTAATCTACAACCACTGTTGGTCATAAATCTGACACGTGACCTTTGACCCGCAGCTTGGGTGGCCCGATAAATTTACCTAATTTTTTGACCTGCTAGCTGTGCCTTGACAACCTTCTCCTTTGTACAGTTACTCTTAGTAATTAACATTCTTTCGATCGAACTTTTTCATATATAAATATATATCCTGTGTTCTTGCACTTACATTGCCCTTGTTATTGTCCTCACTTTGAATCAAAGCTCGATAAACAAATTTTTAGCATGAAAATCATATTTACTGATGAATATCTTGAAGATTTTTATGAAAAACTCAAACCAGTAGCTTCCAAACCCACCGAAAAGTGAATGACTGAACAGCGCCACATAAATTTCAGCCAAATAACTAGTTCTTAAAATCTGTGGTTCTACTTTTACTCCAAGACGTTCGTAAATCAAATTGTCTGCCACAATGTACTTGAGTTTGGCTTGATTACGCTTTTCTTTTCTTACATGCGTCTCGGGAAATGAGCAATTTTAGGGCAATCCAGTAAATCTGATACATCCTACGCTTAGTTTATCTTGGCAATTACTTTCGCAGTCTCATCAGAGATGTAGGCGGAAGCAGTTTTTTTAAGATTTAGGAGCCGGTAGTTCTAAGCAAATCAGCACCAGGAGAGTAATGACAACGATTTTGAATTTTCTAATGCCAGTATCTAAATCACAAATGTTATGAAAGTATGTAGATTTATCTATTTGGTCTGGAGAGATATACCGAACTGAGCTTAAGACTTACCTCCTTAGCATACAAGTACAGCGGTAAACTACAAGCGACTGCTGTCACCCATGCAAATGTACTAAGGATCATGGCAACTCGATAATTCCTGGAAATGATCTGTTAAAGTAATTATTCTCTTTTATCTTGCATCCTTACCTAAATCTTGCGCAAACATCGCTTTTGCACATGGCTAAGTACCGGTCTGCAGCGAGTAGCACCACGAATAGAACCGACGCATATTTGCCTGAAAAGGACACTATGAATGGTCAGTTCTGCTCAGCAGCCACTTAGAGTAGCCTTTTGTTCATAGCGAAAAAATGTACAATTGGTTTTCAGTTGAACACGCAACGAGAATCACCAGGAATTTAAATACGCCCTACATTATAGGAATTAATTATTTCAGAAACTGGAAAACAGCAGCTGCTGAAGGCTGGACAGGAAGTTTTCCCAAAATAGCGAATACAGTATAATACTGAAAACTGTTACAAATATTTCCAATAAGGGTGACTTTCTGAGTTTTTAGGGCCTCAATTTCGAGTCTTCGATCTTCATCATGTTTTAAAAACCAGGCCAGCCCTACTGAACTTAGGAATTTCTGGGATCGAAACATGTAGCCATACTCATTGGCGGAGCATATCTTGCACATTTTGCTTTACTAGAAGCTATCCTTCCTTCGTCCTTTAACATTATCTTTTTTCGGAAAGAAATGAATTCTTAGCATTCTACTTTCCTTTTTGGCGAACTAAGGCCAGTAGGGTGGCAGCGCCGGGGCGCCGTATGTGTCCAAATTGGTGAAAATTAAACTGCTTCTCACTGTTTTAACCAGTTTGAACAGGGTGCGGGTGCCTGGCCCCGCCCATCCCACTGCTCTTACTGTTAGTACAAGTTCTTAGAAGAGTGTGTGTGTATCGGAAGTAAGGGCGTATAGTGACGTACCTTCTGGTATCTTGTGATTCTTGCAGAAAACTAACAAGGCTAGCTCTAAGCGGACAGAAATCAAAATTCTTTTGCAATGTGGTAGATACAAAAACTTTCATGTCGCTATACTTACCAGTAGTTTCTGTTCCATGATAAAAATGGCATAATCCGGAACCAAACGGCCAACTTTTAAGATTTAGTGATGTCGCAGCAACAAGTGATAAATCGGTGAGGTAGATGAAGTCGGCCAGGCACAATCCAACCATATAGACGTTTGTTATCGATCGTAAATACCTGAAATGAAGTATGAATATATGCATTTTCACCTATGTTGAACATTATATCATCGTCTACGAGATTTTCCTCTATATGCGTCATAATCTTTCTCGTGTAGGTCCATTACTGATGAGTGTGGCGATGTAAAATAAGCAGTAGAGGTTGTCTTTCGATGAACTATGTCAAATTTGTTGATCATGACTCACGGTCTTGAAATTATGAGGAATATGACGAGTACGTTGAGTGATCCGAGTGCAACAAGAAGCAGATGAGTGACGGTGAGTGCGAGACGAAGATGTTGCGACGAATCCGACATCTCATGCTGGAATTATCTAGATTTACACTGGAAGTAAAGCTCATTTGAATTTCCGGAGTGATGTATTTCTACGGAAATTTGCAAAAGAGTACTTATGACCTAAAATTTTGACGAGGACAGCTAATTAGAAATGAAGCGAAATTTTAAAAATTCAGAAACAGAACAGCGAACTAAAAAGTTAGAAAAAAAAACCCAGGACTTTAAGACTGGCTTGAATTAGAATTCCAAAGCAGATGAATCACTAATTTCTAAGGAAAGGTTAGCCAAATACCAGGAATAAATTCAAAAGAGCTCATTGTGGGTGTGCAATGCGCGAAAATCTAGCTGATCCCACTTTAAACCATTCGAACACGTCCAATAGGCTGACGCGAACTGCTCCCTAAGCGCTGCACACTGAGCAGACGAATTCTAGCTGCTTTTAACATAACAAGTAAGATTTTTTGTGTTTCATAATCGAATAAGTTGCATTTTGTTCATTAGGTCATTAGGCTGCGTTATTACGTTGTTGTTGAAATAGCAGCTATAGCTGAACAGAAGTAGATCAGTGGAATAAATCCTCCACAAAAGCGCAACAAATGCTATAGGAATCGATTTGATTATGAGTAAATAAAAAATTCGCAGTAGTCTATAAAAGTTCAGATATGTGATCATACCTGGAGTTGAACCTTGCATACTCAAAACAAAATCAGAATTTTTCGGTATCCGAACGGCCTGCTCTGATAGTATATGTAGGGCATTTGCCTTACAAATGCGTGTGTGCGTGAGTTTTGGCACATCACGGCAAGGCGCACACGGCACACAATTCAGCTGTATCGATCAAGACTACGGCCTGTCACGGCTCATCACGGTGCTCGCGTACGCGCACTTGTCAAGTGAATCGGCTATACGTTGGTGTTGGAATTAGTTTCAACAAATATTCAAATATTCGAATAAGCAAATAATTGGACTTTTCGAATTGTATAGCAAACAGTATCAAAATTACACTTGTGCTTTTATAGTAGCTGAATACACCGTAATCTCTGCCATTCGCTCGATTTTTTTTGCGAACATAAAGGTACAGTTTTTATCGGTATGAAGAGACGAAGTGAAAGCAAAGATTTTTACAATTATGTTCAGCTTAGAGAAGTGAAAGTTTGCCAAGTTATGGACTGCAGGAAGCAGTTTTTTACTCAGCTATCGGGTGAGTAGCGTGATAAACCATAATGCCAGAGAAGTAGTATGACTTCACTTCCACCAAAATGTTTAAAAATATTCCCCTCTTGCTCAATTTTCTTCACAAGAACAGGAAACTGACGCTTTCTTCTAAAGAAGCTCACAATTTCCACAAGATTAGCTTTACTTTTCTAAAATTCAGTCGGTTCAACTACAGCAGAAAATATGGAGGACGATGAAGTACTAGTTTCATGGGATGAAAATATCGAGCTTAAATGCTGAATAATTTAGAGATATTCCAATATATGCTGAGATATGAATCATTAGAATTTTGAACGAGGGTAAATTCTAGAAACCAGTTTTTAAAATATGCTGACTCTCGGCGAAATATCAAAACGAATAGAAAAGAATATTTGCCGGTGAGCTGGGGTGAACAGCTGGTCACTAAGGAGCTGCCAAATGTCACAGCCTATCAAGATTTGGCTTCGAAAGAAAAGGCGAGAAGTTGATGATTTACAGGTTTGCGACGATTTCCGAGAGCTCAAAGAAGGACGGAAACAACACCTTAATCAATCATAAAGTTGTAATGAAAAATGGAACATTGTGGTGATATCAAGGAGGCCATATTCAAGCGTCTCAAATGGCGAAAACATACCGCAGTATCACGAAAATGGGATTTTGATTGCAAAAATTGTTTGCACACTAGGGGGGTAGATGCTCGAAAATGGAGTAGGCGACCACTACCCTTCGAAAATGAGCTAATAAATGATGATATGAACGCGCCTAAGGCTGCGACTTTCATCTATCCACTGCGCTCTGGTTGCTTGTTTAGGATTTCTTACTAGTGCTAGTATTTAATACGTTACCAAGAGTGGGGTATTGTAAGAATGAAATGTCACGCTTCAACCCTATCAACCCCAGCATATTAGCTTTGCTCGTTGAATTTTTAAAAAATGCGCTGCTTTTCCCAGGCCATCCATTTACTCCTTTATGCTGCTACATCGCTTTCTTATGATGCGAATTTTTGTTTGAGCCGATAAAAGCAGACGCATAAAACAGTAGCGAAATCGATATAGTGAATAATCCGGAGATGTTAGGCCGCGTATCGGGAAATCATTTAGCAATTTCTGCACTCACAGACACAGAAGGCTATTAGCGTGAACGTAGATGGGCAGAATTAGATAAAGCATCAGTTTTTTAGCAGCATCAAATTGCGTTCAGTGCTCTATCTTCAGACGAATCGCTGAAAAACCAAAAAGAACACGGGCTTTGCCTTCCGATTCCTTCTAAATCTTGGTTTTGACAGGGAAAAAGGATAAAGAGATTTGTAGGAGATTTTTAGAAAGCTCCAGTTGTCTAAGGAAGCAAACATCTTAAGAAAGTAAGCTTTGTTCTACATAGTGTTATTATCCAAATGGAGGAAAAGTTTCGCCTCGTATAAACCACCAAAGATCTCTTCAAGGAGTTCAATGTGCTGAATACTCGCAGAATTTTCATGCACGGTAGAATACTTCCATTCGCTCGGAAGATTACGGTATTGCACCTTGTTGCTAGAAGTGGACAATACTTCATTGCCAAACAGTTTTTTCCTTTCACCTAGTCCGGATCCGAATCAAGGTCCGGTACATTTTCAAGAGGTTGCTACAACCTTTCTAGTTATTTCGTAGATCTTGAGCCAATCAATAACTCGGGAAATTTGAAATATTTAGTCTACAGCCTAGGCTCAAGTTGCAGTTAGATTTCGAGAATTCTTGGTAAAGAAGATGCCATCCTGAAAGTGATACTCTTTTTTGCCATCTTTTAACAAGTCCATGTTTTTGAACACTGAATGGTTTAGGTTTAGCATCGATTCAGATTTTTTATTCCCCTCCTTCCAGAAACAAAAGCTTGAGGAACGTTTTGAAGAAAAATTGGTCTAGGATTATTGTACTTCATACAGTTTCTGATTAGCCTAGATGTGAACTGCTTTCAAATACTGATTTTTTCAGCTAAAATAACCCCCAGTGCACTATGCACTAAATTCGAATTAATTTCAGCTGAAATGGTCATATGCACATTTACGTATCTACAGACAGGAAAGCACTATATCCCCATGTCAACTGCTTCGAATCTCTGCTTTCGTCGTTAAATGGAGAAATTTTACATCTATATTTAGCATGAGGATACAGACACAGCATGAGACATATTAGCAAAAGGAGGAAGAGAATTTTATGAAGAAGTCATTTCTCTTGTTTCCTAAGAGAGCGTCAAGGAAAGCACATCCAATAGTAGTAAAAACAATTAATAACTGAAACGCTAGATGTTTGTTTTTTACTGTCAAGAGTGAAGCTAGTGCGTGAGACGGTTCGAAAAAAGTCGCAAGAAAAAATTATTGGCTCATATCTTCTCTATCATTAGTGCAGACTCGGAGAGCGACCGCCAAAGTCAAGTAAAAATCTCTACGAACGACTAACCAACAAAGTTTCAGGGGAATCTATTCTTGCGAAAGACAGCAGTTACTCAAAGACTTCACATAGTTCTTAATTATGAGTGTAGAAAGTGAGAATCATAAAAATACGAATGCTTCATAGGTGATGTCCAAGCGTACTGCTGTAATTAGCTTTTGTTACTTGAGATTCGCTGCGCTAATGGAGAATAAATCCTGTTTGCTAGCATTATTCATAGGGCTGCCTGATACTTTTTAATGCGAGAGAGAGAGCTTAGTCTGCAATTTCAGAGTGGTGCTCATAGATTTCAAAAAAATATTTGTTCTAGGGCACCAAAGATGAGGACGGACAAAGAAAAAAGGAGCGATCTAAATCTTGCAGACAACATAACTTGAATCTACTGTATTCTACAACTTTGGAAGTGTAGCTATTTTGCAGAGCATGATGGACAAACAACAAATATTGCGTCAATTTTCTTTCAGAGAAAAAAAAACCCTCAGAAAAGAGTTCACAGTTTTACACCGCAGTAATATTGAGTTCTGTTTTAATTTTTTAAGAATTCCAGCAAGTCTTGCTTAATAATAATTCACTGGAAAAAAATAAGTCTTAGAAAGGGTGGAATAAGAAGGTTGTAGGACAGTTTGCGCGTCGGCCATCTGTGATTGGCGGATTTTTCAAACCAGGGTTGATGACAAAAATTGACTACGAAAACTAAAAAAAAAAAAACAACTCCGTTGATTGTTCTACGATGTCTGACATTCCGATAGCCGTGAGAGACTAAAAGAGCTGTAGAACTTTAGAATTTTACACTAGGACACTAGCTCAAGATAAGAACACTGTACCTGCGCTGCAAATTTATGTCTCAAAAACAGAAAATTTTTCTGGAGAATTTCTGGGCAGCATGATAAAAAGGCGATCTCTATTAAATGGTTTCGGAAAATTAAAGAAAATTCGCTCATCAAACTCGAGGCGTACTTTACTTCTGTTCTTGAGTTTGGTCGTTTTGTAAGCGGATTTACCTAACAAGCGCTCATGTACGAGCGCCATGACGAACCGTGATGGACCGTGATCTCGATCGATACAGCTGAACTGCGTGCAGTGCGCGTGCTCTGCTGTTGTGCCAAACGTCACGTACAGGCGCACTTGCCAGATAAATCCCCTGTACATACTCCTCATTCTGTGTCTACTCTCTACCATCCTTGTGGTGACACCATCGGATGCATATCGATTTAAACCAGCTGGACACCCACAACAGTCTGACACTTGTGGGTAGCACTCGGCCTCAGTAGATAGCAATGAGTAGGAGGGTATTCTACCTACTTACCGCTTTTTGAGCAATATTTGATAATCGTTTTATGAAGAATGAAGATGATTTTCTAGGAAAGTGAAATTAATAAATAAGAAGGTATGTTTGCACAGTCTGATGAAGAAGTATTGGGCGGAGCTTGAGGCGAGGAGACAGCACAGAATGAACAGCTCTGCTAGAGTCTGTTCCTGTCTTGGAAGAACATTTAGGGCATGGATTGCACTACACCATACCGATTACTTATATACCTGAGTTGGTTTTTTTTCAGGAATTATTGCGTGCTAAAAAGTAGGAATAAAAAAGTCTAAGTTAGTTTGGTCACATGCTCGATTTAATAAAACACGCTTCCAGGATGCATAAGGTAAAATAAGTTGAGATTCGAGTTTCCTCAAAAAGGATTGTACATGTTTCAAAAATACCTGAAAGATGACGTCTAAATTTAAACATATTAAAACACATCTTGACAAGCGACCTCAGCAACTTTGATTTTGTTTCAGTCCTTACCATTAGTTTTGATCTTTCTGTGCAGATTACTCAAGCCTTGAAATGGTAACGGTAAAATCTAGGAGAATTTGAAATTACGCCTCTCTAAATTAGACATGAGTTGAATGCATCAAAAAACGCTGCAGGATTTATGGGACGACCCAATATGTATATATCTTCAGATAGTTGCTGAAACAGATCTACCCAAGGAATAGTTTAAAGGCAAAAATCAGGAGCGTCACGACTGACTTGGTGGTCATAATTCAATTTTTTTCTCGTTTTCGCGCCTACATGGACCCAGCAAAATTCCAAGCGATGATTTAAAGCTAAGTTACTGATAAATTGTAAAAGGCGCCCCATTATTTATCGACCAAACTAATGCACTGATGAAAATTTTAAAGAGAGAGATGCTGCGTATCTTCGGAAAGATGAGGAGACTAAGGAATACACAAAATACACGGTCTATATTTATTTTCAAAAATTTTACGCAGAAGTCATACGACATTGAAGGCTGAGGCTGAAAGTCTTTGAGCATTCCATCGAAGAGGACTGTGAACGTAACCAGATGGGATAGGATTAGCGTAACTGGCCCAGATTACTCTCCTTTCCTCCGTTCGAGTTATTCTCTTCCTGATAAATCCACGCTGCCTAATACGCCTGCCCTTTTACACCAATTTGCTGGTGAACGCCTAGAGATCGAAGGCTAGGCAGCAAATTCATCTTAGGCATGTGATGGGGCTACATTAAAGGAAATTGCAGGATTCATTCCGTTCGGACGTATTTAAACATGAAGGAATAGCCATAATGCACTTGAAATGCGTCATGTCCGGTGCCGTTCTCACTATATTTTACGCAATAGGGTAAGGGTAGGGGTGTGGCTAGAAACGGCGTGGAGTTTATCAAGATTCTGCAGTTTCATGGTTTACTAGCCAATCAATATTTTTCAATATGTGGTTTCTCACAGTGAACGTTAGCTTCTCCATTGTTGAACTTGTCGCATTGCTTGCTGACGGAGTTCCCGGCCTTCACGTCACCTTCCTTCATTGCTAGGGGCAGGAATATTTGTCCCTCGTATTTGTTCCTATGCGTAGTAGCTGGACTTCATGTGAGATACTGGAACATACCGGCCCTGTTATTCCACGGCTCTCTGGGTCAAGCACTTCCTCCAGATGGCGAAATAGGGAACAGTTAAAAATGCCGACCGCTCAGTAGGCAGAGATGAGAGGAAGTGCGGATTATGCGGAGTTTTGCTAACTCCCAAATAAGAAGGTATTTTAATAAGTTCTTGCTATGGAATTGAACTGAAGCGAATAAGAAGTATCGTAAAGCCTAATCTAAGAATATGCGTTGGCCTACTAACAGCACCCAGTACTGGCGTATACAGCAAAGTGGGCAATCGACTGGCCAGCTGAAGATCCTTCTAAGCAGTACGATCACGCCAGTCCAAATGGCGGTTGTTGCGCCAGTAAATAAGTCCAGTTCAGGCAACCTCTACAGTCAAACCTTATCCGTTGTTGACGCTAATCTGGCACGCACCTAACACTCAACCGCGGGAATACTACCAAATTCTCACCTCACATGAGTTCTTCTGTGCCTTCGGGGTTGCTATAGAAGTACTTTACTGGCCTTATGTTTAGACAGCAGTGTCTTCCTCAGAGGCCTGGAAGTGGCCTCGGTTTTATCACCGTCTTGGTTTACGCGAAATTATAGTTGGCCGTAACGCAGCGCCGGCGCATGCACTCAGTATATATCGACCACGTGACGTCAACGATCGGTGCGCCTTTGATACTTCATGCCATAGCTGCGGTGCGAAGAACTATAATCTCGCCTTTTGTCACCAAACATCTACTCTCCATGGAGCATTCAACTCATCTTGGCTAGAGGACAAAAAGCTCCGCATGCAAATGAAACTACCGAGTGCTTCACCAATGTGCGGTTGACTTCACAATATTATAAGCTGAGTCCTGTCGCGGTTTTACTGTAATCCACGCGGTTTAAGCAGCTAAGCCTAAGCATAAGCATATACTTAAGCCTAAGCTCAAGCGAAGGAGATCTTTAGGCCTAAGCTTAGGGCTAAAGCTAAGCTTATTCTTAGGTTTAGCCGTTTAAACTAATTACGGTGAGATGTCGCTGCGACCGACTCAACTTGCAGTGTTGATTTCAACAGTATAAGCTGGCTACAGATGACTTATGGGTGCTACTAAGCAGAGAAGGCAATATCAGAACTAGCGTAATGGTAGAGAATGGCATAAGACTATTAGTGATTGATATATGGCCATTTCTGTTGCTAATTTTAGAATCTCGTGAGAGAATCGACAGCGCCTCTAGGGTCTTTCTAGCCGATATATTACATTCATACGCTAGGACAGTGAACGTTACTTTGAACTCATCAAAGCTGCGGTTTTTTTTCTGCGCTTACCAGGTGGGTGAGGCCAAGCTTTCCCGCTTTTTTTTCAGCCTGCTTAACAGGGAAGTGAACTTAGCGTAAATTCGAACGGCGTAAATGATATACATGGTAAAAATCCTCGTGTCCTCTTTAGTAGAAACCCCAAAAATCTCTTCTCCTAAACTTGATATGAATGAATGTATTTCAAAGTTTTTACAGCGGTAACGGTTATGACGGCCTATGCTAAGTTATTGGGCACGAAACAGCAGGAAATCTTCTTCAAATGTAGAGGGGAGCTGTGCAGAGTGGTAATAGGACCTTCTACCGTAGTAACTACCTTCAATAAGCATGGAGTCATAGTTTTGATCCGAATAATAGCACGGAAACGTCCTGTTCAGAAGTGCGCTGCTTTGAGGGTATGTATTATAACTCGTTCACGTCAAGGTTAGGAGTGGAGAAGTTTTTGGTTTTTGCCGAAGAGGACACGAGCATTTCCACTATATGCATCATTTGTGCCGATCGAGTTTGGGCTAAATTCACTTCCCGAGCTTTTATATACTGTAGGCGGGCGCAGGAGCCGTCCTGGGCGAAAAAACAAGTCTTATCAGTAATTAAGTGCAATCAACATATAAATTGCTATTAGGCGCAATCCTTCTCCAACATTTCTAAAAAATATTTTCTGTATATCATGCTTCTAACGAAGGGTTCACACTATGTAATTATGGTGTAATAAATAAATGAAGGAATGAATGAAAAGCTAGTAGCATTCATAAGTCATCTACAGGTAGCTTAAACCGTTAATGTCTACGGCACACCGGTGAATTGCAAGTTCACTTGCTATGTGAGGCTTTCTGTCCTCTAGCTTAGACGAGTTGAATGCTTCGTGACGAAGAGATATTTGGCGACAGAGAGCGTTGAGTAATAAAACCTAAGCTACTTCCAGGCCACTGAGGAAGCTACTGCTGTTAGGACATAATACCAGTAATGTGCTGCTATAACAATCTCGAAGGCACTGAAGAACTTATTTAATTCTACGGTATGTCAATGTTTACAACTAGAGAATGTATGAAATAATCTCTCGCTGCACAGAGCCAGGAAGATGTTGAAGGGAATGACCAGTTTCCTACCATAAAGTGTTTTATTCACCTTGTAAGCGCTTACACGTCAGGGAAATAAAGCCCTCTCCTCTCCGTACGGTCGCGTCAGGGCCCTATAAGCTGGTTGATTAAATGAAATTCCACAGAGATGATGATGCGCTTACAAGAAAACCATTTCTAGAAGCAAATGTGAAAACAGCCACGAAAAGAGTGAACTGCAGCTGCGACAGGGGAGATGAGCAATTTTTACTGAGTTTATTCTAGACTTAATTTCACAGAAAACTAGGAGTGACTGGCGTAGAAGTCTAATCCGGTAAGGTCAAGCATTTGGTGGTTCCGGTACGTCAGGCAATGCACATTAGCGCAAAGTTAATGAGCACTACGTGCTCTTCTGCTCCCTCTTCTAGCTAGCCGACTAAGACTTACGTTATTTTCTCAGGATTGAAATAGTGATCTGCAGTAATGAATTAACTTTTCCTTTTTGTTGTCCTGGATTTAGAGTATGGGAAAACCAGTCTGCTCGGGGAAATTCACTTGAACATTTCTAAGAAGGCTACACAAGTTGTACTTGCTTTTGACGTTCACCACTAGACTTTCAGAGTTCGTTGTATGCGGACGTAATAGGCGATATGAAGTGATGAAGAGAAATACTCGGAAAACAATTGGTTCATAAAAATAACGGAAAATGCGGAAAATTTGTTATACGAAAGGAATAAGCAGGTCAGCTGATTTACTAAGAGAGGCAGTTTTTAAAAAAATGCGATGCACTTGCTCAGTTCTTTCTTTAGTTTAAATACGAATTCTTGTTTGGGTTCTTCAAATTCTTCACATCTTCAAAATACTATATTCAAAACTGTTAAAATTTTCGTTCATTAAGGCACGCTATAAATTTCTTGGGAAGAGGTTTTACACTTTAGTAAGCTATGTAATGATTTATATGAGCTTAAGAAGCATATTTTCAATTGATTAGACTATACATGCTGCTATAATGAGAACGTATTAATGAAATCTGAAAAGAGAAATTCAAAAAGTCTTCGTTCTGCTTCAAGGCAGGAGCTCTTTCTGTTTGTCAGGAAGAACTTCTGTCGCAAGATCATGGTGCCCGACTCGCAAATTTCTGCTGTACTAGCCATGACTTCTTTGCCAGTTCGATACCAAATCAAATTCTATCCTTATTTTTGCATGGATACACTGGCCAGCAAAAAAACTTCCTTTCCAAGCCACCGCTTCCTTTATTCGATATTGTCCCTAATTTGATAACGCTAAGCTCCAGCAATCTTTCATGTGAGAGTTTAGTTGCACTTTATAATGAGTTCTCCTACAATGTATCAGAAATTCCTGGGGGTTTATACTGAACTAAATAGTGCAAAAATGCAGAACATGTTTTGGATACACTGCAGAAACGAGGCTATTTTATAAACTGAAAAAAAACTAGGCTTACGGGTGAAAGCATCCGTAGCGGTAGGAATTCGGTTATGACCGGTGGTTAATCAACAAGTATAACTGACAGTTATAGCTCCTGCCCTGAAACTTTGTGGATAGTGTGCCAACCCCAAACGGCATCTGTGTCAAACCAGGGCCCGCATTCATCAATAAACCCGAGGTTTAACGTTACCTCAAGGTAAGAATA
>KN549212.1:309244-329760 GCA_000797555.1 Oesophagostomum dentatum | reverse complement strand
ACTTCTCTAGCATATGCCGAATGAGAGTTTTCACAGTGGACACTCTGTGAGACCATGGACCCGTCTCGAGATACAGTCATAGAAGTGAATTTGTATTATATTAATTATGAATATTATTAGTGAAAAATAACAGGCGACATAAAGCAGTTCTTACTTATTTACTTGTTTGATGATAGCGTCTGTAATGAGCACCAAGTACCATAAAATGGGTCACTTACAGGGCAACCATAAAGAAAAAAAACTTCTTTAGCTTCTAGACGAGAATCGCCTCATATGCCGCTGAAAACGATGTAGAAACTGAACACGATTCAAAATAATGGAGTAAATTCCAGCATTATGCCTCTCGATTCACACTGTTTTGCCTTGTTTGACAGAGTAGTAACGTTATTTTCAGGAGCAAATGATATTCTTCATTAAAAACGATCTTTTTAGTGATTTCTGGGTTCTCGTGACTTTTTTAAGCATCGCGAAAATGCGGAGTTCATACTGGTGGACGCTGCTAACCATAAGTTTGCAGGCTTGAGGCAAGCAAAGGATGTCTTGCGAAAGTATAACACATAGTATAAAATTTCTGCTGCACTTCTTTGCAAATGGATATAGAATTAGCGCAACAAAGCTATTTATTGTTGGAAATAACAATAAAAATACTTTTCGCTTTATTTGGACATGTCTTACTATAAAAGGTACAAGCAGAACATTGAGAAAGCAGAGTAATATAAAAATACTGAGGCAGAAAACAAGAAATAGGGTCACTACTAAGTACAAGCGAGTAATATCCAATAATAACGTAAAGTTATAAGTTATACTAGACTCACGTTGTTGACTTGTAAGTGCGGTAGCACATGTTTATACTTTTCTGCGTTCACGCGCGTGATTTGTCGCAGTCCCTACGAAATGTGGAACCTTGATCTTTGAACCTTGGGAGCGGGAGAGCAAAACATAAGATGAAAGAGAGGGAAGCCTTGCCATCTGATACCACCTGTTATACCTCGCCTGGTTAACTCGCAATCCAACGAGTAACAAAGTTAGGATATAAAAAAACTTCAGCTACGATAACAAATACCGCAAAGGTTCAATTCCCTTAGACAAACACGCCTGGATGGAAGCCATCGAGAAACGATAGTTCTGAAAAAGCGGACTGAAAATGAGCGAATGAAGGAACGAAGCCGATGCTCCGATAACAACGTGAGCGGCGTCTCATCTACGGACGTAAATCTTCCGGCTGAACGGCTTGTTGTGACCCACCTCGTAATTGGAGGTCTTCTTCAGAATTAGAATAGGGCTCTGGAGAATTGAGAAGAGATTCAGCGGCTTGTTTATATGGGGAGAGAGCGAGCGAAAGTGCAAGAGACAGTAAGGAACCCGCTCGACTATGACAGATGTGGTTTCTGGAATCTGAGCGATGTTTCGCTGATCAAATCTCTGGATTTTCCACGCCAGTAATTACCATGGGTTTAGTTTCTTGACACAGACGCTCACGCATTCGATGCATAATACATTCAGACTGAGAAACGCAGTAGTTGTGCAATTCAATTGCTCTCGGCCCGAGTAATCTTTTCGGGGCCCAGAAATCGTCATGCACTCGACAATTGACGTATCGCTGGAGTTGGCCCACACCTGCACATAGGAGTAGGCTCGAAGTCGTACTACTCTCATGTTGATGCTATGAACACTGTTTTCGTACGGTGCGATCTTTACATGGAAAATATAGCAGGAAGAGAGAATCAAGAGCATTAGTTCTAAAGTGAGATCATTTTTTACACTTTGCATGACCCCTCACAAGATAACCCCTTCAAATGGATCTCTGAACGAGGACAACGAATAGCATCAAAAATAATAGCGCACAGCCAGTAGTAGTAAACACTCCATAACTTTGGTCAAGGTCTTAATTTGAAAGAATTATAAGACTGGCAACTTTGTCTCACTAAGTAACAAACTGCCCCTATAATGAAAAAAACACTTATATTGATTGACGAAGTTCAGCATTTAAAGCAGAAACATAGAAGATATGTGTAGGAGGAAGATTAAAGCACAAGCGGCTACTGAATATAATTCTGACAAAAATACTCATTAGTCTTTATGCGGTAAGTTAAGGAATTCCATGTTTTATAACTCGCTTAAATTGAGGACTCGGCAAAAGTTATATGGCATTTACTATTACTGGATGGACGCCAGTAAGTTTGACGTCATTCATTCCCGAGGGCTCAGGGATCCACCTTGAAGGGTCTCCTTGTCATAGTACATGGCATTCACACCGTTTGTAAAGTCAAACTGAATCAGAAATTCTTGTGTACATTCTAGAGTAAACGGAGGATGCATTAGAGCAGAAATATTAGCCTGAAGGCTTTTCCTTTTGAGTATAATATTAATATTTAGTGTTTTGAGCTCTTTTCTCCTTATTTTTGGAGCAACAACTACAAGTAATTAAAAATAATTACAAATAGAACGAGCAAACAAATTCCTAGCCTTATGGACAGCTCAGTGTAGCTAGATTTTGAACCGGCCCCAAAATTTTAAAGCCAAAGCCTTGCTAAAAGTCCTTCTATTATTTTTCGTGATAAAAGATGTTTTTGAAACCCCGGACACGAAGCTTCGCCTAGAAATGAGAAAACTCGCAAAACTACTATCGGTGGTAGTAAAGTGCTCAAAATTACTACATAACAATGAGGTTAAATTGCGAGTTTAGTCCATCTAAAACTGCTAAAGACCTGCTAATCCCAGCTTAGGTCGAAGTATTGAATTCTAGTTTCGATGTATTGTTATTTAGTAGGTAATTTTTGTTTTCTGAATACTTGCAGTTCACAGCTTAGTGCCACTTAAGTCCCAGTTTTGTCCCATAACAAATACCAATTCCTGACAGTTTATAAGCATAGCAGCTCCCTTACAACTGTGATAAAGCTGTAAGGAAGCTGCTATGGTCTTATACTGCCCGAAATGAGGACGAGTTTTCGCAAATTTGAAAATGTCATTATTTCCAATTTCATAAATCGGAAATTGATGTTATCTGGCAAAACTTCCTATCATCATATTGTTCAGTGTGCTTTTCTCAGTACTTTGTTACATTTGAAGATCTTCTATCAGGTAGGAAGCGCCCTTAAAAAGCAGGTGAAATTTTAGCCTCATAGTGAATTATTGCTTCACCAACCAGTACAATTTTAAGCATTTTTAAGGTTTGTTAAAAATTGTAAAGTCTTCTTACACAATAGAGAAAAATAATAGGTCTCGAATAGAAGTTTATCGAGACTGTACAGATCATAGAAGGCACCGGAGAACAGGAAGCTCTAGCGAATATCATTTTCAGAAGAAAATTATTAGATGTTACCTAATTAGACAAAAGAATACATAGTATTAGCATTTCTTTTGAAAAAAAAAAACTCGTTTCTTGGCAGGCTCCTCCTCTGTCTCTAACAGGAAGATCACTACCAGGAGTACGTAGAAAAAGAGAGAAAAAAAGGAAAAAATGGGATGAAAAATAGTCGAGCAAGAAGAATCCACACTTGGTGAAGCGTTGAAGAGAAACTCCTATTTTGAAAAATAAAAAATGGCGAGTTCTCCGTCATTGCACCTGTTTTGTATTCTATACCAAACAGTCATAAGTAAGTTACTCTGGCTGGAGAAAGTGC
Source organism: Oesophagostomum dentatum (assembly GCA_000797555.1). Lineage (NCBI taxonomy): Eukaryota > Metazoa > Nematoda > Chromadorea > Rhabditida > Strongylidae > Oesophagostomum > Oesophagostomum dentatum. The sequence continues at coordinate 326,137 of KN549212.1, read as the reverse complement.
GGCTAGTTTTAATGAATTTTCGGGAAAACACGGATTATTTTGCTTTCTGCGTTTTAATAAATTGAAACTCTGCGAAAAATTTCACTTTGCCTTTACCCAAGGCCTTATTCATATTCTTGTCTCAGGACCTTTGTTCTACCTTGACCACACGAGTGACAACAAACGAGCGAATCTTTCCTGAACTTTCCAGCTGCTCTCAATTCCTGAAAAAAATCCTCACCAACGCAGCAAATTGGTGTAATTTACCATGACGCTAGCATACGTAATTCGAACAAATTCTTAATGCGAAGAAACAGCTGATGTGGCTAAAAGGTCGAAGTAATTGAAGCTCGGCGAAGGTTTCCATTCTTCATTCATCGACTTCCTACTCCTTTTCTCCTCAGCCGAGCGGTGGAGAACCTAGTGAGCGTCCGGAGTGCAAGTGGGTGGAATAGGGGCAAACCTCTAATCTAGGCTAATCTTTCAAGAAGGAGTGGAAGCTTGGGATTTCAAAGTCTGCCCTCTGAAGAAATCAAAAAAGATGGGGGATTTTTGCCTAATACGAACTAAAGTTTCAAAAGAAGCTTTCACTTTAGGCGAAATTAGAGTAGTTCAGCCTTTTCAAGAACTGATAGTACAAATAGAACCCAGATAACCTCTTCATGGCAGTAAGTTTACTCAATTTCACAAATCCAAATATTCTATTAAGAGTAAGAGAGTAGAAGAAAACAGCAGCAAACATTTAGTTCCTGGACTTTTTTGTATATCTTTGACACGGAAATTGTGGAGCTGAAATGATTGCGCAAAACATTGAAATTTAATGACAGAATTAAGCCCTTTTAAAAACCAAAGCAATAATAACTCGTAAATTCTTGTTGTAGAGTAAACAAAAGGTTCATTGCTGCACATATATCAATCTTTTCAAGCATAACCCTGAAATATCAGATTTCAGCGAAAAATCTGACCGGGGAGAAGGACAAAAGTACTAGCAAGAACGGTTCGTATAGACTTCTATTAAGTTTCAAAAACAAGGGCCACTTTATAAATCTTTACGGATATTTTTTTCTTTCATTTCGGAAAAAGCTTTGCTAGTTGTTTCCTAAAGCCTTTACCTGCACATACAGGGCTGGAAGCTAAGAAGTACAAATTGTAAGAACCTATTCTTTGAAAACTCTTCAAATCGTTTTCTAAGTTCTCTGTTCTTCTAGCCCAGGGACACCTAAATAGTCTTCTATAATGCTGTACCTTTTAGGTAGTTAGTAAAGCTCTGAAAGTTTTGGAAATAACTCTTTGAAACAATTCTTTCGACTTACTCTTCACGTATTTTTGGGTAAAATGAAAGCGTTGGGAATTTATGCTTTTCGGCTAGACATGGAAGCAGACTTTTACTCCCAAAGTTTACGAGCTTTTCTCTGTAACAAGTGTATTTATTACCTACGATTGGACGCATACTTTTATTTTATAAAACTCTACAAATACATTTGTCTTACTGCTATTTTATTCTATACACTGCATCAAAAGTTGGAGCCTCGTTTGAAAATAGAAATTAAACACTCGAATGATGTGCATTTCTAAGAACTGGGTGCATTTTAAGTGGAAAAAAAATAGCGCAAGTTTAGCGAAATCACATATCATAATTATTTTTCAAAAATATTTTCTTTATTTCTGATTCTTCTGATAAGGTGACCGTCTGAGTATGCAAATGCCTACATTTTTGCTGGTTGTTAAAGTATTGCTATCGAATATTCGAACAATCATGTATAATATAATCATAACTAAATTTTTAAAAATGTATTACTAACTCATCTGAATTTCAACAGGAACTCTGAGTTCCGGAAGGTCGCCTCTTCTAGATACGAAGAAAATTCAAGCAGTTGTTCATTTCTATTGGGGATACGTGGATTTATTCTTGTATTCGAATATTTCGAGTATATTTGGTTTTTAGTTCTTCGGCAAAAATTCTAGTTTTTCAAAAAGAATTTAATAGTTTTAAATCGTTCTATTGGGAAATTTCCAGAATTGTTGATTGAAGGGTCGCTCGAATTAAGCAGATCCAAAAATCTCGATTTTTAAATTCTCAGCTCTTGCTTTTCCAATATAATATTTTATTCGAAATTATTCAAAAATTCGAACTGTAATAGTCTATTGGTGACTATCTTCTAGCTCTATCTTCGTTTCTGGAGACGATTTACTGGAGTTAGAAACAAGGAAACCTAAAGAATGATACAAGGAAGTAGAGAGAGGACCTCCTAAGGCTAAAGCGAACACTTTGAGCCTGACAGAGCGGTTGAGAGGAGAAATTCGACGCCTAGTTAACAGAGGATATTGGAGATATGAAAAATAAGCGAGTGTAGAACTAACGAATCGTCAAAAACTGATGAGACTCAGAACATACTCCTCAGCAATCATGCTCGACGAGGCGCGACGGCAGCAATTTGCTCAAGCCACTCACCGTCTCAACCAAAGCCCCCGTCGCGCTACTGCCTCCTTGTTTATTCGTAATTCTATCTACTTCATAGATTTGGCCAGATTGTCGCATGGAGGCTCTCGATTGCTGATTATACGGGGAAGAGAACGCCTGCAGTTAGACAGCCGGTTGAGGGATGTGAAACTCTGAAACTCCTCTGGGGGCATAGTCGAGAAATGACCGGAAGTAAAATCCTCGAAGTGCGGAAAACGGAAGTGCAACCAGAAAACAAAAACTCCACCTAGACCTTCAAGAAACATATTTTTCAGAGCAAGAAAAGGCCAGACTATAATCCAGTGCTAAGAGTTGATCGCTATGTGTCATAGAAATTAGGTGAGGTTATTGTGATATTAGACCCTTTCAGCCAGCTAGTTGAGCTGACACTTTTTTCTGGAGACAAAATTTGTGTTTTTCTTGCAAACCCTATGAAATAATCAAAGTCATATAAATCAAAATCCCAGAATATCCTAATCACAGACGTCCAGGAAAAGAAGGTGAAGCAAAAAAAAAAAACAATAGAGGCGACAACCCGTGAAGTGCTTTTGAACTAGTATTTCGGCTATTCTAACGCCTGAAGGTGATTGATAGTTGTGGTGTAAGTGAAAAGGAAAAATATCAATGAGAAAATTGGCCATTTGCCTTTTTTTGATACTGGAACTTGAAACACACAAATTTTAGAAACTGATCGATCTTCTCGACTGCATCGAAGAATCCGCAACTGCCTTGACACTGAGGATCACTAGACTGTCCAGCAAGCACTACTGTTTACAATCGCTGAATGCAATGATGCAAAGCAGAACTGCGAAAAATAGTAAAAATCGTTAAAAAAACAAAAAAAAAGAAAACAAAACTATATGATGTTCCAACAAGATGAATACACATTAAAAATAAATACAATTCATTTGCTTTCATTTAACTTCGATTAATCTATTCGGCAAGAAAAACGGTAAAGCCATAATTCTAGGCAGGATGAGCTGCGAATGATATGAATTCACGAAAACTAGGTGATGATATAGATTAATCGTGTAGAATTTTGAAAGAATGGACGTTTAGTTTCTGAATTGAAGTTTTTTTTAGAAAGTTTGTTAAGTTTATATGCAAATACTCCTAATGACAATTACAGTTAAACTTTAACAACTTACTCAATTATTCGGAAAGAAAATTGAATAGATCTAGGCGAAGTAAAGATAAAATTCCTAAACCATAGAAAATATGGAAGAAACACTCAAAAGATATCAAAGAAAAAGACTAGCAGAGAAACAAAAACACTAGGATACGATACATGAACAAGTTTTTTGGAGGATTCCCAACAAATCAAAAGGTTGTGCCAGTACTAGTAAGAAATCGACGGCGGCGAGTTAAACGGATGAAATGAAACCAATGTAGATCACGGTTCTGGATACTTCAAGTACTGGTTTTCACATTAGTATGGTCCAGCAGTTCGTTATAAAACCTAGGAATGCCTTTTCGGCGCCTGCGGGTTCGTACAGCAACAAAATCTCTATAACTGTTAACCTACAGGTATAACAGGCAATTATGCACTGTAAAAGCTGGAAGTAATAATAGCTTAAAACATTGTTATTCTCACGAAAATTGACTTAGAATCAAATTCGTGCTTTAATCTTTACTTAACCAGCAGGTCTAGATCGCGGTTGTACATGAACAAACCGGTGGTTTGCTAGACCTCGTTATCCGCCGTTACCATACAGTCCCAAAGACTGCGTAGACCGAGAGACACAGACATAGCCGAGAGCTGTTCAGCTGGAAGGTAAAGTAGATAAATGCAAAAATGAAGCGTTGTGGAAGAATGAAAGATAGTGTTTAAAACATGGCATCCAAGTTTAGAAGCTCTTGTAAAACATGGCCTCAATATAACTCCTTAGTTGGATGCAATAGCAAAATTTTGAGTACTTTTTGCATTTCACAAGAAACTGAAGGTGAAGAAGGGCAATATTAAAATGGAGCACAGTCGGCGTCTAGCTATTTAATGGCCCTAAATTTATACTCATCGTTGAGGCTAATGTCATCATCAAAGCTCTAATTGCTGAAATGAATGTTTTTGTAATTTTACATTAGCATGTTTGTGCGATGGCATGTGGCCAATCAGCTAAAGAACATGCCATAAATAATGTTATGAAATGAGTAATTACATTTAAAAACACATTCGAGATGCTTTATCTTCAGTTAGACGACCAGCGTAGCAAATTACGGATAAAGGATCAGAATAGAAGTAGTAAATCCACAGGTAGAAATCCTAGAGTTCCAGCAAAACATAGTTATTGAGTTTTAAAGTGAAAATACTGACCAGAGCCTGCTCTTCAATGAAGCTTACAAAACTTTTCCTTTTGAAGGAAAAAAAAGTTGAACAAAAAGGAACTCTCTACTAGTAAGAAGTGCAGAATATCAGAGTAAAAAAGCCAAACGAAGGCTCTGGTCAAACGACGGAGCTTGCAGCTTTGTCTGTGTCATCTACATATGTGCAGAATTATAATCATGAGACATAAATCACCGAAGGTTGACTCATAGACTGTACTTTGGTCTAGTACTTTGGTATGTTGTAGCCCCTTTTCAATAGGGAACTGGAATTTACCTATTTATAGGGCATTCTTTCCTAAACCAACAAGTTCTTGAGGTTGCTAATACGTGCAAAAGAGTCTGACAATTATCTACATAAAAGAACGAGAATTTCGCGCCTCTCACATTATTCAAAAAAGTTGCGGAATTTTAAACTCGCGCCGAAAAATGTGAGTTCAATTTGGGGCGCACTATCGTTCACTGGTTCTTCCATGGTATGTGTCGTCCACCAAAATCACCGTGAGATCCATGTGTGACTGGAAGGGGTGGTCACATGATCATGCACCTAGGCGCCGACCACCCTGCGCGTTAGAGACGGACCACCTACGAAGAACTCGAAAATCGCGGAATTCTCGCGATTTTGGCTGTAATTCGTCCAGGTTGAGGGTTTTTTTTTCTTAAGAAATAGCTTAGAATTCGCCTTAAGATCTTCCGTCATGACAGTTAAGGTTCAGGCTTGATCCTTTGGCTCTCCTTTCATTTAGAGCTGATTTTCCGAGCCTCTCCAGCCCCCATTTCAAAATTTTGTGAAAAAGCGCGTTGTCGCAGAGAATTTTTGCGTGAAAATCGTATGCTCAGACCAGTGCCCTTCCCGCGGAGTTTCTTATCGGGCCACTAATTTATTAGAAATATCAACACCAAAATTTTCGTAGTATACTGCCTTTTAGGAACAATACTCTGAAAGAAAAAAACTTCTTTTTAAATCCATTTTTATCATAAGTTTCACTTAATGCTGAAAGAATTGAGAAAGATATTTCAGCTGGAGAAACCCCCACCGCCCGGTATGAGCTAAACCCCTCTGACCAAATTCGAGCGAACATCTTCAGATCAAGAAACCTCACTAAAGATGAACAGAAACATCAGACGTTCGGCTATGTACAGCAAAATTCTCAGCTGGAATCTGAAAGATTTCACACAGAATGTAATTAGCTAGGATTTCCTCAGATGCAATCATGATGCTGAAGAAACTGCTATATTTTCGGCACTCAGCTGATCACCATTGATTTGGAGCAAAGGTTGCATGGACGATGGACTCGCCCGGTCATCGAAAGAACTTGCCGCCAAAATTCTCCGAGAACTTTCCTCGCTTTGCTTTCTTACTTGATTTTCTGTGCTCTTCGTAAAGTTTGGAGAGAACCCTCTTACTTCTATCTACCCGCTCTTTATCAATTTTTTTTTACAATAACTAAAGGCCTTGATTTATATTTTAGAAGCCTTGCTACTAATTCTTCAATCGGGTCAGATTTTTTCCGCACTTGTGAACATTCACAATTACAGGAGCTTCTGGAAAACCTTCATCAAATTTTTTCAGACACTCTCGAAAATCGAGCGGAAAGCTATTTAAAGGTTCCTCGAGAATTATAGTACTACTGAAGTAAGTTACTTTTTTCGTGCTTTTCTATTCTCGCACTGCTCGTTTGTCTCACTTTGTCATTCTCGTGTTTTGCGAGTAGTATAACACGCTTTTATAATATTTTGGTCGATTTTGCATATATAATCAAGTTTTGTTTTGTCCTCCGTTTTTCAATCGTTTTCATGTGGGAGTTAGGTGCAAAATGGTAAAAAGTAGTAACCATGACCTTCTCGTTTCAGAAGTAGTAAAATCGGGTACATGCTTTATCGTGAGAGTTACCTTTAAGCAATCAAAATTTGAAGTACTTTTAATAGGCTGACATATAAATATCAGTGAAAACGACTTCATCCATTAAAACATTACCGTGGCCTATTTTTCTCTCATAAAACGCCCAAACGGTATGAATCCTTCAAAATTTCCTTAGTTTTGCATTCTCAGCTTTTTCTTTGAATTTACTACTGCTTGTATAGTAACCAGATCTGATCGTTACTCAGAAGTTTTTTGCTAACTTGTTTAATTGCTTCAAACAAGTTGCGCAGAAATGTCGCTAGCATTTACAGCTTTGCGAGTATAAATAACTATTTTTCAACTATTTTTGTATTTTTCTAACTTTCATGATGACTATTTTATCGATTAACAGCACGATTTCTCTGTGCAACTTACTTGAAGGAATCAAACAAGTTGTCAAAAAAGTTCCTAGTAGCACTCGGTTATCAAACAGATTCTACGGTTTCTATCATAGGCGCTTTAGGTTGGCATGAGGTAAATTCAACAGTCTAAATACGACGAGAAACAGAAAAACTCAGAATCATTTCAGCTATGTTTATCTCCTCAAGAAACAGTCAGAACTCGTCAGCAAAAAAGAAAGGAAGATGAAAGAGGGGGTAGGAGTATGAAGAGAAAATAAGAGAACAAATCGACAGTGTTTTGCTGTGAGTGCTATCTTTAATAAATTTAATCTCGTAACATAGGCGGAAATATCTAGGAAATTAGTTCCCGGTATGGGTGGTCTTGTGCCTTTTCAATAATAGGCGATGAGTCAGTCACTTGTCTCGGATAAGTTACTGTGAAGGTTTTTGGCATCCTTAGGAAAACGAAGAATATCATCTATTTCTGCGGCTATGATTCTGTTACTAAGAAGCTCATAAATTCCGATTCTAACAGTTTTAGAAGTATTAGATAGCGGAGCGCAGTGAGGTCTGCCTTTGTATTCAAAGACACAAGTTAGTTATTAAGTACAACTTTAGGCTGTTTGATTAGATGGTTGCTAGTTGCTAGAAAGTCAAATGAGAACTCAGTAGAACCGACGTCTAACGTATTATACAGCTTACAAAAGATGAGAGGATGAGTTCTCTGTCATTTAAAATATTGTTTCCTAGGAAGTGTCTGCGAACTGCAGGGCTTAGTGATGAAAAACTGAAACGCTGAACCTCAGATTAGTACATGCATCCGATCCATATTCAAAGAAACTGCAAACTACGCATTTTTGAATAGATTCTCAGATAAAAGTCCGCTATTTGAAGAGAAGCTTGTCTCAAAAGGATAAAACGATTAGTTTCCCTACAAAAATAAGGTGTTCCAGATCTCAACAAGTGCTCGAAAGAATTATTCACTAGTTTTTACCCTGCTGCTGAAATTTAGCTCAACATTTTTCTGTTAGTAGCATTCGAATAAATTCGCTCTTCTGGAGGAAGTATTTTGTATGCATTAGAAGAATCGCTTAGTTTTGTATTCCTGGAATGATTGACCACTGAACTACACAGGGACTGAAATAACTGGTGTAATGTACTGACCAAGCATTCTGAAAAGATGTCCCTAAAGCAGTACAGTAGCCATTTTATCAACAGTTCCATTTTCGGAAAAGGCTGAGCCAAAGAAACTTGACTCGACATGAGCTAAAGTACGGTAGAGTAGAAGGTTTGTTAACTATAATTATTTGCCCCTCCAGCTCAAAATTATCACGAAATCGGAACTTTTCTGGACGTGGCTGTTGCCTTTAGGAAAAAATCAGCCGGTTATTGGTAGTCGAAAGTCTTTTTTAAAAATGCTGCAAAAGTAGCTTTAGTATGGTTTTATGAAACCACAAGGTCTTGCATATATCAGCTTGAAGCAGAAGTCCTGACTCTTCTTTATTGAATTTGGCCTCTACTGCTTGGGAAAATTTGATACAAACAAATATATTTGTGAAGTTCGCTCTTGAAAGTAGCGTCTAAAGTAACTTATGAGTTCACTGTGAGCTCATTTATGAGCGGTTAAAGGTAAATAGGATTTTGAAAAATGCTCAAAGCGTTTGCAACCAACTCACAAGTCCCAAAGGTTGCAAAGTATAAGTAGATTTTCAATACTTGTGAACAGCTGAAAAACTACTGAATTGAACTGAAGCAAGTATAGCTACGTCTGTACTAAACTTATGGAAAGCACTACATTGAAATTGCATTAAACACAATTGTAGATATCAAATTAAAATTAAATTTTGACGAGTGAAAATGAGCTCTTGCACTTTATCTAAGTTTAATGCCTAATCGAAAGAGTTCTGCTTTGCTGCAGGGAATTTCCTACACTTTCTTATGAGCATGGGAAGAGAATAAACGAATATATTCTAGTCTGCAAAAATAACACAATGAGAAAAGTTCTGCTCTCGCTGCAGCTATTTTCTAAGCCGATTCTCGTATTGAGCACAATTTTTCAAACTGAGGGGTCATATATAACAGCTCCTTTCATTAATAGAAGGCTCTGCTCGTGCTCGTATTCCTGGATATCCCGCCTTAGCTCGTTTGCTCAAGTGGCAGCGAGTGATGAGATTGCGTAGGGGTTAACCTCTGAGAGTGAAGCTTAATTAATAGCTGATTCACAGATGAGAGATCTGTGGTGTCTAGCATAATTTTCGAAGGGTGATCGATCCGTCGCTAGGAAAACTCCTAAAGTGATAGCTGCTGAAAGTGGATTTTTCCATTCTAAGAACCTAGAAACAAAATCAAAAAAGGCAGCAGCGGCATTAGTTCTTTTAAATCTAGTGCAAACAGTCACGTCCAAAAAGTACCGATTTTTAGTAGTTTTGAGACGGAGGAGGAAATAATTGTATTCTCTTCTACAGTACTTTACTACAATGCACAGTATACTTATCACTGATAACTGAGCTAACTGAGCTAGACCAGGTTGCTGTTCATTTATTCATTCCTATTCCTTAGTCATTTCTTTTGAATACACGCGAAGAATCCCAGAATGAACTGCAAAGAAGAATGCCTCTCTATCACATAGGAACTCGCCCCTTATCTGGATCAAGTTTTCTGGCAGTATAAAGGGAACCTCAGTTACTGATAGGTGTACTCAGTGAGCAGTTGCGGGTAACGATCTACCAGTAGAACGAGTTTGAAAGGTGTGTTGGCGTGCTACACTGCTCCTTGACGAAATCAAGTTTTTCGAATTCGGTATTGTTTGAAAGGACGTTGATCGGATTGTTTGCTCTTCGTAATCCCATCACAGGCTCTAAAGAAGACGATATCCGACAAAACGTCAGCTAGTAAAGGAATGAATAAATGAACCCTAACCTCGTCGTCTAGCTCAGCTACCGGTAATAAGTACGTGGGAAAAACTTTTTCAGAAAACTGCTCTAAGGAAAGTTCCTTTCGAGTTTCGAACTCTTATTAATACGTACCCTGGTCTCAACGTTGTTTCTTGGCAGGCAAACTCGTGTCCATTAAGCTCTACTATGCTCTCCACCGTAGCAACCACTTTGTTCTTTCTTAAAGGCAGAACTCACGGAAAAAAACTTTTTTCTGAACTTCCTAGAATCTCAAATGTACGCTCAAATCGCTACCTTTGCTTGGGTAACCCAACTCTAAAGCTCAGCTTCCTTGGAGTAATCGCTCAACAAGTTATGAACGACTGCGTCCACCCAGAACGACCCCACCTAGCGATGTTCCAGTTGTGATGTTCCACCGCGGCATGGTAGGACTGGTAAACGCAAAACAGATTATATTTGACCAGTGACACATCGTACAGCTGAATCCTGGTTTATGATGGGAAATTGTAGCTGTTAGTCTCTTATTCACAGTTAGGTACACTTTTCATGTTGTTTATCAATATTGGTGATTTCTACGACTTTCTGTAGGAAATGGGTGTCCTTAAAAGTAAATATCCTTCCTTATGAGGTGGGTTGAGGCGCCGCCTGGCCTATCAGCTGATAATCCATCCCATCGATCATGGTTTTCCAATAATGCAGCTGGTCTGCCGTCTTGTTCAATGCCTATTTTGCGTAAGCAAACTAGCACCGGTTTCCTCTCGCATAGCTTTTCAGAAAATCATCTATTTTGCTTATTTGTTCATAATTCATCATCATGTTTCATTAAGAGCATACAGGATTACCTAGCTTAGGATTTTTGAAGAAAAACTCGTGACATTTCTTATCGTGAGTGCTGCCTTTAACATTTCGACCTCGCGCTGTGGTTATAGCATCTAAGATTAGTGTTTAGAGGTGCTTCGTTAAAGACTAGTGACGCTTCTTGTCGTGACTGCTACCTTTAAATGGCAGTTTCGGTTAAAAGCTGTTAGTTCTAGTGCCGGTTTGCCGTCTGCTTTGGCCCAGATGTAAGTTAAGTTTCGGACATATTTACTACTGTACTTAACTATAGAAGCAAAGAGGCCTTCTGGATATATGATTGAACTGGTTACTTTTCTCACCAACTTTTCAAAAAGAACGAAAAATCGGGGTAATCGACAATAGAAAAATCTACCCTATTTACTCGAATAGTGAACAGCTCGAATAAAGCGCAAAGTCTTTCACAAGGAATAGTCATTCTCCTTCAGGATAATAGTTGAAGAACAATTTTAATTATAATCACAAAAACATTTTCATGTCCCGTTGTTCCGTGTATTTGCCCTCTCCGAAAATGCAAAACTCTCTAAGTATGTTCATCGCCAATCGATAATTGTGGACGGTGTTTCATTCGAGAAAACGTCAATTACAAAATGTGTTTTCTAACCATCACCTATGCATTTACAATGCATTAAAGTGCGCGAAAAAGGAGAGCGTTTTTTTTTTTTTGCCTGACACTTGGCATGCTCGAGAAACTAAGTGAATGTGTAAATACATCTCAGTAATGAGACTTTTCTGGAAATAATGAACATTTCGGCTTAATTGCGAGTATTAATGGATCCGTAAATGTTTCTGTATGCAAATTCAGAATGCGCATTAGTATGCAAGCTATAAGTTTGTGAGTTTACCATTTGTGACCAAAAGTTCGCGTTGAGTTTGTCTGTGGAAGTATTCCATGGGAAAAATTGAAATACTCTCTTCATACTATGAAAAGTTAAAATTTTGTACAATTACAGTGGCGTTCGTTTCTTCTGTTAACTTAAATCATCCGCTGACATTTTGCCTACTAAAATACTTGCATAGTATCCTTCCCGAAATAACGACATACCTACTTATACTAGGCCGTCTCAAAGCTATCTTACTGATAGGTTGCCATAGCCATGTTAATTAGATAATCCTAACTAAACACAGAGAAAGTCTGGGTGTGGATGTGTGGCGTAGACGTGTGTTTTGTTTTCCAAGCAGAATTCGAAAAGATGGTCTCGTTCCCAGAATCTTTCATAAACTGAAATCATCTCTGAATTATACAGCATACTCCCAAAGCTATCATCAACTCAGAATACAGCTCCTCATGTTAATTAAGAAACAAGAAGCCAGATGACGCCAAAGGGTAATCTGCCTACGAATCCAATGTCTTTTATAAGACCTTTTACATCGCAATGATATCTAAGTAGAATCTTCTGGCAGAAGTGAGAAGAAGAAACTCTTTTGAAACCTGCTACAGTTGTTTGTGTACATGATTTTTGAATAACTCTGTGAAAAAAAAAGAAACGAAGAACACTCGTGATGTGTACTAAAATGTCCAGATTTCTTTCTTACTTTCATTTCCTTTTTCATAGTTTTAGTAAGGAAAGTCTTTTTAGGTAAAAAAATTCAAAAAAATGGGTTGGTGAGTTGCAGAACTTTTGCCGATAATCTCAATTTCCTACCTTGTTAATCTGGTCATCTAAGGTCCCTTCGCTATCCATCATCCTAGTTAACTACTTAGGTTAATAAACAGTAAGCCTACCTAGGGAAATATTATATTTCGAATACAAGTGAACCTTGAAGTAACGGAAAAAAGTGTTAAGACATGAAAGAGGGGTCGAGCTGGTCAGATTTCAACGGGCCTTCCACTAACTGCTTTTAAAAAATATAATTCTAGACTATGGAGCATATCGCTGTAGTCTGGCGCTTCTTATTTACTTTGCTGAGTCAGTAAGCTCTCCTTGCTTTGCTACTATGAGGAAGCATGACGGAAGTGTGATTGTACTCGATTTATTTTTTTTCAAAATGCCGCTATGAAATTGAACTTGGCTAATCAGACAGATGAGCGAATGTACAATGATGTCAAAGTACGGTCGTCTGAAAAAAGCTGATTACGTCATACGTCCAAAAGATCTATGTAAATACTCTTTCCATTTGCATATAAACTTACTCGTTAATGCATTAAAAAAGACGATTAGTCACTATGAATAGCAAAAACATTGGAGAGAACAAAATTATGCCCGAAATTTTATCTAGAGAAGTGTGTTCTCTTCGTTTACTTCTTTTTATACGTATTTTGAAGATCTTAGCCTCTTCATTGAAGAAGAAACTGTACGGTTTCGAAATTTATTTGAAAATGCAAGTTCAGCGACTGAACAAAGAAGTTTTCATCGAGTTACTGTAGCTTGTAGTAACGAAATACGGAGAGCTAAGAATGTTTGAATATTCGTTGGTTCATTTGCACGTATGTAAGAAGATCTACCTTTCAAGAGATGCCTTACTTTTAGTAAAAATTCCATTACTTATTGTAGGAAAATCCCTAGTTTCAAAGCTTTGTGGTATGGTATGGTAAAGTGAGTAGACTACCGTGAAGGCAGTACTCATGATAAAAAAAGGTTTTTCTGGAACATATTCTGTACCAAACAGGCGCTACAGTGCTGCTTAATCACAGAAACCCACTGTCCACTGTCTAAACTTCCGTCTATACCTAGTAATCCTACGAAAACGAAGGTTCCATTTCGCCTTCTTAATGTCTCAGTCCGCTCCAGAGCCGACTTCCAAGTTCCAGGGTGCGCACACTTCCTATATAGGTACTACTGTGCTGCTTAATCACAGAAACCCACTGTCCACTGTCTAAAATTCCGTCTATACCTAGTAATCCTACGAAAACGAAGGTTCCATTTCGCCTTCTTAATGTCTCAGTCCGCTCCAGAGCCGACTTCCAAGTTCCAGGGCGCGCACACTTCCTATATAGGTAAACGGAAAACCGATTGCACTTGTGCACTGACGATTCGTAGGCACAAACTTGAAATTGAAGGTTTCACCTCCTTAGCTATGTTCTTCCCGAAAATGCTGTATCAGATCTACGCGCCAATAATTTCTTATTAAATCAAGCTGGTCTTTGAATGCAGCAGTCCTTTTTGATCGCGAATTGCTGATAATATGTGTAGTGAGGGCGACACCCGCTATCAGCTGATAACCTCATCGATCACGATTTTCCAATAGCTGCTATCCTCGCCGTGGACGGCGGATATGGCCTCAGTGTCTTTTTGCAGGCAAACTCGTACCTAGTAAGTTTTACTATGTTTTTCGAAGTAATACTCAGCTCGGTTGTTTCTTATTATTTCGGGATTGTGCTGCGTGAATGCTGCCTTTAAAATGAGTCTATTCTTCAGAGCTTTTGGCTGGATCTCAATGGCCATTGTGCATTTCTTAGTAAAGCAGATACTCCAAAAACTTCAGAACTAGGCAGTGGATGTAGCACTATTTTAAGAGTAGAACATGAAGATGGCAAATGTTAATTCCTAAAACTAGCCTAACTAGACTATAATCCCTGATAATCTCTCCACAGAGGCTGGGGATCGAAGAGGAGAAAGGAGGACTTAGTAAGAAAGCTAGGATAGCCAGTATTCTTAAACCTTTAGAATGGTCGAAAAATCGTCTAAACACGCTTCCATAAGCAATCTCTAACCACCAACTAGTTGTACGAATATGCTTCACAGTATGGCTAGAGAAAAGACTGACTTAGCTCAGTAAGAGAAAATGATATTCCACTGTATGAAGTATGAATATAGGGAGAAATTCGCGAAGTCGGGGTTCAAAACTGATGGTATTACTCTTGCTACTAGGGTTTCTAACACGGTTTCGTAGATTGTAGAAACTGCAGTAAAATTCAACGGAAATTCATATACTGGGTATGATTGTGGCCATAAGTTTAAAAAAAGAAATAGAGGCTAACATTACTGGAGAGGTTATAAGCATTTTACGAAGCTGAGCAAGGAAGTACATATCAGAAGTAATTAAAACGAGTTCTGAAGGTGCTGAATTATGAAAAGAGCAAAAGATTCTAAAAATTAAAAAGGGGAATTATGGATTTCTGAGGGAAATCTTGCTGTTACAAAGTACAGAAAAAGCCTTTGAGTAGATAAACCCTTTAAGGTACTTTTTGATAACTAGAGGAGAATGTATCTTGTAAAAATTAGGGACTGGAATGACTAAACAAAACAGCAACTAGCGAATAAATTAAAAATTGGGGGTGAGATCCTGCTAGATCTAAAATTTTCCTAATGTTTTCTACCTAGGACCGCTCCTATAAAGTGAACGCTTTTTTTTGAAATATATCGATTACCAAAGTAATTCATATAACAACAACTTTTCTTGTCAAAAATTATAGCTAAATGATACTGTTAGGTAAATGTAAGAGCCGGAGCAAAAGAACCAATTAAGTGAAGAGTAAAGGAAAAGTTCTACGGCAGAGATCCCTCCTCATGGAACATTGAGTGAGAGTTGAGTGATTAATGAAGAAAGTTACGTAAGTGACTAGAAAAGGAGCTCAACGAGAAAAACTCGCTGCTCTTTGAATCCTTTGAATCCTCTAAGCCGTTCTGAATTACATACGAATGAGCTGCAGTTACGAACACGAGAAAACAAAAGTACGAAAAACTTTGTCTGCGTAGCGAAATTCGCCGAAAAGAGCGAATACTGGCCGAGTACAGAATATGAGTGACGATGATGCGCTCAGCGCGCAAAGACTGGCAACTAACTAGATTCATGACGTCTACTTAGGCATGAAGCCTAGATACGACACGGGTCAAGATGAGAAGTGTCATGGTTGAGTGGGCTACGTGAACCGACGTCGTCGAGTCGACGGCCCGCGTCCCTTCAGCCGAAAATGTCACCGGCGGTCTTTTAAAGTATGAAAAGGATCGCATTGTGTATGTATGCTATGCTTGACATGCGTGTTGGGCGAGACAATGGTTGTCATTTGAACTGTGAGCTTCGCTCAGATCAGATTAGTGGAATATTATGGATGAAGAGGGAGGGGTGGAAGGGTGGGGGCAGAAATATTGGTCCTTCTAACATTATAACGCAAAAAACAGACGAATACCATTTTTAACGTTTCCTGGTTAGACATTTTTCTTCTTTGCAAATATTTTGATGTATACAACACGAGGTTTGGTTCGGAGCAGACGCTTGATTCCTTCCATGATTTCTTTATTTTTGAATCTACGCCCGATTTAAAAAAACGAACAGTAGGCGGTCTTAGCACATCCATAAAGATGCGTTTTCGGCTGTTTTTTTTTTTCGATTGCATTCTTCATACCCAAAATTTAAGTTATTTTTACTATGTTCCAGAAAAAAGAGCTATTTAAGTTTAAATGGAAATTTCTTTGCTCCAGGTTGAGGAAAAATAATCTTTTACCAGCCGGATAATAGCCATCAGATTGTGATGAGATGAATTGGAAAGTTTGCGAGTTTTGAAGAAAAGTTTTTTTCGAAAACTGATAATTTTGCGATAAATCAGAAAGTTATGGTTCATGCTTAAGAGTGCCTAAGGAATAAGACTTTGCCAAGAAAATAAAGTTTACTTACTTATTTGGATACCCTTTGACAATCGATTGGATAAAGTGGCGAAGAAATTGTAAAATGAAACTTAATGCATGTCAGTACTCTGTAGTCACTCTGGCAATCCTGAATTTTTACGGTACAGCACCAAAACTTAAATAAATGCCTTCTAAAAGATTCTGTGAAATTTGGAAATGTGTCGCAAAAACATACTGATTCGCAGAGATTGGGCTGACATAAAGGTCTTGTAAGATTTTTTTGAGAAATTTGAAAAACATTTTAAGGTGGTGGAGAATCTACTGATGAGTTAAAATATGCGGAGGAGTTCGTGCCCACATGGGAGAGTTCTGGAACTGCTCTCGCCCATAAGGACATGGTAATATGAAGTAAAATCCAATAATGCTGCTTTGAGAGTTCTTCTTTTGGCCATCTCTCTCACTCATAAAGGATGACCAGTCCAGGCAGGAAGGAAATCATCAATTTTTCCTTCCTACCTGAACTGGTCATCCTTTATGAGTGAGAGAGATGGCCAAAAGAAGAACTCTCAAAGCAGCATTATTGGATTTTACTTCATATTACCATGTCCTTATGGGCGAGAGCAGTTCCAGAACT
>KN549212.1:246749-261172 GCA_000797555.1 Oesophagostomum dentatum | reverse complement strand
CCTAGATCAGTCACTTCTTCAACTTCAACTACTTCCATGCCATGAATGGAATAGCCACCTAGACTAGACTTACGACCAAGACGTAGAAGTTTAGTTTTTGAAGGAGAAAGAGGAAGATTCCATTTTTGAGCCCAAAGACAAATGGCATCTATAGCTAGCTGCAACTGGCTTACATCCTCCGCACGTGTTATAGAACTGTACAGCTTGATGTCGTCAGCGAACATTTTACATTGAACATTTAGACCTGCTAAGGATTTAGGAACGTCGTAAGTGTAAAGACCGAATAAAACAGGAGAAAGAACAGACCCTTGCGGGACTCCACTTTTTATATATCATATCATATCATATCATATATATTATATTTCTATATCCCTCAAACACCCACATTTTCGGAAGGAAGGCTTATAAATGATGAGTTTTGCACTGAATAGGGACTACAATGCACCTATGTACGGAACCAGAATGCCGTTTAGAGATCAGATTTTGACGACTGCTTTTGTACAGATGTGCTTTTGCTGGTGTGTTGGCGATATGGACGAAGTACTACTGGCTGTCCGAGGAGGGAGGGAGAAGCGTGGAAGGGGATAATTTTAAAAAATTTCATTACCAACTCTAAAATATCGGTTTTTATTTTTTTAAACTTCGAAATATTTTCAGTCAATTTTCTTTTCGCCTCGTCCTCAGCCCTCTCTGTAAACAAGGGTGTAACAGAAAAATTTATTTAGGAAAACTGCAAATCGTAAGCCGTAAAAATTGGTGGTAAATCGTAGAGCGTAAATCGTAATTACACACGCCCCTGCTCCACATTTGGCTTGAGAGAAGCCTCTCTCTCTCTCTCTCTCTCTCTCTCTCTCTCTCTCTCTCTCTCTCTCTCTACCCACGAAAAGATTTCTGCGACCACCATTGGGACAAAGATGTGGGTCATTTCCCTTTGCTTAGATTTTAAGCTCTGTAATTCGGTGTGTCGTAGTTCTCACTGAGGGGGAGTTCCCTTTGCTTTCTTACGCAAAACGAAGTACTTGTGAAAATGATACTAGTAGGCTTTTAGAACAAACCCATGCTAACAGTTTTTCAAGAAAAACTCCTGGAAAGAGTAGTAAAACAATGTCGTGGAGTAACCACGAATACTAAGCGATAGTTTGCAGATGCAAACTTCAAAGAGGACAATCTCTAATGAAGAGAACGCTCACCTGGGAACAGTGTGCCAGCGCAGATATCGTCTCCTGGGCAATCTGTTTTCAGGTATCCAGCGATAGCGGTGTTGTTCTGCGCAGTTCGACTGATTTCGTAATCAAATTTCCTCAAAAATACAATTTATTACTGGTTTACACTCGCAGAGGTAGCAGATAATTGGTATGCAAGCGAACCGTATGCATTACTGGTCAGTAAGATCTGCAAAGTCTGTAATGAGAAAGAAAGAAAAGAAAGGGGAACATAGACTTCCTGAAGTCGTTACATAACCGCCCAAAATCTACCAGAAGTTATGAGTATCCTCTTTTCGTGGACTAGGACCAATGAAGAGGGAGGAACCAAGGCGCCACAGATGTCCAAACTGTTGAAAATTAAGCTCAATGTTTTAACCAGGTTGGATACATCGGGTGCCTGCCCCTACCCACCTCACTGGCTTCAGTCCACCACACTGGCATCGAATACGCGAAACTATCCGACTTATGTCAAAAATCGTTTTTTTCTATAGAAAAATAACCGAAATCGGGAAATACTATTACCAGTAACTGGCTCCCGATTTAGATCGGATAGGTGTCGGTGCTAATTACGAAACTGGCGCCGCACACAACTGCAAGCTCAGACTGCACTGATAACAAGTAATCACATATTTTTGGCAGATACTGCACTACTACTATGCGTGAATAATGTATTAAATAGATGAAACGCTAATGTGTAGGCCTTGATTTCATACCTGTACTGATCCATCCAGAACAGCAAACTTGTCATAGTGTAATTTGACAAAATGAAATCAACCATCTTATCGCTTGATGCTCCTTCAGCCAGAGGCGGAGCTCTAAATGGCAGGCGGAAGTCGTTGAGACGAGTGCGACCTGGAGGGGGAGAGATTTATAAGAAGAAGTATAAGTCCTACGAGGTTGTCCTCATTACCAAAATACCATAATTGTCGACTCCACTTTCTGGACAAACAAGGCTTTTTAAAAATTTAAGCATTTTAAGTGCTTAGTTTCCAAAAAAACACTAAAATACTCAGCTTCGAACAACCAGACTAACGATGAACGGCTGTACGGTATGTTATATAACTCAAAAAGACTCAAAATTTTCAGTCACAGATTACCCAGATTAGTTAACAGCTGGGACGGCGGTTCTTACTTTTCCATATACAGAATTGTGCTGATATGCCGTAAGAAATAAGAAAAGTACAAAAATGAGTATAAAAGGCAGAGGGACGAGGACCAAGGCATCGAAATATTTCTTATATATCAGATTCAATACAAAGGTATTACTGGAGTTGGTATAGACTAGCGGTTTACGCGTGCTGTGCAACGAAGCGGTAGTGGTCTTTACTCCGGAAGGGATACACATCACTGTATCCAGCAAGGTTAGCGAATTCCGCAAGACTCGATTCACCGATCTACACATCTAGCTGACCTGAGACCTATGACCTGAGAGTATAGTTACGACTATCGAATATTCGAATACTTTCGAATAAAGCGTTTTCTTGGAAAAATGAAGCTTGCAAGCCGAGCCATGTAAAGTGATCCTGCTCCCTCTCAGCCTGAGTTAGAGGGTTATTTGATAAAATCACAGACGCATTCATAACTAGAAAGTACCCGGCTAGTTCTTTGCAATAATAAACTTGGCTATTTGTTCGAAGTATCCGAATATTCCAGTAAAATCACCATGATAGGATGGCGTATTTTTTTACTGTTTCTGCTTATCATATTTCCAGAATAAGCTAAGTGGTGTTTGCTTGCTAAAGGCTATCAACTATATGGGAAAACATTCTGTATAGCTCCAGATGTTTTAATTTTATGATTATCGGAACATTCGGTAGTCATAACCTTATTACTGAATATCTAGAGAGTTTCAGACTATGTTTGTAGGGAAAATAAGCGCATATGTAGTGAACTATGGTAAAGGCTACCCATTAAAGGGCGGAGTTTAGCTTGGAACGAGTTAGTGAAAATCTGTGCAACTGACGCCTCTAGGAGCAAATATTTCTTCTAAACAGAAAAGGCAATCGAAATGCTTTTCTGTATTTCGTTCCGTTTCTTCAGTACAATAAATTTGTCTTTTTTTTTACAAAAAAACACATACAGGCTATTTTTTAAGTTGTGGCACTATTTTCTAAAAATGCAGCTAAGATTTTTGCTCCCGTTCATACCTATCTAAAAGTCCCACTAATAGGTTCTAAAATAACAAGTTAATTTTTAGTTTCTGTGAGATGAAATTACCTTGGCGAAGAATGCCGAAAGCATTTCCGCGATGCCTCATAGTCACTCGAGTATCCGAATACTCGACAGGACTCAACAATCCATAGTTCACAAAGAAGTGCTCGAATAGCGAGGCACTCATAGGTGTGTTCATCAGCCGATTCGAAACAACTGGTACGAGTTCTGCATGGAATGAGGGGCAGATTGCCTGAAGATACATCACTCAGTTGTGAATAACCAGAATTTCCAACATGGACCTCATACCTGCTCGATTCGCTCCTTGATAAAATGCATAATGACAGGAAGATAGTTGGCAATAGCCTTGTCTGCTGCTGCAAGCGTAAGCTCAACGTTGTTTGCTGCAACCTGAAAGCGAAGCGGTGACTGAAGACAAACTTCAAAGTAAGGGTAAACGAGTAATGCATTACTTTGCAGGTGACAAGATCAGTCTTCAAGTGTCCATCGGCATTTACTCCAGTCCATAGTAACAGTTCTACATTCGTTCTGTAGTTTATCACATTTTAAGTACAATAACTAGCATGTCTTATAGTGTAGAAGGAATGACAACCTGTCAAAAGACAGTGGAGATGAACCCGTTAACTCTCCGGTTGGCGTATTCAGTTGAAATGAGGTCAGTACTGTAACGTTGAGGTTGGATCCCTGAAATTTATTACATACATACTCACTAATTTTCCTATACACTAAAAGAGGTAAGCTTCGACGAGTTACAAGTTAACCTAGCATTTACAGGAAAGCGGTAACTGTTTAAATAGAAAGGCAATTTTTAGCACTTAACAAAATTAAAGAAGATCTGGAACTATTCACCGTCGACAGCGCGTCCACCATTGGTCGGCCCCTCCCGCCACTCCCGCCCGCAGATCCAACTCGACCGTGGCGTGCCAGACACATCGATCGGAGGGGCGGAAGTAGTGGGCGGGGCCAATCAGTACGTGACGACTGCTTCCTTCATGCCGGCGGTAAATAGACCTCTCGGACCCACTTAGAAGGCATGGCTCCTTCTACAGGGTAAACGTGATGGGTGCTTCGAACTCAAACCTTTTGTGACAACATCGAAATCTTTTTTGCCATTAAAATGTTCGTGAATCCTTCAGAAAGAAGCAAACAATGACTCAAAATAAAAAAGAAATTAAATCACAAACTGGAAAGCTGAAGAAAGCTCAAAAATCCGTTAGGATTATTGAAATGTTAATTCATCTGAGAAAATTTTTAAAAAAATCAAGCGAAGGAACAATACCAGTAGCTAACAGATGTGGCTGTATAACATAAGCAGAAGTCAAGTTTTATTTTGCTAATTTGAAGAGGAAGTCGAGGCTTAAGATGATCAAGAATATTTCAAAATTTGTTATTCTACCGCAGTAAATTCCTAATAAACTTTTTTTTCAAATTTACTTGAAATCAGCATAGCTCGCCGACGTAAGGAGAACTTCAGTGTTTCATCGTTTTTAACTGATCAATTTTTTCTCATCCACACAAAATGCAGGCAGCACAAAATATTTAAAAAGTTTTAGTTTTGTAGGGAAAAAGGTGATTGCAAAAAAGCTACAAAAACTTCTATTCTATACTGTGATAATATTTCTTCTGCTTACGAGGTTGTTAACGGCGAAATTTTATTTTAGTAATCATTATATTTTAGTAAACGTTACTCCCGTTACTCTTGCACCACTTTAGGCCTTTGAAAACGACGGATGGTCGAAACGTCAGTCCTCGAAAATAAAGTTTAGCCGTTAACAACCTCGTAGGCAAAAGAAGTATTACCACAGTATAATCAGTCATGCCGAGGTTTCAAAAAGAGAGAACATGGAATCTCTCTTCTGCTGAAAGCGCTTCCGTGTCTTTGGTATACTTACCCGTATGAGCTAAGTTAATCCTAGATTTATTTCGAAAAGATAGAACCTGAACATCTAGTTAGGTACTCGAATCATTAAGGAGTATTTGGAAAACCGGAATACGCAAGTCATGCAAAATATCCTGTTCAAATAAAAGTCAAAAATTGGTTTTTAGTAGTTTGTCCAGAAAAAAATACACCGATTACCTGCGCTTGTTCGTTTTTTTTACTCTTCCGAACGCCTCTGGAGGATTTGCAAAAATTTAGAATTAATAGTCAACGGTGAGTGAACCCCGGTTATTTGTATGGTCGAAGAATCTTGCTGGTTTTGGCACAGTTTCAACGAAAACTTCACAACTTTCTCAGATTTCTCAGAACTATTGTTTCAAAAGCGATGCAGCTCTTAACATCCTGATCTAGATAGTGAATCATTCACGACAATTTTCTTCCTTGGTTTCTAATAGCTTCTAGTGATAATGAAAACTCGAATACTTTTTTTCTGGAAGAAAACGATTGAAGAAAAATTTACCCTCCAAGCGATTCCCTTCCCAGGTACGGCGATCATCTTCGAAGCGAAAGTTGCCGAGTCAAAATCGGTGACCCTCACGGATGTGAGAGTGATTCTCATCTGAAAATCAATCCTACATTGACGGGAAAAACTGTCGCAAGGAACGAAAACGAGGTTAGTTGGCCTTTTGCGGAATCATTAGGCGGAACTACGTTTCAATCCTATTAGATCTTCAGTATGTTACAAGTATGTTTTGGTACTTACTTCAGGTGAAACTGGAGCGGAAATGTTGAAGATCAACTCGCCAGCGCTGAGAAATCGCTTCACCCTCTCGCCCAAGTAGTTCGCCATCAGGTCGAACCCCTGAAATTGCGATTTTCTCGATGATGTACCCTCTTTTGAAAATTAGGTTATTTCTATAGGATGGTGATACTTGTGAGGAACAGGATTGTACCAGAAACGCGCACCAGTTTTCTATTCCTTGGAATTCAACTGTTAAAAAGACTTCCTTTCCACTTATACAGCTCAAGAAGAGCAGTTGTGCACCACTTATTAACTAGTTCCTGCGTTATTCCTGCTGTTTGTGTGGTGGGTTTAGACTCTAGTACTACTCTGAACGAAGTGAAAGAAGTTTGGAGAGAAACCTCTAGGAGAAACGACTAATTTTGGACGCTTTTCTCTCATGTGAACTCTGTTCATCGTTCGCGAAGCCCCAAACGACTAAAAGAAAGTATAAACGCAAAGTGCAACACTTTCACCAAAGATGAATACAGCGATCTGTGACCTAGAGACAGGGTGTAAAACACAGCTAGACACCTATTCGTCATTAGTCTAACCTTCTGGTTAATCCTCGACACGAATCCGGCATTCGATCCAGTTTCGGCGAAAAGACCGTCTGAAAGTGCACTTTGATAAGTTACATAATCTCGTAGCAAACCAGAAAAAATTGAAAATGAAGTGAACAGGAAAAAGTTCGGCGGAAGTTCTGGACGTGTGATATATCATGGTTTTGTGTGAGCGTGACTGCACCAATCTTAACCGCCCCCGCACTCTGAACCAGTAAAGAGGAGAATCTGAAACCTCACTGGCCAGATTTTGCGACTCCACGAATCCAGCCAACACGGCTAACAGTAACCGAACCCGCATCACGCTACGTCACTGGTCGCCTCCTCTGAAGTATAAACGTAAGTATTTATGAGAAAAATAAGAGCACATCATACGAAAAAAAAAGCCTGAAAGAAGGAAGAAAGATGAACAATAGGGAAAAATAGTTTGTTGGACGGTAAAATCATTTCTTACCAAAGTTTTTAAGCAGTTTTTAGGAAGTTAATACAAACTGAAACTTCCGCTACAGGTCGGTTTTTCAACAATGCTTCACGTGAACTGTGAAATTGAAAAGATAGAAATGTGGCAGTAGTTTTTTGAAATTTTGATTTCTCCCTTTAAGAGGATTACGGTAGAAAATGTAGCCCTCAGTGGCTGAAGTGTCCGAATGATTCGTTCTTTAGAGAGCTGAAGGTGGCGCGGCCCTTAAGAGTCCAAGGCTCTCGGAGATTGAGCAAAAGCGCAGGAAAATCGGAAAAACTCCTCTGTTCACAGTAAAAAAAATAGTACAAATAAACGGTTATTGATTAAACCAGAGGCATTATCGGACGGAATGACAGCTAAGGGAAGCGGCCCGAGTGCGTGGGGATTGTCTATCCATCAAATGCACACATAAACCGGCTGTTCTGCCTCGGCTATGGACGAGATTCGCCGAAAATGCTGCGTCGTTTACAGTTTCGAAGCTTGTCAGGCATCAGGCACAACAACATAGACAACAGACAATAGACTAGTGCGGATAAGGTCTGACTTCTTTATGGGATGCAGTGATTTACACGGAAAATTGCATGGAACTACGCGAAAGTGGACGCAATTTTCAGATTCTCCAACTGGACACGTGCGAAATTCCTGTCAGCAGAGCCTACAAGGAATAAAAATAACCGTAAGGGTTATATAGGAGGCATGAATATTTAGGTAAAATAGTAAAATCGGCTGAGGTTATGTGCATTTTATCTTTGGACACAATTATAGGATCCGCTTATAAGACTAGAAACAATCTAGAAAAAGCTTCACGTTCGAGGAATTCCTGAGTAGCTTTTATAAGCGACGGCTTTTAGGAGGTATGAGTATTGTTCCTGTAGAAGTTTTAGAAACATTAAATCAATTTTAAATTGAGAACCTGATCTTTAAGAGGTCAAGAAGCAATTTTTATCTATTTCTCTGAAACCAAATGGTATTTTATGAACCATAAGTATGTTATTTTTCTTCTGACAGAGAAGTGAACTAGTAAATTTTCTGAGAAGCAGGAACAAATTTCTGTGAATTTTTCAAACAAGATAGCGAATCTTGCTCGTGAAAGACCCAGATGGGATTTCACATAGCAATTATAGGACAGTTGCTTTTTGGTTGGAAATTTGTAGATACGCTGCAAATTTAATTTGGAAAAAAGCCTATAAAGTTGTCATTACTAGTTCCAGATTTTTTATATGTATCGACAAATTTGCGGCCACTAATTCAGAAAAGATTTCGCTATCCAAAACAGCAAGAGAAAACTGCATATTCAAAAAATAA
The DNA here is from genome assembly GCA_000797555.1 of Oesophagostomum dentatum. Lineage (NCBI taxonomy): Eukaryota > Metazoa > Nematoda > Chromadorea > Rhabditida > Strongylidae > Oesophagostomum > Oesophagostomum dentatum. Next base: position 252,804 of record KN549212.1, on the reverse strand, counting down.
ACCTAGCAACAGTTGCTCAGTTGTAAAATCCTAAATAGGTCCAAAAATTTTAAATGCATTGAAATTCACCGCAGGTATATTGCTACCTTCAAATTCGATAGAAAACCTAAATAACAGACCAGAAAAAAGCCTAGCAAGGATAGTTTCATAGCAGCTTATCCAAGAAGTTTACTGCGTTCAACCAATAAGGTAATACTGGTATGGAACCAGCGTCAGAGTTGTAGCTGCAGTGATATGGTAAGAACAAATACCGGAAATTTAGCCCGTGAAGCAATTTTGCAGGCTTAATAAAACGCCTATTCATAATCACTCAATTTTCTATAGAGATCAGATCGATCAGTGCATATTAGGTGTATATATAGCCCTTTACCATATAGGTTCTGCTCCTAGATACTTATGTATTTTAATTAATGAGATACATCCCTTCATTGATTTTTCAAAACTCGTGAAATAAAGCAAACTGAAGGAAATTTCAATGTACTGTAGAAGTTCAGCAACGTGTTCACCAAGAATGACTCTGCTCTATGGTAGCGGAAAGTCAGAAGTTTCAAAATGAATTTCTGAAAATTGCAAGTTAACAAAAACTGAAGCAAAACGCTCAAAATCAGGGGCTCTTAATGCATCAGAAATCAGCTCGCTCAGTGCGAAGCTGCTACATGTAACCGAAAAAAGAGTACATAAAAATTAAAAGAAGGTGAAACCCATGGAGATCTTGCTGCTTTTGAGTTCAAGCAGAATGGAAAAGTGTGTTTTTAGGAAAATGCCAAAAAGTGAGATCAAGTCAAGGTGGAGATGACTGCGACAAGCGTAGATGGCATGCGCAGAAACGTGATTTCACTCGCCGCGCGTCTTCGTCGCCGAAGGGGGACGGGGAGAACAGGGTCGTCGAAAAACGCTCCCAAGTGGAGGAAATTGTTCAGAATTCCGATGTCTCATTGTGTGAAAGCTTTCAGCGCAAATTACTCTATATTAGAGTGTTGCAGTTCGAATATTCGAATAATCGAATAATTGAATTATTTGGAGCTATAAGCAAGCTCGTCTGAATACTTTGTAGCATTCAGTAAATACGCGGGTAATATGTTTTGGTAGTATGATAAACAGGATCAGTTGTCAATAACATATCCTGCTATAGCAAGTTTTCGATTATTCGAATAATTCGAATAAATCGCAGGGTTTTTCGCAAGAAATTAGATGGTTCTTTATTGAATATAAAGAAATTTCCGATGCTGTCGTGTATTACTGTAAGATAGACAGAGAGTAAGAAACCTCTTAAAATGTCTTAACTTTCCGTCCCTACGTTTTCCAGAGGAACCTTTATTCGAAATTATTTGAATATTCGTACTGCAACGCTACCTGCACTCTAGATACTTCAAAAAGAGAAGATTACTCGCTAAGAGATAAGCAGTGTTCAATATTATGTTCACCTAATTCTTATTAGAAAGAATATTTTAATTACGAAGTATAAGTACTACATTTACTTGAAATATATAGATAAATTTATTGCATTGGTATATTATTAAATTGAAGAAAAACTTTCCTATGATTCATAATGTTCCCAGTTCTTCGTTTATTGTTTTTTCCAAATTGAGGTGCAAATAAAATTTTTTAAAAAACGAAGAAATATACACTTAATTTTTTTTCGAAAGTAACCTCCCTTAAATTACTTCAAAGTATGCCAAACACAAATCACTTTCAGTAAATATTTCTTCAAATCCTGCACAATACTGTTTATTTCGTAAGAAAGACCAACTATGTTGAAAGATTGCGGAGCCCTTTCAGCTTCTTTTGCATATACTTAATGAATTAAGTTTCATGTTTTTAACTTTTCGGCTATTCAATCGAAACACCTCAACTGAAATACAATAGCGGAGCAAAAATTGTACTAGGTTACTGCTGTTACTGCTACAATACTTCGAAAATTTTTACACAGTCGGAAAATTACGGCAAAAATCGTCGATACTATTCATCCTAACTGGTAGAAAAATCGTGTTCCATTTGAAACTAATCCACTGCTGATGACTCACAATCAGCTACGATTTGTGTGAATCAGCGATCAAACTATGTGTAAGAACTGGATGAAGCTACCCAAATATCGGCAAATTTTACTTTTTAAGAGAAGCCCGACAGATTTTACTTTCTGAAGTGCCCAGTATTCCGAAATATTTGTGAGGTTTCATACGTCTATGATGTAGGAGTTTGCCTTTCATAAACACAACCTTTCTTGAAAAGGTCTCGCCCTTTAAAAAGTTCTCACTGAATAGGAGAAGACGAATGCAAAAGCTAAACTGTTAATTTTTTCGTGCTCACGCTTTGTATAGACGCCGCAACGCAGCTAGACGCGCTGCGAAACGTTTCCCCTCCTGCACCTCCTTCATATCCACACTGTTTCGTCGGAAGGCAGAGATGCGCGATAGGTGCATATACGACTTGCGGCAACTATGTAAAATACAAGCAAATGTAACTGCTGACTTCATCATGTTAATATAGAAGAAATACTCTGCTCTGCCACATCTATAGGTGCTTGTTCAAGCAATGGTCTAGTGCACTCAATGCATTATTGCCGAAGGCAATTTGCAGCCAGCATTCTTCTGCGCTGACCTTGGCTTAAGGATGAAAAGGAGAGGCTTATGTTCAGGCTTTGACGCAAAGCAAAAAGAGACGGCGGTGGAACCAGCGACTTGAGTGAAAACAGCACCAAAGTTCTAATATGACTAAAAGAAACTCCTACTAGGAGAGAATAAAAGTCTCAAAGAAAAATTCTTCCAAGACGAGCAACTGTGTCCTATCGGTAGAAAACTGGCCGACAAGCTTAAGCTGCTGGAGATAGAGTCAAAGCGACCGCAGCGATAATCTGCCTGATCTGTACGTAGCCGCGTCGTACACGCTGGCGAACAGCGGACGTACGCGAATCGAGACGAACTGCGAAGTGAGATGAAGCACGCGACAGAGATGCATATCTGAGGCAAATACACACAGACGAACATCTAACATACAGATAGAACATAGCATAACGCGACAGCTGATGATGTCCTTTTCCGGCGAGCAGCGAAGTCGAAACCGAAAAGCAGCACCGGCGTCGTCAAACTGGATAGACGCCTTCTAATTGCGACCGAAAACGCACACCGACGACAAACTGGCTGCGGCGGGGTCGCAGCTGCAGCCTGGACGGGGTAAACCGTTTTGCGTCGTGTTGTCGCGATGCCTACGGCACGACAAGCTGCTGACAACTCGCTGACGACGCATAACTGATAGCCGAATAGCTCCGTCGTACAGCACCGTCGGTGTCGTCACAGGAATGTCGGCAACGCTGCGTGACTCGGCTTTTCCCTGTCAGGGGATACTCCTAACTGGGGATAAGCGGAAATTTTTGGTAGGTCGCGGCTATTAGAAGTTTCAGGATCGAAAATTCAACGGTTGTCAGGAAAACTCTCTTTACAAGACTTTTGTCCATGAATTGAAAATTATTAAAATATAATGTCATTCAAATTTGTATGTTTTAAACAGTACTTTTGCTTTACATGTAATTCTTTACAAGCGTTTGATGCATGTATAATAAATAAATAAATAAATAAATAAATAAATAAATAAATAAATAAATAAGGATAGGAAGAAAACAATAAAACGAGGAGTCAGCTTTGTCTGTGTTTCGGTATGTGGGTATGATTTTTTTTTTGGAAGCTAGGAGGATTATACAAGAAACTCTGGCTCGAAATTCCTGAAATTCCGCCCACCACTGTGTTAAGCTCGATGAAATCGTGAAGAACACATTCACAGCCTTTATTATTTAGACAGTCGGTTCTAGCGGAAACAACAAGAGTACAAAACTGTAAAGTTATGTTGGCTGCAGCTGCAACTGTAAAAAAAAATAGCTGATTTAACTTTTAAATTACCAAAAACCATACTCTTCCATCATCTCGTTTTGTAGCGGAACAAGAACACAAGTTTCGGAGTTCAAACATGTTTTTATACACCAGGACTAAGTTTTCTTTCTTAGTTTGTAGTTGAGACTGGCTGATTTTTCCAGCTCACAGCTCCCCGAACACAAGCGAACGACTTCCTACTTCATTTCGACTTCCTACTTCACTTCCGGATCAGATGCTATTTGAAGAAAATAATGCTATTGGCAAGTAACGGCAATTTAGAGTGTTTCTGTGCTTAGGATTCTCCAGTTTCTTGAGATTGTTATACAATAATACTAAATTTGACATTGAACACGAGAGGAAACTCAGCCTACCATAGCAGAAGAAAATTCGAGTAACTTCAAAATTTAATTTTCTGAAGATGCAAACTACATTACTCTAGATCTTCAAGAATCTTCAATGTTTGCATACCTAATTAGATGATTTACAGACAACGTTGAAAATTACGGTTGATAGATAAAAAAGCAACTAGCATTTTTATTTTTTTTTCAAGTTACGCATGATCCCAAACAAATGATGTATCTTTTCAAAACAAAACAGAATGATTACTTCTGAAATAACATGTGCAACTGATTGATATTGCCAAGCAATACCATACGCCTAAACAAAGACGTTTTAGACCAAAAAATCATTATCGTCGCACGTTTCTTTTCCTCCAAAAACTAATTTCTTGCAAACTTGGAAACAGCAGACAGATGACAGTAATACGTTTACTTCTACGCTTTGTCTTTGAAAAGTCTGGATGAACAGTGTAAAAAACGAACTTTTTTCGGGTCTTGTAAAGATAGGAATACTGTCGAGAGCGAGAATCTTCAAGCTGTCCAGTCATACTATTTGTTTTTAATTATTTATTAAGTGCGCACTGGATAAGCACGACAACCAAGTCCACCTCAATTTTCCGATGTGTAAAAAGAAAGGAAATCCAGAAATCGTTTAATTTACAGAAAAATTCTAATTATTCAGTATATCCCCCGTATATCATCTTACAGTTTTAATAATGTGCTGCATGTGAATTGCAGCCTCGCACCCCCGTTTCTTTATTCTAAGACCAGGTTTTTTTTCGCAAATTTTCGGATACGGTGCTCGCTTTTTTTGTAAAGCATTTTTCCTGAAGAAAAAAAATGGATGCGGTATAACTATTCAGAACTGAAAAGATTCAGAAACCTGTCGTTGGAATGTGACTGTTTTTACTTCACAGTTGTTCAAAAAGCATCCCTTAAATAGATTCGAAAGGCCAGATAGCGAAGTAAATAGTAGAAGATATGGACGGACGTTAAGAAGTAATAATAGTAATGCTGTAAACGCATAAGTTGTGGGCCAAGAGCAATATGGCTAACTTCACATGCCAGAAGAGGAGATACTAGCCAAAAGTTACCAGCTCTGCCAGCGTTAAAATCGTGAGCTAAATAAAGGAAGGTTTAATATTTTAAATTCATTTTTACTAAACTGAGTTTATATTACTGCTTATAATTATTTGATATTTATTTATATCTATCTTTATACTAAATTGAACTTAAAATAGCGATCAAAGATCCGCAGTCAGATAAGAAGTAAAGAGGTGCTACATAGTACAAGCGCAAAGATATCTAAAATTTTTTTGAAAATTTGTAAAGAGTCGTGGAGAGTGCATCCTGCTGCTCAAAGCTTCATAAAAGACCTATGAGTTCTGAGGTATACGTTATCACCAGAATTTTATGCAAACTTTTTCCAGCGATTTACATTTGGCAAAGCAAAAAGTGAAGATGCAGCCGACACTGCAGTATTTAATGACAGTTACTGAGCGAAAAAAAAAGACTCTCAATTTTTTAAACAAATTCGAAAAAAAAATTCTAGCACGAGCTATTTGCGTGAGTTGGTTGACAAGATGAAAAGCTACAGTTCACGTTTAGTATAATTGGCGCACGATCACAATGACTCGTCGGTGCTTGGACCCTCTGCCAGAGTACTCTCGCTTCATCATCTATCTTTACAACATAAAAATGCAAAAAATATCCTTATAAAGTGGAGAGGTAGAAACCTGCAACCAGAAAAGTAGACAGTTGAATTACGTAAGAAAAACGTTGAAGCTAGGTTTATTAATTGAACTAAAAGGTAATGAGACCGCATTTTTGCCAAGAAGGCAAACATTCAGGCAA
>KN549212.1:215499-239462 GCA_000797555.1 Oesophagostomum dentatum | reverse complement strand
CTCTATAATCGAAGCAAAATATTAGTAGATAAAGCTAATAAAAACAGTGTCGCCAAACTCATTACAGATCTGTTCGAAGATTTACTGGTAGTGGCGACAGGATTTGGAACGCTAGAAATATACCCTTCGATCTGGGAATAGTACCAGAAAATTGAAAATTATGCAAAACTTACGTGACAACTGTCACCGGTGCTACAGAAGGTCGAGTGCTCTGGCTGGCTGCATTGGCCTTGGTGGTGGTAGACGTACTGATCGGGACTGTATTCACAGAAGAACCAGTAATAGGATTACTGGTAGAAGGTTTGGCAGTTGCTGTGGAGGGTAGCGGAGCAGCTGTGCTGACGGCTCCAGTACCTTGTTCCTGAAGAAAATCCCAGCAATTTTAGTGGTTCGTAGTGAGCTGCAGTAAGATGAGCAAATTATTTTGAAATTTCTGAGTTCTTCTATAGAAGAAATCGTGAAAAAAGTGCTCGAAATGTGAAATACTTACAGTATACTGAGCCAGCATAGGTTGACGAGTAAGGTCATATGACACTGAGCTGTTGTAATTGCTATTACCAGCGAAGAAATTCGAGATCATCTGGAGAGCCGGACCTGGCCGGTCCGTCGGCACGAAGTGTCCTGCACCCTAAAGTACGGAATGACCTAGTAAATTTTCCAGGAATTGGCTTCCTCCGCTTTCAAATTTCGTAAAATTTAACTATCCAGTACCTTCACTGTAAGTAAATCAACTGTGAGGTTATTCTTCTGGAACCGTTTCGCATATCCAGCGATTTGTTGTCCATACGTCCATGGTCCCCTTGAGCCAATGGTCGACTAAAACACAGTATTTCTCAGTAATGCCGTTGGTTTTTGTTTTATTTTTAATGATACCATATAGCTATGGTTCAACAGGTTTTTCATGTGAAAACTCATAACTTTTCAGTTCAACAAATTGTACTTTGGCAAAAAGGTAGCGCTCTAACGTTAACATAAATAAGATTTTAGTTGGACATCGCCTTTTGCAGCTTTTTTCCTTCAAAAATCATAACTGTATACTTGTACAGCAACAAAAACTAAGTAATACCTAAGTAATCGATCAGTTTGGAAACTGTTCACTTCCTACTCAGAAAACTGCTTTCAAAAACCGTAACGTTCTCCAGAAGAAAACAGGTTGACCTCCACTTTTCTGAGTCTCATACAAGACAGCAAAAAGCGCTGTAAGACCTCTACTAGACGGTACTGTACCCCCGAAGCAGGTGCAGATATAAGCTGCTGAGCGTGGCATCCAACAAAGACGTAAGGCAGGGTATAATTTTTGTAATTTTTAATATACTGCTCATTACTAAATATATGTTTGCTGAGCAAATTTATGTATCTATACTTGATTTTAAAACATACAAATACTTCTTTCAGAGATTTCCATAACTGGCATTGCTGTTTCTTGCTTCACACCCAGCAGAAAATTTGCGCTCACTTGACACATGCGCACACAAGACGCAAACGTTAAGGATGCTTATTGATCGCGAAGAGACGCCCCGCGGCTAATTCATGTGGCCGCGCGCGCGCATTCCTTACTTCATTTAAAAGCGCTCTCCTTTTCGATACTTACCATTTTGTTAACTCTCGCAAACGATTCAATCATCCATTCAGCTTCGAACATACTGCAAGCTGTGTCTGCATCACCATTGTAGATAAGAACGCTAAACAGAAAGGATACATATTGATTGTTGCGTACTTCATATGGGTTATTGAATAGTGAAGCATACGCATATTAAGCAGAAATATGTAGCTCATTATTTCCTGTTCTGCAATTGTGAAATCATGACTAAATCCCCTCAAAGGCATACGGTAGGAATTAATAAGTTGGGAGCGGATTCTTCGAGAAAATCGACTTACCTCAAGTTGTACCCGCTATTCAGTATATCGTTAAAGACAGATGTTGTGTCATTGTACTGCAGAACGTAGTTGTCACCAACAAGTTCACTAAAGTACCTACTTTTAGTTACTTAACCAAAAGAAGTCTTCCATGGTATTGACAAACATCAACAGTCAATGCCTTCACTGCAGACGACACACTATACCAGGCGGGAATAAGTCTGATACTGTTTACTATCAAGGTTAGTAGATTCAGCCAGTAAACTTCACCGTTAATTCATTTACGTTTGACTATATAAATGTATCATCCGTAGCTTGTGGACTGACAGACACCGGAACGGCAACTTTACCTGCAGAAATCCCAAGACTGCACAAAATCAGGAACATGCAAGGCTTGTCTGACGTGAGTCTGAGCTAGATATCTGGAAGCAGCATCAACCATGTAGCACTGGAAACCGGCGAAATTGTCCGTGGACAACGGGTCGAGAGTAGCTGCCGTTGGCACAAGGCCAGACTAAAATATGCATTTTCAACCTCATTTTCCTAACTGCAAAGAGTTTACTGCTCTTTTTGAAGGATAGATGGGAGTTAAGTCCTGCTTTATAGCTCCCCTTGTTATTTCGTCCCCAACCATATATTTCTTCGCCATTTTTTCCAAAGTTTATTTCTTGTCAAAAAAAATACTCGCTAGCTTTTTGGTTACATAAAAGCAAGTTACCATTTGTGCAGCGAAACTCTGCATGAATCGAGCCGGCCCATCATGGTGTACTCTAGGTTTGGCTTCGGCAGCTGAGCCGAACATTGCTGTTGTTTGGGTGTAGCAGTCTTGGTAAAGATTGTAGACGTAGTTTCTAAACGATGTTAGTAATTCAGGCTTATATAGCTGTTCTTGCTAAGGCTTCGCCTGTAAAAGTTAGTCAATATTTTCGTTGTAAAAAATCGTATTTATTGTTCACGGTAACATGGCTTTTGTAGCAATATAAAAAGTATACGACAAGAAGTCAAAAATTCTAGCTTTGAAAAGAAATACTCTTGACAAAAGCAAAATTTTCAAACACGAATAATAAATTTTTTTCTAAGAATTGGCCTTAAACTCTGAACTTTGGATATGTAAAAATTAGACCTATATGAGCTGGCTATAGTGTTAAGAAAAATTCAAGATAAATTCTGTTTACAGTAATTTTACTTCTCAGGAAGACAGCCACCAATGCACGCACATGAAGAAGATGTAAATTAAATTTCCAATTTTTTTATCGTCGAGTTTTAAAGAAAGCTCAACTAGAATACAAGGATGACCAAAGGAGAGTATTTGTTACTATCCAGCGAAGTCTTGGGGGGTTTTTTTGTAAAAGGCAGGCAGCTCTAAATCAGGGAAATCGAATCTCCACGTCGTCTAATCTATCCCTAAAAATTCTTTTTTTTTTGCTACTATGTTTCGTCAAAATTATTCAATAGTTGATTCTTGTACAGTTCTTGAATAGAGACATTAAAAAAAAAACAAAAATATACTCACTCAGTGTTCCACACTCTGTTGAAAGCCAAGTCAGCAACCATATTGGCGCAGTTTTGATCATCATTATTCGAAAAGTTCTTTGGCAAGACGTTTCCTTCAAGATACAGTATGTGTTACATAATTACTGTAATTCAGCACACGCTGTAAGATTCCGCTACCTGATTGGTCGACTGTTACAAAGTACTCGTAGTTACAGTATGTCGTCGAGGTGTTACCGTTGGAAGCTGGACAGCAGGAGTGCAGCTTGTCCCAGTCGCTTGAATAAAGGAAGCGTAACTTTATAAAAAGGCAAGAACAAGTGCATTTTGTTTCACATGAACTTCATACTTTACTATTTTGTGCCCTCTATACTATATTATTACACATTCATCTATTTCTAAACCATTCCACGTACAGCGTACTCCAAAAGTGCAATAAAATGGTATTCTCTGAACGGATAAAGGTATCCCCAAACCAAGTGCAGATAAAGAAATCCTAATGAAAGCAAGCTTATGTAACCTCTATCGATTTCATTTCTGAGCACTTTACTAGCGTGGAAATAATTAATTCCAATAAACTGGCTTGATTTTTGGATTACAACAAATCAAGGAGAAATGACGAACTGATAAATTCTTGGTGTTCGGAATCATTGTTATAAAAGTAGTAAAAACATAGTGACAATGAAATACACCGAAATGTTCCGAAAAATACGAGAAATAAAAGAACAAAAGATTGATATGGATGGAAAAATGCCTGCACTGGCTGACGGCTAACCAGTAATTAACGGCTCTGACTCAACGCTGGGTGTATGCCCACCACAGCAGCTCAAGTTAAACCAGTGCCTATATGTCTATGTCTACACTTGTCTTTGAGCTATAAAACTTCATCTAATCAATGGCTAGTTTAAGCGCATCGTTATAAAAAAAGGTAAAAATTCCTAACGCTTAACGGAAACATCGCACTCCAGGGAAGCTTCTGTCACCTTTAGCCGTTGACTCACCTCTTGCCATATATTCCGTGGAAGTACATGAAGTCGGGAAGAGAGCGGAGCTGAAATTTTCTCACTATAGGAGATGAAAAATTCCATGCTTTCAGGGAAAAAAAGCCTGCTGAAATATTTTGGAAGTTGCTTTAACAGTTTAAGCCAGATTTCTGCAGAGTAACTCCAAAAGACAGATTAAAATGAATAAATACAGAATGGAAAGAGTCCCACATCCTGGATTGTACTAATCATTCCATTCCCAATAGACATTCCAGCGAGGTTAATATTGGAATTTCCCGCCTAAAATAAGATTTTCAAGAGCAGGCATCTTCTCAAGGGAAAATGCAGTTTTACGAACAAAAACAAACCTGAATTTGCTGAATAAGAAGGCGAGTTAGCGTCGGGACATAGACGCCACCGTACGATTCTCCCGTGACAAAGAACTGATTGTTAATGAAGTCGGGATATACATTGAAGAAATCTTGCAGAGCAAGATAGATATCAGAAGCAGTCTGAATAAAAGTTCATGGGATTTTGATGATAATAGAAAACGAAATGGAAACCTTATCGTCGTTCCACATTGTATCGTTCAATGACGGATCCTGATAGGAGTATCCAACCATACGTGGCGATTCAAGGTAAAGTACATTAGCACCCTGGAAATGTTGAGAATCTTCCCTCACATTGTAGATATAGTTAAGTTATTTTTTTAGTTCCAATCACACAGCATCTCTACAAGACGGAGGGAGAGAGAGTAGACGAAGCAGAAGCCCGGAGATCTGAGGAGCTAAAGAGACGTCAAGACTGACAGGGTAAGAGATGGTGTGAGAAGAAGGGAAAAGAGAGATTGGAGAGGTGGTGAGGTAAAGTGAATTAGGTGAATTCGGCCACAAAAAGCACAAAGCAGCGAAGAAATAAAAGAGAGTTAGAGAAACATAGGTAAAAGCCACAAAATGAGGAGTAAAAAAACCAAGGTACAGGAATGTTAAGGGTGGTAAGTGAATCCCAGAAAGAGAGGTAGGAAATACAAAAAAGGGTAAAAAGTTACTCAGAGAGGTAAGGGAAAAATGAAAAGAGTTTGGGGAGTGGAGACGGACAGAAATTTAAAAAAGTATGGCAGAGAAGAAGAGAGAATAGCGAAAAAAGAGGGAAAAAAGAGAACTGAGAGACAGGAGCGAAAGAAAGAAACGAAGAGTGATGTGGAGAAACAGAGAGGTGTTTAGCTTAGGAAGTTGAAGAAATAGAGAGGGAATAGGAAAAGCAAAGTGGAAAAAGAAGTGAAAATAATCAGAAAGCTGCAGAAGGGTAGAGGGAGAAAGAAGGAGAAGAGGAAGCAAGGAGCAGAGAATGTAGAGAGTGGGAATCAGCGGAACCGATAGAGTACAGAAATAAGGCTTATTTCTTTTCTTTCTTACCGTTCTTTTTTCTGGTTTTGTTAATTTCTTATTAAAGGATCTATCTAACGAAGATCGTTTCTTACTAATGAAATAAAGCAAAAGAGAAAAAATTATCTTCTTGTCTTCCCTCTTGTCTAAGCCAAAGATTCTCAAAACGTAGATCGTAGATCGGCGAGCCATAGGCCCACTTCATTTTTCATTCTACAGCTTTTCATGATTATACTTAGTTAACTACCCGGTAAAATAGGCAAATCTTCAACTCTAGAACTAACCTTATTCCACGAATATACGTTCTCAAACAAAGTTGCTCCGTCAGGATTTGGATGGAATGGACCATTTTCAGTTAGGAGCGCTCCCAAAGACGAGCATCCTGGACCACCGGTCAGCCAGAGTACCAACGGATCCGTCTGTGCATTATTCTGCGATTCAACGAGCCTTAACAAGAAAAATTTGCAGGACAAGTGCAGTAGATGAAAAATTAAATTATTAGCGTGTGGTTACCAGTAGTGTAGGTAGTTTCCTGCACTGGCACGAAGATATCCAGCATGCTGATGGAAATTCGGCTTGAATGTCAAGCCTGGCAGTTCATGTACTCTGTCTGCATCGATTCGAGCAACTAAACTGTTTAACATTGTAATATAATCTACCAAATTCAAAAAACCAAGGTTTTAGTCCTCAGAATTAAGCCATGCCCCCTTTGAAAACTTACCCGCAGGAACCGTCGGCGTGTACTCTGGTAGCAGTGGCTGACGAGTTAGACTAAGGGTGAGGTTGGTGTTGTAGTCAAGCTTATTCACGAAGTTATAAATCATCTGAAGAGCTGGACCAGGTCGATCTGTCGGCACAAAATGGCCACCTCCCTGAAATAAGAGGAAGACTGTAGGAATCCAGTAAAAGATTAACTGAAGTTCAGTACTTTAACTGTGAGCAGGTCAAACGATACGCTTTTTCCGTACTGGAACGATTTCACATAGCCTCCCAGTCGTGGCAGGAAGCTATAAACAACATAATATTTAACATTTTCAATGCTGCCTTGTCAAATATTAAAAACTTATTTTTCTAAGTTCTAAATAATTTTACCGCTCACCTTCCCTGGGTATAATTCCATGGCGCCCTTTGATTCGACGTCATCTTGTAATCAGCGGCCAATTTCTCGATAAACCACTCATCTCCCAAGAACTGACAAGCCATATCCACATCACCATTGTAGATCAAAACTCGTAGAGGATATCCTAAGAATAGGTGATCTTATAACTTCATGGACATTACTGCAGTAGAGGAGTTTTCGAACCTACCGCTCTGGAGAATTTCGGCGAATACCGCGCTGGTATCATTGTGCTGCTGAATATAGTTCTCGTTCATGTTGTCACTGAAATTCCCCGTGTCAGAAACGATAGTTTGACTTACACTTAAATTATTACTGAAGTAAATTGTCTCGCTAACATAATAATGTTATTCAGTCTAATAAAAAAATGAGCAAAGAGGTTGCAAAGTTCAAAAGAGCCGTGAAAACTAGAAAACCCACTTCAAAGACCTGAAGAAGGACCGTCGTCCTTTAATAGTTAACTGCTGAAGTTAAATTTAACTTTAAAAAATTGCTACACTCATAAATAAAGACAAGCCAGTGAGAGATAGAAATGAAGACTGCAGTAAAAAAAACTACAGACATAAGTAATGATATTTTCAAGGCGGATCTCAGTCGCTTCCTAATTTAACCTATTCTGACACGTGCAATGGACTACGCGCAGACACTCTGTGATCCTTGCCAGTGGAATAAACGGCGTTAATGTATGCATAATTCAATCTACGCTGTATTAGAACCAAGAAAACTTGGAGCATTGGCGGATAACGAACACCTGAAAGCAACTAACCAGCTGTTCTAAGCTTAGCTAAAATGGACAACTACAAGAGGCTGATGCGCACGTTCGTCGACAGAATGGATGAATATGTCACAGTTTTAATTATGTTCAATGAAGGAAATCAAACGACACTAAATCCTACGTTTCAATGCTTACTATTCTGCAGAGATATAGTCAGTTTTTAAAATAACGTTACTCTGCAAAAGTGCTCTCGCATCTTTTTTTCTGGATTTCTTTATATCTGAACAAGTAGTAATAATAATAACTAGCTTAATAGTGGAAGCCACAGAATCTTGTGTTCTTTTTTTTAAAGAAAGTGCAGAAGACTGAATTCATGCTTAGGAATCGTCATCTTCCACTCCGGAAGTGTTAGGTTTCACAATAAAATTTTACAAAATTTTCATAAAAAATGTTGCAGAGCAACAGCTGTTATGAGAAGCTGATTCTCCAACGATGATGACTTTTCTCAGCTGTGGACGACGCAATGTTCAAAAACCTACTTGCAGTCACTCCAGTGCGACAAGAATCCGGGAATGTGAATAGCATCCCGAACCTCCTTGATGTTAAGGTAGGCTTCTGTAGCATCTCCGTTGAAGCAAGAGAATCCACCATTCGCGTCCGTTGACTGGTAGTTAGCTTTCTTCTAAATTCTCACAATAGCTAATCGATAAATCAATTCTGTATTTTCTACACGTACAGCTTGATCCACGAATGGTTGCGTGTTCATCAGAGGTGGTAGGTCAGCGCTTCGCTTTCTACGAGTCCTTGTACCATCTGATGCAGTAGAGTAGCAGTCTTGGAAGGTGTTATACACGTCATTCCTAAACAATCAGTTAGTTGATGCTGATCGCTTCGGGACCCGCTTTCCACCTACGCTGTCTCCCACACGTCGTTGAAGCCTTGTTGCACAACCATTCTGCCACACTGTCCGGCGATGGAGTTGTCGTTAACCTTAATGTCACGCCTATATCCAAGTAGCGAGTCGCGACTAGCTGTTGCGCGAGTCGCGCTCGTATTCAATAATTTTTACGACTGTTTGTAAAAAATTTATACCTTAGGCCAAGCATTTCCTGCCACATCAAGTGTAATATAGGAAACAAAATCGCAATAGGTCTGCGGTGACGTCGAGTTGCAGCATTTTGACAAAGCATCAAAATCGCTAAATTGTAGTAAAATTCCTTACGCGAAGAAGCTCCCAAAGGAAAAATCCGCCCACCTTTTACCGTGTTCACCACGGAAATAGAGCAGTGAAACAGCAGAGTTGATTTGTTGAATTTCACTCAGTTCACCGTTTCCAATGGCTACTCCTTGCAGATTCACATATGACATGGAGTCGTTGCCCGTCGACTGAGAATTAGAGTTTTTTTAACTTTATACATGAATTCTTTTGAAAGCTATGAATACCCGTAATCTAGTTGAACAAGGTCTGGTTAAAACTAAGTAGAAGATAAGCATAAAACTAGGGAATGTAAACAGATTTTTTTTACTATGCAGTTAATTTTGATAGCCAAAGGCTTAATATTCATGAGCAATGAACATTCTACATGACAACTTAAAGTAGTAGATATAATAGTACGATGGCTATTAGTTATAACTTTGAACACCCAGCCGAATAGATATGTCCATGACAGCAAATGCGTACATAGGCGATTCTTTAGCCGAAGCTATACTTCGTTGCACTATGGTGACAACATGACGTAATATTAAATGCGTATCGATCGGAGACGTTAGGTGATCAATAAATACTAAGCGTATTCTCTTTGTTGCAGACCAAGACAAGTGGAGATGGGCGGGGTCAAGCTCCCGACTGGAACAGTATCGATTAAAATTGAGGTGATTCTC
This sequence comes from Oesophagostomum dentatum, assembly GCA_000797555.1. NCBI lineage: Eukaryota > Metazoa > Nematoda > Chromadorea > Rhabditida > Strongylidae > Oesophagostomum > Oesophagostomum dentatum. The sequence goes on along the minus strand of KN549212.1, from coordinate 230,033 downwards.
GGTGTTTTAACCAATTTGAACACGTACGGCGTCCCGTTGGGTGGCCTGGCCCCACCCACCACTCCTCTTAGCCCACGAGAAAGAGAGTATATTTTAACGCTGGCGTGTTACGACGAACAATAACTTCGCCATTTCCCACTGCCACCTTGTTTCTATCCAGAAAATGATAAAGGTAGGTATGTCGGCCTAGTAAATAAGTTAGTTATTAGGTAGTCATAGTTATTAAGTAGTATTATTAAGTAGTCTTACGACTCCTTCCGCTCAAAATGTTCTTCCTTCTTCCTGGCTTAGAAGATGCGCACCTCTGCATCCACTCAATAAAGACAAACTCTTATCTAACACCGCGTAAGCTTGCTTATTTATGTAGTGAGAAAAGGTAGTCTTACGCTGGCGAAAAACTTTACAGAAATGGCTAGAAAACAACTTTCACCTTACATACATTCCACCTATGGATCTGTCCAAAGTTACCCTTAAGAAGGTTAGTAATAGCAAGAGCGAAAACTAGTAAGAGAAAATGTTTCTTCATAAATTGCAGTAGTCTTGACCTTGAAAAAAAATCATTAAAAAATGGGCTGTCCTAGCTAAATTGTTACTATTCCTCAGAACTTTACAACGTCTACAGTATTAAGCTATCCTATGTATTTAGAGTTTTGCTTGTTAATCCTAATTGTTACCTTAGCGAACTGGCTGCTTTTTTTCTTCGTTTTTATACTTTTTTAAGTTTTTCAACTCTTAGCATGGGACCATATTTGCGCAATAAATACCACTATCAAGACCGTATTCACCTGAATTTTCTTTATCAAAGCAGCTGTCAGTGTTGGGACGTACACACCTCCGTAGGACTCGCCTGAAATTATTTATTTTTAAAATTTTATAGCCTTGTCTTCATGCCTCCAACAGAAAATTGTTTCTCTTGCTCAATGAACTAACCAGTTATGAAAAATGTCCGGTTCTTATATTCGGGGAACTTGTCGAAGAACGATGCGAGAGCCAAGACATTGTCATTGGCGGTCTAAAATTTCCAAAAACAATTAGTTACTAGTATTTTTAAGCATTGTTACCCTAAACCCACGTAGTCATCGTTGTAGTTCGAATCTGGAGTCGCACCTGCGTCACGGTACGAAAATCCGACGTCACGGGGGGACTCCATAAACAGAACGTTGCCAGCCTATGACTCAGATCATAAGGTAGTTATACTTGTCGGAAATGGCGCAAAATTTGAGAATTCTCACCTTGTTCCATGAGTAAACATTTTCGAAAAGGGTTGTGCCATCTGAGTTGACATGGAATGGTCCCAGTTCTTCAAAGAGTCCGCCCAGAGAGGAACATCCTGGTCCGCCGTTGAGCCAAAGAATTAGAGGATCCTTCTCCGGTGATCCTTGGGACTCAGTCAGCCTAAACTGGCACTTCAGTGAATTCCTCAGATGGATGTCTTTCTTGCAGGAGATTTTAGCTGGTCAAGTTTTTGTAAGGAGCTAGTTCGACAGCTCAACATTACTGCTCTATTCTAGCTCCAAAGTATGGAATCAAAAGGTTGGTAGCATCAATATAAAATCTATTTTATTTCGAAATAATTGTCCTCTTCTCATCTGCTGTTCCTCATATGTACAGGGACTCTCGGTAATTCTTCCTCTTTTTTTCAAAAATCAGCTTTCGATTAAATGTTTTTAAACGAAAATCTCAGCCACGGCACCTATGCCCCACATCCAAAAGATTACCTAACTTATCAGAAGCTCTCAGAAAAAATTACCAGTAATGCAAATAATTGCCGTAGCTAGCCTCCAAATAGCCAGAGTAGTGCTTGAAGTTCGGATTCCATGTGAGTCCAGGCAAAGTTTTGACGAGATCGTCTTCCTTAGAGTCGACAGAAGGAGCACTTACAGAAGCAGAAGCCAGCTGTTGTACACGAGGCTGAAGGTACAATATTTAGCTAATACAGAGAAAGTACGATACATATGTATGTAATAAATAAAATGCGATAAAGTACTGAAAAAGGAAAACCTTATGAAGCCACGGATGGGTGAAACAGCAGGAAGAACGTCAGAAACTTTTTTTTTCAAAAATTGAGAATAGGTTAGATAAACATCAGGCAGTGTAGATAAAACTTAACTATTGAACATAGATAATTTAAATTACGTGTGTTTTTTCTTTAGTAGCTCTGCTGAAGCCAGGAATCAAGAGATATAACTTCCCCTGTATTTCTCCATTAGTACATTCAATAAAATTTTCAGCTACTCTGGCTCAAGTAAATGCAAATTTATATAAAAATTCATCCTCGTTACATAATGAAGGCAAAAAACTACTAGTTGTTTCGCCTAAAACTTCAAGAAGAAAATACCAGGGCCCCTGCTTCTAAAAGGAGTTTGGGATTTCAGACGAGCTGGAACTTTCTTTAGATCAATTTTCTGAAAGAGCCCTTTTCAAAGTTTTGATCGTAGCCGTCTCCTTATGGTTTTACTTCCCGAGTAGAATCAAAAGAATAAACCATCTATACTAGCATGAATCTTCTTGGAAGTGCATTTTCAAGTGTATTCGAACTCCTAAAGATTCCATGAATATAGGCCCAGGTCTTGGACGGACAGGATCCATTTGTAACGGGAGAAGTAGAGACGAATTTTAATTGCAGAGGTAAATGAATCCGACTGCTAGATCTTTTTCAAATTAAAAAAAAATCCAAAGGACACATAAAGATGCTTCCTAGAACCCATCCTACATCATATTTTATCTAAGGAAGAAAGTCCTTCAGTTGGCATTTTCAAAGATTTCTCGGATTTTTTAGAAGTATTTCTTTTACGTTTCCCGAATTTAAGTCTGCTAAGTTAGAAACTCCAGAAGGGTGCGAGACTATCCACCCTGAGGAGGGCGGGGTCTGGCAGCCATTTTCCACCAACTCGTCCAAACTTCCATTCAGAACCAATGCAAATTCAAACGGGAATGTGGACGAGTTAGTACGCGCATTCGAACCGGCCAACAGCAGAACCCAAGGCCAGGGTGGATAGTCTCGCACCCACTCCAGAATGATTTCATGCACGAATTTCACTGGAATTTTTCTGTTGACCGCTTCATGAGTTCCCTTTTTCCTAGTTAAAAACTCTGAAGAACTAACCGTTACAGATTTATTCTTAGCTATTCGCCTCCTCTTCAGTTTAAGCGCTCTTGTCGAAACAGCTTCAGAAACTGGTACGCCAGTTCTTTCCCCAGTGATCTGAAGCATCACTTTAACATTAAAAATCATATTTTTCTGTAAGGCAGTCCTGCTACCGTCTCTTGGTTCTGATATTCTTTCTTCAGTGAATGCAGTTGGAAATTGAAAGGTAAATCCTGGCTATAATCCTGACCGCGCAGGAAATTCTCGAACATCTGAAGTGCGGGTCCAGGGCGATCCGATGGGACGAGATGGCCGGCTCCCTGCAAGGGATAATAATTTATGAGCAGAACCGAGCATCTTTTGCACAAAGTAATAACAGCTACGTCTCTGGAGTAGGAAAGCAGTGTAATAAGAAAACTAATAAACAGCCCGATGATCTCATCTCTGTCAGTCTTCAAGCATAATCATGGCTTCGCTGCAGATGCAAATCTGCAGCGAAGCAAAATCTGTTTCTCTACTACTCGCAGATACTCCCGATTTCTTTACCTTAACAGTCAGAAGATCTATCGAAGCTTGCCCATACGTGAATTGTTTGGCATATCCCGCGATTTGGGTGCGATACCTAGAATGCAAGGATTATTCTGAAGTGGCTACAAAGCAGAATATGAAAATTTGTACGTGCACATGTGTCTGGTCAACCAAAAATGCATAAATAAAGTAAGACTATAAATCAACCAGCAAAATAAGCCTCTCTTTTTGATCTCTGGATTTGGCTAAAATCACATCATTTTTTATATGGGCCTGCTAACGTTCTTCTAAATATTTCTTTCAAAACCAAGCCCGATCCGGAGAGTCTGTTTGGTGAACTGGTTTCTTTTAATTGGTTGGGGCGCCTCGTTGCGCATATAAATAGATAAATAAATTTTATGGCCGGCATGACTTTCATCAGTTTGGATACGCACGTCGTCCTGACCCCGCCTATCTCACTGTTCTTAGTCCGCAAAAAAGAAACAGACAGACAGACTGTACCCTTTGTCTATAAGGGCAAAGAGGTGAAGCCGTAATCACATTCGGCGAATATATGAAGACTATATAACTCTGTAGTTTCATGAAAATATGAAGCAGAAAATTTGGGAATTTCATTGGCCGATGCTGTTAAAAAACCGAAGAAACCGCGGTCTTCCGTCAAACAATAATTTTGAACTTTGCTAAGCTCAGAACATCAGAGTTAACATAAGGAGGATGAAATATGCATTATTCTTATATTATTCTTATAAAACGCGACATAATTTGCAGTTAAATTCTATCTAACATGTTTACACTCAAGGATTTTCCTCCTAAAAGCCCATTTTACGATCTGAATTAACGCTTACCACCAGCTGTCAAAATTCTTCGAAACAGCCATGTTCCATCTGGCTGCAACAGCTTCAACAAACCACTGATCGCCAAGGAAATTGCATGCCTGGTCCACGTCTCCATTGTATATGAGCATCCTCAGCGGATATCCAGACCTAAAGCGATTAAACGATCCGCGCTAAAGAGACCATAGTACTATTCTTTTAACTGTAATTCTTACTGCAGAATGTGGTCGAATACTTTTCCAGTGTCGTTATGCTGTTGAATGTAATTGTTGTTCATGTCATCGCTGTAATTTGCCTCCTTAGTTAGTCAATAAAGTTTCATCTCAAAAAGTAAAGTCTCACTTGCATGACGACCAGTTTCCAGCCGTGCTTACGATATGAAGAGCTGTTCGTACATCCTGAATAGAGGTTCTAAGGAGAAAGTAAACGGAAGGCTCTTTTGATATCCACCTCTTGATTAAGGTATTGAGCTGCGGCGTCTGAAGCATAACACTGGAATCCACCTTGATTATCAGTAGAGTAGCTTGAGACTTGTGCCTGAAAAATATTTTTCTTCTAGGTCATTTGCGAGAAAATTATTTTCTTTAAATACTTTTGCTGAACAAATTTTTCTACAGTTATCTGATAATTATCAAGCACACCAAAGCCTATCCTAGACAGAAAATAACCATCCGATTTTTTTGAATTTTAAAATTTAAATAACTGACTGAAATAGCTCAAAGTTCCTACCCCTTGATCCACGAAGTACTCTATGATGTCCCTCCTCTGATGTGACTTTATAGCTGAGCCAAACACCTTGGTACTTTGTTGATAGCAGTCTTGGTAGATGTTGTAGACGTCATTTCTGAAAAACTACTTTATTATTAATCACCTAATTTGTAGTAAACCTGAACTACCCTTCGAGTTGATAGTATACCCAAGACAGGTGATTCGGTTTTTACTGCGAATGTCAACTGTCTGTTCAATTAGCGACGTAGTAAACTGTATTTGCGGTGACTGTACCTCTTACCTCACTCTCGCAGTAGCATTTTCTTTGTTCTTGAATAAGCAATTCCTTTTTTTAAACTTTTAAAAAGCAAATAAGCAGTGACCGACAACTTTTCTACGGATCTTTGGTGCCACTACTAGCCTCTTGCTCTTCGAATCCGATGATTAAAGACAGGAACGATGCCTAGAACCTGCTTTGAGTCTCGAATATGCTTTGGAATATTGGATTATCAAGCTGGCTTGGAAATTTTTTACAAAAAATGCTGCTCCTTACGAAAGAAATGTATCTTACACTATAGCGATGTGTGTTCGCGTATCACTTCTCCATCACAATGTATATTAAATGCTAGGATTTAATAGCGCACTCATACAGAACCGGATATGTAGAAGAATCCCACAGTTAGGTCCATGCCCGATCAATAGCAGGTGCCACAGAAAGCTCATACCGAGATGGATGACTCGTCCGCACCATTACTTCCACATTAACCTCATAAGGGGTTTTTTTCGTTATAGCTGACAATTCCTGCAGATTTTTCGAATCTAGTTCTACCTATGGATCTCACTCAGAATCCAACAAGAACTGAAAATCCTCTTGAGCACGAGTGCCGAATTCGATAGGAACATAGGGATAAGTTACTCTCTTTTTCGCGGACTATGACCGGTGAGGTGGGCGGGCCAGGCACCCAAGGGGATGCTGGCCGTATTCAAACAGGTTACAACATGGAGAACAAGCGTAATATTGATCCTTTCTTTTCGTTTCGACATGCTTTTTCGCTTTTCAAGTTCCTTCGGACTCCCTTTGTAGTCCAAAGCAAGTTTAGCCCCGCCCACCTCATTACTCATAGTACGCGAAAAAGAGAGTACTTGCACTACGGACTGTGCTTAAGTAGTACCGAAAAAAAATGAAAAGTGAAGATGTGTCGACTCCAAATGAACGCTTTCACTTCCTCATCCTTTCAAAAAAGCACATATACTATCCAGAATCTCTTGAAGAAGCTAGTTTTCTGGCAAACTTTACACTACAGTCTATAGTTCTCTGTCGCAATTTTGCACTGCAAAATCCTTGCAAATACTCTAAACAAGTTCAAAACAAATACTTTCATGAAATACGTGTGTTTGTCTACAACGAAAAGTCATTTGCATCTAGCAATTTACTATCTGACAACAATGATTCTCAAGATTACATACTGTCTAAGTCGACAGCGCAAATTATGGAGGTGACGTACGGATATTCATAGACAGCGTAATGACGACTTAAAGCTAGCTAAAGCAACATTCCGCTACCCTTGCACACCTTCAGATAAGTCTAGTAAGTAAATGCCTTAAAGTCCAGCCCTCCTCAAATTCTTCCAGAAAATCCACTTTAAGCATTTGGACGGCATGCTTCGAGATATCGTACAGACTATTTTTAGTTCATCATAAAACGTCAAATTTCTCTTGCAGATGTTTTACTAGTTAGTGATAAACACGTTGACAGCTGAAATAGCATCGCCTCTCAAAGATTAAGCATAACATGCGTGGCATTTTAGTAATTCGTTGAAAATAACATCCGCCTCGGTTTTCTGGGGTACTGTAGAGATCTATTCTGTAGCAAGGTAAATTTCATCATAAACAACTCGGCCGGATATTTATCCTTTCTTTATTCATTCTTACTTTACTCTTTAAAATTGCGCTGAGTCGTCCTACCATACTCTCTTTATGTGTGGTTTGGAGACATTCCTACTTGAATCCTGCAAAATGTACTTAAGCTTACTTAACTGTACTTAATAATGGGCTATAGATAAATTACCGCTCTCCTTCCTAGTTTTTTGCTAAAAACCGCATGTTTACATATGAAAAGAATTGTTTAGTGTAGGAGGTCATGTTACAGTAACTCGAAGCAGCAATAAGCTTCTTTCTCGTGGTGTACTTAGCTGTTTGGTCTTGTTAAATAGTCTAGCAGATAGCAGTAGATATACTTTCATTTTCAGTAAACATCCCGTGCTTTCTGACGGAGGGAGGTTACTGTAACATTACTCCTGTTCTGAGTTATTCTTATTTCGTACCTATGAAGCTTCTATTTATTTCCTGTAAGAAGTGAAAAAACTGGGTTTCTGCAGCTGCCTATTTAAGATGTACACTTGATGAACCACTGGAAAGTTGGACCAAATAAAGTAAGACAGTTAGAGCTCTCTTTCCCTCTTTCTCTCTCTCTCTCTCTCTCTCTCTCTCTCTCTCTCTCTCTCTCTCTCTCTCTCCGAGATGAAGAAAATAATATACGGAAGCTTTTTAACGGAATTTCCCGAAGCTGCTTCAGTTGACAAATGAATGAACTGTTACAGTTTGCCACACATTAAGCAAGGTCTGCGCGCCACCATGGACGCGCCACAATCGCTAACGCCTATACAAGCTCGCCGCGGATTCCCAGCTAATCGCGTAGCGTCTGAGAAGGCTGTGTTTAAATATGAAGCCCACTGACTGAATCTAACTTACAGTGAGTTCCAGATATCCGTCTGTCCCATCTGCGCGACCAGATTCCCACATGTACCTGATCCTGCTTTCGGATTTGCGTTTCCCGCACTGTCAAAGGTGATGAACTGCGAAAAATCGCAGTATTCAAACCAAGTCGGAGAGCCAGTCTGAGGGCAGCACTGCTGAAGCGAGTCCCATTCTCTGAATAATAGCCATCCTTCAACTAAAACTATCAATTACTGCTGAAATTTGCTTAGCCGCATCATTTCTGCGTCGATTTCGCCCTAGGGTAGCAAATATTTCTTAAATGTCTGAAGACGGATTGCAGACGTACTACTGCTTATGTAGACTGCTGTGTCTACTGGTAAAGGTTGAACAAATTTTTGGATAATTTGTGGTTTTTCAACGCAAGGCCTTACTCTTTACTATGTTCTGGTGATAGAACCTACTGCTTTCCATAAATCCCGTGAAAGTAAGCCATATGAATAATCGAGTTGAGTTGTTGTATCGCCGACAGTTCACCGTTTCCCACAGCCATTCCAGCTAGATTCAATCCAGGCAGATTTCCAGCCTAAACTCCCCGTATACTTCCTGATATGACAGTTTTTTTCGCCTCGGGCAACCAGTCATTTTACTAGAAATGGCTCACGAGGCTTTGTTTTCGAGTATAAGCACGTGTCTGCGAATCACATTCATCATTAGTTGGATAGAAACGTTTGAACAAAAGTCGAATGTAGCTATTTATGAGATCTCCATTAGCGTAACATGTTTTCCATTATAATCCGATTTTCCGCACATATTCAGTGTTCTTGTTTCTGTGAAAGCCAGTAAAACTGTTACAGACGTAAGTTCTGATCCTCTTAAAATTTGTCATAATTCTGACATTCTGATAGCAAATTACATCAGTAACTTTCACAGATTTATAATCAGTGGATGCTCTATTCGTCATAAATGTTATAAATAGGAAAAACAACTTTATTTTCCTTAAGGAACGAAGGCTAGCGGTGAGTGGAACGAAAATTATTCTTATTAAATAAATTTTTGACAGGTCATAAGCACTACCTTATAAAAGTTTGATGGAATCTTATCGCTCTAGAAGACTCGTCCTCGATCTCGCGGACGAGTTTTCTATTTCGCCGTGCGCTTTCTATTGGAGTCGACTACCTTACGGGCGAAGACATGGAAGAGACTTTCAGTTCTACTCATATCCAGTGGATTATAGCGCTCTAACTAGCTGCAAAGCTAGTTAGGCAACTCGTCCAAGAACTCGCGGACGAGTCTTCTGGAGCGATTTTCTTGGTCAGGAGTTATTTTTGAGCCAAGAAATTTGAATCTCAACCAATTTTCGAGTTCCTCTTTCAGAATCCGTCGAGAACTAAGAAAGTGTTCCGAGTGTGGATGCTGCTTTTAAGTTGCACTAGGATAACTTGCCTAAAGACCTCGTAACTTAAACTACTTCTTCCCAAACGGAAAATGTAAAGAAATAATGAGCTCTAACACAAATCCAAATTTTACTACCAGTTCATATGAAGTCAAATATCCCTTAGTTGCCCGTAAAAACTAGCCTGACGACAATAAATCTTCCAATTTCATGGCTAAGTTTAAAATACTATTTTCCAGATATTAAAAATACCACGTCCTTATGAAACACCCGTTAAAATTACTCTCATTCGATCCCACTCTCGATTGGCTTTAACTAATTAGGAATTAGTTACTCGCTCAAAAAACGCAAAGTAAGTAAAGAATGAAGGAAAGTAGGAGGTAAAGTAACCCTTTGAATAATGCACATCTAAACATGAAGAAAATAGTGCTTTAAATCTTAGCTATCCTATGATAGAATCGCAATGCCATTCCCAGAGCTGATACTATCCACAGCTTCCATGAAAAGGTCAGTTACTCGAATAGTACCCATTTTCTAGGAAAATCTTAACCTCTACAAGTTTTGCTGCCAGGGTCTAGGACTTGGAAGTAAATACACGCACTGAAGTTCCGAAACTTCCGATGAAGTGATTTTTCTTCCCTTCCAGTCATAGTACTCTTAATAGACCCAGTAATTGTGTATACCGTATCAGTATGTCTAGAAATTAATCTAGGAGCCATTTAACGTTGAATCCTACACCATTTTGATCTGACCGCCCTTTTCTTACAATGTTAGCAATATATTCGAGAAATATAAAAGTTTTTAAAACTTTTCCTTCCAAACTGGAGACAGGAAGCAGATTTTTTTTAATCTACTGTAATCAGCGAAAATCTGTTGCACACAAAGTTGTGCAAGACCCTCGAAAGTAACTTGTAAACAGACAGTCCCAAACAAAATGATATGATGGACACTAATCCTTGGTCGCTCATATCCCGTCTAGAAGAAATCCGCTACAACTCCAGTATTAACATTCGTCATTAGAAGAGAGATGTCAACGAATTCTTGATCAAACCCACGCCAAATCTGCAGGTGTTCTGATTAAAAACAACATCTACGTTAGAATTTACTGCTCTGTACACAGCCAAATGTGAGTTGCGTAAACAGCCTGGATAACAGGAAACTAATGTGCAGATGCTAAGCTAGGCCTTAAAATGGCCCGTATTCACAGATCTTCCCACGCGTAGATTTGAGCCTTTGGAGAATGAGGTTGCCTCCTAGTTTCGTATTTTCGCTATTTCTGTCCCTTGCTAACATCTAACCCTGGGTTAACCTCCGACAGTACGACAGCTCGTCTGCAATATTGACACTTACCAGAAGTTTCAGACACAGTAGTCACCGGCTAAGTTCGTTTCTAGAAAAAAGACAAGAAATCTATGATATTGCTCAGTCACTGACATGTTTCTGCATTCAGTTTAGAGATTTTGCTATTCTTACTTTTGTCCATGAGAAAATTACTCATAAGGTGAGCGAAATAAGGAAAGTTCTCGAAAGATAAATAAGGAAAAAGTAGCAAAGCCCGCGGAGTTTCCAAAGGAGTAAAAATCTGCCAAATTTGCTAAATTCATTATAATTAAAGAATCTTAATCCGATTATAGGATTTTTCCCTTGTATTTTCGTTGTAGGACATCCTTACTGATCATACATAGATTACAAGCTAAGTAGATCAATCTGACCCACTTATTTTTTGCGGATAGAACCAGCGAGATGGGCTGCGCCAGAACGACGTGCTTGTCCAAACCGATGAAACTTAAGCCAATTTCGGCTATCTTAACCAGCTTGAACACGTGCGGGTGCGTGGTCCTGCCCACCTCACCGGTCTCAGTCAACGAAAAAACGTGTCGCACTCGCCTTACTGCAGTTATGGTTAGTAGGCTGTGTAAATTATATCATAGACTGCTAGGTGACCTTATACAGTTACTTTGACTTTGGACTTGAGTAGCTGTATACTCGAGCTAATTATTCAGCAGTAAAAAGACGGAAAGATTTCTTCCATACTCTAAAAAGGTCCAGAAGTCCTATGTATTGAAGGTTTTCACAGTTTGCGACCTTGTTGCGATGATTTTTATTTTCTCTGTTCTGGAACATTCCAGAAAATACTCTGAACTTTACCTGAATATTGTCGATCAGTAGAGAAGTAAGCGTTGGTACATAGACACCGCCATAGGATTCACCTGCAACAAGCTGAATAAGTCGAAGATCCTCAAGCAAACCGTTAACATCCCGAGCCAAAAATTATGAAAGGGATTTTTTAAATAGCGTAAAAATGGTTCCTTTTCCTAAGAAGTTTTCGACTCCAGGTAATGTAATCATGTTTCTAGAGAAGAAACTCTGCCTGAAGAGCAAGGAATCAGACCATCCGTGCTAGATTATTACAGATTTCACTTTTTAAACTGAGCTTCCATCTACCTTATCATGTCAATTGTAGCTGACGTTTTTTTTTTTGCTCTTTTGCTTTGTCCCGGGGCAATTTATAGTTTACAACGCTCCCCCACGTGGGTTTTCAGTGAAAGTTAAGAATCACATATATTAAGCGAAGTATGTAACCTAACGTGACCATGGATCAGGAGCTATTTTTTGTTGAGCCACTTAATCATAGGTCACCGAGGTTTCACTTCAGAAGGCTAATCCACCAAAGATTACAGCGAACCCCATCTTGCTACGATTAGCGGTCCAGAAAATTCGCATATCCGGCTCCGCACTCAATCAGTAAACAACTGCCGTAGCTGCTTAGACTTTCTCAGGCTGGCTTGGATGATTTATTCACGGCTTGCATCAATCTACGCACAGCATCGCCTACCTTGATTTCCTAAACAAGGAGAATATTTGCTAAAATTCATTGGTTTCTCTTTCTTGTAATGCTTGCTACAGAAATTGCTGCTGAGTGGTCCTTTAAAAATTTGCTAAACCTTATTTTTTGAACAAATGTTTTGCATTTCGTTTCTCGCTCATGGTCTAGTTGGATGGATCTTTCATCCAACTAAGGCAGAAACTCGAAAATGGCCCCTACTCTTCCGTCACTGTCTCGTTCCTCTCTCTCCCCCTCTTGCTCCCGCTCTCTCTCAGCACCTTTTTCTCTCTCGTCCACTCTCTCCAGCTCTGATCTAAAAATAATGTCTTCGAAGAACCCAGTGCAAACAAAACCCGCACCCTTATTTTACCAAGGCAAAACATTTGCCACTTATTCTCTCATTTTCTATCCCCATTTCTCTCCCTCTTTATCACGTTCCGATAAAGAAAAGTTGTCCTAGTAGAAAAATCCCTGTTTCTCATTCTATCTCCGTCATTCTCTCACTGTTTTACATCCATATCTATGGATAAGATATTCTTATACACTTCTCCTAACTTCTCTCTCTTCTCTCTCTCGGCTTTTTTTGTCTTCTTTTTTCGTTCCTTTCTTATCTTTTCGTAGAGGGTATTACCTCTACTTCCCTTTTCTCTCTTTCTCGACTTTGCCGCTGAAACAGTTCAAATTCCTACCGAAGCCAATAATACTGCTTTCTAACTCTCTTAAAGGCAGCACCCACTCTCGGAACGCCTCCTAAGTTCTCGATGGATTCCGAAAGACGAACTCAAAAGTGGGTTAAGGTTCAAATTTCACGGCTCAGAACTCATTGCTGACCGAGAAATTCGCTTCAGAAGAATCGTCCGCGGTTTTGTGGACGTGTTTTCCTTTTCAAAGCGCTCTTTCTGTTGGAGTCGCCTACCGCTTCAACCGCGAGGACATAGAAAGCTTTACAACTCTAATCACACCAAATGGTTGTAGCGCTCTAACTAGTGTGGAAAATAAAGTGACAGGACAACTCGTCCCCGCATCCTTCATAACTAGTCCACCGAGTATCCGACGTTTCGGCCGTTCTCTCCTCAACGAGCTGCTTACCGGTGCTCTTACTTTGGCTTTTAGCTATTCAGCCACCGAGGTTTCGTAAGCTACCTGAACCTCGAAATCCGCTTTTAGAGTGCTGCCTTTAAGGAAAGTCACTCCGTTATTTCCCTTCTCTGTTTCTCTTCTTTTTCCCTGCGTGTATCTTTTATCCTATTACACGTCTCTTAAATTCCTGTATATAGTTCTGCGCAGTAACATGAATAATCAATCAAAAAAGTTCTTGCATCTCCAGCACCTCCTAAATAGACCCTTATCCACGCAGCTTCGTATAATATCTCAGTGGTTTCCGATGATAAGACATGCACAACCCCCTGAATTCCAAATGCTTTGTTTGTATGCACCACTCATATGCTTCTGTCTGTTGTCTAGCGTTTTTTGAAGGAGGTGGGCATTCTTCTGAGAAGTCTGCGTCATTCCGGCTACTATAACCTCGCAAAAAACAACTATGTTGGCTCTTTTCTGATTAAGTATCTGGAAAACGCTCCTCGAATTATGAGAGCAGCACCAAAATAATCCCCGTTTTTCATTAATGAGCAGTTTGTAGACAGCTGCGTATAATGAGCTCGCTCCGCTGAACCGGTGGATAATTATTTTGCTGCTGCATCACCGAAATTCTATGCCTAAAAGCCTTGTCAACATCTTATTTTACTCATCATCACTATTCTTCTTCAAACAATTCTCGGAGACTCTGTGCTGTTTTGGCTAAATGAACAATAATTGTGCGAAAATTGCTCACAGCGCCTAAGGGGGCGAGCCTCAAAAACAACTCAGTCAAATCTAGCAGGCCGCGCGAGTCTTTACTTATGTAGATTTCGTCCGAAAACTGCAGTATTCAGTGTTTTTGGGATTTCAAATGAGTTTAACAAGTCATCCTCCATGATTCTTGAGTTTTCTGCCCATCTAGTCATGTCAAGCAAATTACAAGGCAAAACCTAAGTACAAATTATCACAGATTTTCAAGAAAAGTTTGTCAAAGTCATTGTTTTCAAAACTGTACAATGTACTTCCTTTAAAGTTGTATGTGTTCTGACTATGTAATTTCCTATTTCTTCATTTAAATAGCGCCAGAACCTCTTTGAACTTCAATTCTCACTAAGTGTTTTCCTCGCCCATCTCTACTGCAAGTTCCTTACTTCCTTTTGTTGCTCCTTTCGTTCTACTTTGGTTTCTCGGTTTCTCACCCTATTACCGAAATTTTTAGCAAATCTATCGGCTTTATCAAAATTGTGCTGGACAACATTAAGTAGGGGAATTAGCTTGTAATTCGGTTTAAAAAAAGATGTGACTTTCTAATGAAAAAAGCGAATAGTGTTCATTCATCATGCCGGGATGAACCATTTTTTT
>KN549212.1:202879-215399 GCA_000797555.1 Oesophagostomum dentatum | reverse complement strand
CATCCGAAAATCATTTCTAAAAATTCTACGATGAAAAGAAACTTACAGAACTAAGCACTAAGCTAAGTTGAAAGTTGATATTTATCTTTCCTCCAATTTCTTAAAAGCAAAAAGAAACCCCTAGTGATTAGTATTGCTAAAATACTGATTTAGGTACTCAACATTCGAAGTTTTTAAAGTCAAATCATTTATGTATCTATGCGTGAGTCCAGGACTCATACAAAATGGAAAAAAATTAAAAAGCCCAAGTAAGCCAGAATTTATGCACATACCTAAAGGAAGTATGCATTTTCGAAATATCATACCTCTTCAGCTCTCTTGCTTAAAGAATTCTCCATGAAATTCTTTTGTATGGATTTGTTTTTTAGCCCTTTTTCATCATACCATTGACAAGACGATTTTCTAGGATTTTCTACAATGTTTTTTTGACTACAGACGGATTCTTAATCTCTAAATCCCTTCATCCATTTCTCATCGTACTTTTTCTGAGAACTAATTATCCTCCAATTCGTCGACCAACATTATAGCCTTCGGTCCATAGTAATTAATATCCGCCCTAGAAGATCAGACACACGTCATCAAAGACTCCATCATGTTTGCAACATTCAAAACCCTCTGAGCTACGGTAGGTCTTAGCCAGAGATAAGAACTAGATCTACTTAGCTGTGTAGTTAAACATTAAAGGCGTATAGCCACAGCTTTCGTACGCTTTTCCCTCCTCCTAGTCGTGCTAGACTCAGCTGAAAAGTCTTCGCTACATTCTGAAAAATCTGGGCTATGCATTAGGCAGCCATGTTTTTTGCTATCTAGAAAATTCTGTTACTTTATGCACAAGTTTTGAAACTTTCGCAAAATTTTCCTTAAAACAGCTTTAGACTTTAGAAAATTTTTAAACGAACGCTAGCACCTCCTCTTTTCAAGATCTTTTTCTCTAGCTCACCATTTTCTAATTTCTTCAAATCATCAGCTTCAAGCACATTTTTATACAAGGCTTCAAACTGGAAGATGAAAATTTTTCTACGTTTTTCTACTTTATGGATGAAAATTTGAGACAATTTGAGCTCTCTCGGTATTAAAGTCAAACATATTGTAACAGTCAGGTATTTCCTCGGAGCAATAAAATCTCGTTATTTAATTACTACATCTTCCCAGCTTACGACTAAATTTTTTAGGCTAAAGAGAGAACATTAATCTGCTTTTATGCTTATTTATTATTGATTTTTAACAGCTCTACTTTCATGGGCTTGAGATCTCTTCCTCTTCTGAGCTACTTACATATCTAGATTTATTCTAGATATTTTTATGCTATTATTTCCCTTTCATGCTTCGACATCACGCTATTTCGATTCCGTAAATTGTACGCAAAGCTCATTTATAAATTTAGAAGAGCTTCTAAGTTTTCTTTATTCGAATTCTTCGAATTCCTAATCCCACCTGATCTTTTCGCGTGAAGCGAAAGCAAGGCGATGCTCTGCTACCACAATAAAGGTATTTGCTCGATTTAAACTACAATTAGAAGTTTCAAACTTTAGAATGCTTTCACATTATATTCCTATATGGTTCTTTGTTTTATCGAGAATTCTAAGCTACATGTTTATCGGTGGAAAGAATAAATAAACAAATAAATAGAACCTACTGGGTTGGAAACCATGATGATATATTTTGCGAGACATTTAGTCACCGCATAGTTGCATATCCTAGGATTAGATGTATTTACTTTAATGCGCGTAAGGACTTCCACAATTTGAAAATGTTGTCTGTATACAAACTATCACCATTGCTTAGCTGATTAGTAGTAAAATGGCAAAATTTAGACTAGGATTTGACCCTGGAAATCTCTCTAGGATGTTAATGTATTTATACGAGTTGAAGTAAATATTTTCTACTAAAAATCCAAGTTTTCTTTTCAGACTGCCGCATGGACCTACTTCAGAATCCACTCTCAGTACTGCTATTCTTCAACACACTAGTGGTCATCACCTATCCCCTGCATGTGATCTTTGTTATATCGCTGTTCCGAAACCGATACTCGAGCGCTCTCGGAACTCCTTTTCATCATCTATTACTAAGTGTCGGTGAGCTCCTGATTTTTGACTCATACCCACGTCACTGCACTAATTGGCGAAAATTTAACCCGATGTTTTCCCGCATTCCCGCGATCCTAGAACAAAAGCACTAGTTCGAATTGCCGAGTAATTGGTCTGGCTAGTCTAGTCGATATTTACCCCACTAAATTGAAATCCGGAATTAGTCTGGAGCAAAGAAGAGCAAAGAATAGGGCTGTGCATTAGAGATATTCCTGGTTTCACTGATTTTTCACTTAATTTAATTCTGTTTGGATACAATAACTATTATACTTCGCGTACTTGATATAAGAGCAGAAAATAGCAACTATGCAGTCGAAATCAGAAAAAAAATAAATGGGCAAATTCAGCAATTTTGTCATGCCGACTTGGGTTGCAGATGCAAAGCAGCAACTTCGTTAGAGCACACTTTTCATTTTGAAACTGTAAAATTATAAGAAAAATATGAAAATATAAAAAATAGAACAAAAAATAAAATATAAATAGCATAAAAATATAAAAAATACGCATAAGGTAACTTATGTAATAAATAACAATAATAATAAAATTCCACAGGTTTCCGATAAATGATATACTACGGCTTAATTGAAATTTTTAGGGTACTAGACCTTTCGGAACTTTAGGTAAAAATGTCGCTAATTGCTACTACAATAAACTATTGTCATCACAGACACAAATTTAGTGAGCTTGTGGTAAAAGTGATTAAAGCCCATTACTTTGAAAACTTGGTTAAACTACTAGGCTCAGTCAGAACTCCTATCACCTTTAACTTCATATGGTCTCAGTATGGCGATTTTTTTACTTATAAGGCAAGGTAAAATTTATTTGGAAAGCGCTAAT
Source organism: Oesophagostomum dentatum (assembly GCA_000797555.1). Classification (NCBI taxonomy): domain Eukaryota; kingdom Metazoa; phylum Nematoda; class Chromadorea; order Rhabditida; family Strongylidae; genus Oesophagostomum; species Oesophagostomum dentatum. The sequence goes on along the minus strand of KN549212.1, from coordinate 212,475 downwards.
CAAGCACTACACAACACTACATATGGATATGTTCCTTGCTAAGAAATGGTGGATAGCTTCAAAGACAAAAATCTGCAGAAACTTTTCCCGTTTCGCCAAAAAAAAACTTTTCTTATTTCCTGCTTCTTCTGGGCCCCTACTCATAAAACCGTTTGGAGTCCGAATAGATTTGGAAATGCACTTTCAGTAAGTTTCATGCTATCACAGATTTTACTTTTGACCCGGCTCGGCAAGCGCGAGCAATGAGACAAATTGTAAAAAGAGGATTTTCAGAAAGCTGCTCTAAAGAAAGTTGCCAACCATTTGGAATTCCAAACTACTTTTGTTAATACGGGCCCTGCTCTGAATTTGACTGGCGCATACACCGCATGACTAAGAACGGTACGCCAACTGTATTTTTGTCCAAGATGGAATCTGATGAACTTTTGAAAAAATTTTAAAACTTCGTGAAAAATCGAATATTTCGTCATTCGTGGCCCCTCCCCCTCCCTACTAAAAATATTGAGATAACCGGGTAACCATCCATTCTGCTGTAGAACAAGTGTTCCCTTGTCTTCATGCATAAACATCAAAAAATTTTGGCGAAAACGAAAAAAGTTGCGCGCAAAATTCGTTTTGGATAAGTTTCGAAATTTTCTTTCAGAAATACTTTCCTCTGAGGCAACTAAGGTTTCTCAGTAGAAACATATCAGTATATGGTACTTGATCAAGACTTTTGACAAGATGCGAGCACAATACACAAGTACAAGCAAACTGTTGCAGGTATTTCCGACCTAATCAGTGCCACTGGATACCTCCTGTTGCAAGAACCAGCATGGCTAGGAATCGCTCCGGATTTCTATCTTAGAAATGCATGGTGGATTGCAAAGGTAAGCAAATTTCCTCAAATAATAAAAAAAACTAAATTGTTTTTCTCTACTCGTCACGGCCGAAGAAATATAGTGGCTGCTTTTCCGCGTCTTATTGCAATTTCTTTGAATCCGTATCTATGCTTCTCCGCAAATCGCGCTAATTTTTCTTTTTCCTAGTATCTGTACGTAGACCTGGATATGAAAAACATTTCCTTGTTCATCGTCATAATTAATTGCCTTCATTTTTAAGGTTGTAAATATCTGTGGTATTGCCATCTCGAATGTGCCAATATTTATCCATCTATTTCTTGCTTTGAATCGTTTCACTGCTGTGCGATTGCCAACGGAACATTCTCGAGTGAGTTCTTCTTTCTTTTTTTTTCAAAAACATTCAAGAGGATTTCCTAATTTGTCGAGACCTCATTTTTTGAAAAAAAAAATGGAAAAATTAGGCAAAATCCCCCAGTTAAAGTGGAGAAATCACCAGAAAAAGAAGAATACAAAAGATTTTAAAGGTTTTGGCATTTCATTAATTAGTGATGGCCAATGAAAATTTCACGATGAGTTTCTTGTCCCGAGAGAAGAGTAAACATGCCCGATGAAAGAAAAAAATAGACTATAAGTTCAGAAATTTTTTAGAACCCTGCAATTTTGGCCTAGAGCATCTTTGGCGCGGTGTAGTCGGCCGCTTGCCGCGCATTAAAATTTAACGAATGCGATTCTGAGACTGGAAATTTTACTTTTTTGTTTGAGAAACAGTTACAACGCTTTCACTGCTATTTAACTCTTCTGGTTTGTAGATCTGGCGATATCCAACTGTCCACCGAATCACATGCGTTGTATGGACCATAACAATATGTGTCTCTATTCCTATGGCTTATCCAGTACAGGTAGGCCCATATCTTTTAAGAAGAAAATTTTCAGAAACTCAAAAAAAGACTTTGCTTTCAGTTCCAAGGTTATCAAATGGATAATGGAGACATGAAAAGCGTAGCATTTCATTTTGTAAATAAATTTCCTGCTCAAATGTACACACTTTACGTTATGTGTTTGAGTGTACTTATTTTACCAACCATTGTTATCTACATCTACTTACTCAGTTACATGTGGTTCTTGCAGGTTTGTTCAGTCTGGTTTGAGCTGTTGGGCTATACTAGTTGGTTGTATCTTATATTAAAGAAGAATTTTCAGTTCGTGTCCAAGTACAAAAGGCATGTCAAGACGATCGTGGTAAAGAGCACAGTGGCTGTTTTCTTTACTAGTTTAGGTAAGCTGTTGCAACCAAGCAACTCTTTTTTTTACCCTTCAACTATGAACTTCAACTCTTCAGTAATTTTAGGATAAATAAATTAAAATTAGTAATAGGCAGTGCTCAATATCGCCCGGGTTAGGTAGCGCATCCCCAAAACAAGTACAGATGCAGACATCTTCGACTGCGGCGGAGTGAGATACAGAACATTAGTAAGAAAGGATACTGACAGAGTGAATGCTGTTTACACGCGCCGCGAAGCGTCTTTGCGTCTATACTTGATTTGTGCCTACAGTAGAAACGCAGTATATGATGAGAACAATAATAGATAAGCAAAACGGAAATATTTTGGATACACTGGTCAGCTCGCCAAAAACCCGCCAGAATTTCCCTCTTCAGTCCTTGGTGCGTGTGCGATTTGCTCAAAAACATCCCAGCATCGTTTCAGCTTAAGTAATTCGAACGCGCATGTCAGGCTGGTGGCCGAAACTCCGGCATGATGAGCATTATGCCAGGATGAGCAAGCGACATTTTACAGCACAAAAAACGAACAGATGTAGTCCTAAAAAGGGATAGAATAAAACCCAAAAATCTGTTTTAGGGCATGAAAACCAGCGTTGTTATTTTTAGCAAAAGCTTTACTCAGTGTGGCGTCCATCTCACATTTCAAGTCATGGAAGTCCAAAGAAAACAAATGATGATGAAAGAAAAAAATTTGGAATTAATATATAATGCAGCCATTTTCGTCTACATATGCTATGTGCCTGCACAACTACGTAGTACAAGAATCCTACTGGTTTTTAATCGTCCTGCTTTCTAGGTGACGTTATCCTAGCAGCTGTGCTCGGATCTCAGCAGTTGTATTGGATTCTTTTTCAAGAAGATCTTCTCAGCCCACCCACCTTCTGGTTGGTGTTCAAAATTGGACGTGATCTGCACAACATAGCGACACCTTGGGCCATGATGCTGCTGTTTAAAGGGGTGAGTGACAGTATGCAGTATACTAAGCAAAAAGAGCATACTTGTGTCGTTACTGGTATAGGAACAAAGACCCCTTAGGAATCTTATAGTCGAAAGGATCTTGAGTTGCTTAAAATTCTCTGGATTTTTATTTTTTAAAAAAAATTAAAAAGAATAAATCATGAAAGAATTTCGTGGATCCACTTCGATGCAGCTTAAATGAAGTTTCGTGTACCAAAATTTTAGTACTCTAACTTGTCTTCCACAAAGGTAACTAACTACTCTTTCAATACGACATGTGCAACTTCAGGAGAAGGTGAAGGGGGTTGAAGAATATTTTCAAAGACTCGTAACAGCAATTTCCAAGGTAAGGTGGTTCAGCAGCAATTTTCAGCCAGCTATAAGCATATCCCTCCGAAAATTTACGTTGAAACATTGCTTTTCACAGGTACTAGGCTTTCGAATGGGTCAAATCTGTAGTGTTAGCTGAGATGATGTTTCAGCTTAGAATAATTATACCCTACCTTAATGTGAAAGTATTAGGGCAAAAATTTTAAAATCCCCGTGAAAAATCCCTTTTTTAATAATAACGAACTCAATCACTCGTTTGTATCCATATTTCCCCCTCAACGGTTCTTTTTTCAGTTACGGAAGTCAATCATACGTGGTACCTCGCCAAGGAACTCCAATACCGTAAAACTGTGATTTCTGCTCAGGACCTCGGCTGGCTCAACAGCTAACAACCATCGGCAGTTATCTAGTGTTTCATAGCAGATTCTCCTGTACAGTTAGCCAGTTGCTACTAGAGTAACTAATTTAACTTCTGTGAATATAATAACATTACCTGTAACATAAAACTGCCTGCCATTGTACTCTGGATACACCGTAAGGAAGTCCTTGAGTGCAAGCATACTGTCATATGCGGTCTAAATGCTCTTCCGTTTATTATATTGTTACTGTAACTTTTCTTCTTTTTTACTGCATGAAAAACTGTATCATATTCATAAAAACGTTGCTTAAATCACCTTCTCGTCGTTGTACACAGTATCCGGATTTATCGACATGTTTTGCGTGGAAAATCCAACATTTCGGGGAGATTCCAGGAACAACATGTTGGCGGCTTTGTTCCAGGAATAAACGTTTTCGAAAAGAGTCATTCCATCAGAGTTCGGATGGAAAGGGCCGAGTTCACTGAGCAGACCCATCAGAGATGAGCATCCGGGCCCACCATTCAGCCAAAGAACAAGTGGGTCTGTCTGTGGATTGGTCTGGGACTCAAGTAGCCTAAAACATCATCATATTTTAGGCTCTCTTCAAAACAAAATTTACTACAAGTATTTTACCAATAATGCAGATAATTTCCGGGTACTCCATTGAGGTATCCTGAGTACTGCTTAAAATTCAGCTCGTAAGTCACTCCAGGAAGTGTCCAGACTCGATCAGCTTGCTTCCTGGTAACTAAATCAAAGCGATAACTGCCAGGTTGTGAAGGAATAATCCTAATAACTAGTAAACTAACAAGAAGGCTGTGGTGGTGCCACATATTGCTGGAGCAAAGGTTGTGCATTCAGTGAATAAGGCACAGAATTATTGTAATTTCCGGTGTAGATGAAATTATAGATCATTTGAAGCGCAGGTCCAGGACGATCAGTTGGCACGAAATGTCCAGCACCCTTAAAATCAAATATTTCGAGTATTTCATAGCTGTTGAAGATGAAAACTTCTAATCTCACCTTCACTGTTAATAAATCCATAGAAATTGTGCTGTAGTTCCAAGATTTGACATAACCTCCCAGTTGAGGTAGAAATGAGCCTCTGGTGTAGTTCCAGGCGAATCGATCGGAGAGGAGAGTGAACTGAAATTTTTCAGAAATAAAGAAAAAATATAAAAGCAGGAGCCCGAGGTTTGTAAGTGCTACTTTTGGAGCATCTAGAGCACATAACTTAATATTTTTTAATTGTAAAATTGGGAATTAGCAGTAGCTCATAGGTTGTATCTGCTGAATACTATAAAAATAAATATTGCGAATTTTTGAAAGTTTCACAGTTCTTTGAGAAAAACTTGCTAGTACTCAATTTAATTCTGAAAAAAAAACAGCTTGAATTTCCTAGACCAGTTGCAAAAAAGCCAATCCATAAAACCGCAAACTTCCAAAATTCTAACTGCTGTTTTCCAAAAGTTCTAAGGAAGAAAGTAAGATCTAAAGATCTCATTACTTACGTTATATACAGATCCAGCCAAATTTTCAACAAACCACTCGTCACCAAGGAAATTACAAGCCATGTCCACATCACCATTATAAACAAGCATTTTTAGAGTATAGCCTGAAATTCCGAGTTCGTTTCATCTGGGAAACATTCTAAAAATTCAGCTTTTATAATAGGACTAACCCGAATCAATAATACTTTGGAAAACCGGCGTCATATCATGGTTCTGTTGATGGTAATACTGACTATTGACAGGTATACTAAAACACATTAGTAATACTTAGTAGCAGAATGAACAGAGCAGATGATTGTCTCACTTGCAGTCGACCCATGGCTGTACAGAGTCCGGAATGTGCAGAGCTTTTCGGACCTCGGGAAGGTTTAGATAGGTCTGGGTGGCCGAGTCCATGTAGCATGCAAATCCGCCCATGGCATCAGTTGATCCAGAGTTGTATAGGGACTGAAATCCAAAAAAATCATTGCTTCTTTGGACTACTGAAAGGTCCTTTTGCATTTTAGCCGTTTTTTCTGTTGTTCCGAAAATAACTACGACCGCCACTAACATGCATGTGTAACCACGATTTAATATTTAGTGCAGGACTGTGCGTTATAACAGTTAGGTTGTTAATTCGTTAGTTCGTTAACAAGATGCGGAACGGTTACTACCAGGGGTCTGCGAAAGTGAAGCTTCGTAAAACGTAAAACGTAAATCGAAGATGCTAGAAGGCCATCTTCTGTGCTTCTGTACTTATTGCTTGTCCATCTTTCCTTCTGAAAATGTTCCGTTTTCTGGCCCAAGTCCAGTAAAACATAAGTGAAGATTCCCGAAAAAAACCCTCGACGATATTCCAATACTTTCGATTTACGATTAACGTTTTACGAAGTTCAACTTTCGCACACCCCTGCTTACTACCCCAAACCATGTAGATCTTTTGACTCGTTACCTCGATCCTAAAAAGGGCTATACCGGTCTTCCCTTGTTTCTGCATGGGACCCATTTCTTGAGGTGTTAACGGATCAATGGTTTAACCGCTATAACGAGCAGAACTGATTTAACATCCTTTTTACTCCATAGTAAGCATTGCCGCGTTTGAGTTTAACTCTTGATGTTTCAGGCGATAGGTCAAATCAAGAAAAAAATGTTTCCGACGAGAAATGGAATCTTTACTTATCGAACGTTTCTGCTCTATCACCCCGTTTTTTGGAAAAAGGCGTCGAAGCAGAAGACTTAAAAATTGGTGAAAATATCAAATTGGAAAATTCGTATGATCCTGGCACAGACTCGGCTGTCTTGCTTAAAACTCAACTGCCTGTGAAAACTAGGATTTTTCGAGATTTACTTACTCCTTGGTCAACAAACGGGTTGGATCCTGTGCTGAACATTGCCTGGAGATCCTGACTTTGCTGCACACTGGCTCGCATTGTCCTCGATCCCATAATTGTTTTCCATGTTCTTCTGCCAGCTTCTCCCTGGAAAGGTCGGAACTGTCTAATATAGTTCTCGCTAAACCTGTGAAATTCTGTTAAAATTGATTTCACTGTTACCCCCTATATACGATCTTCTAAGTTGGGCTCAAACGAAAACGGATCTTTTCTGATGAAATCCATGAAACTTCGCTAAATGCTCGTAAAAACGTGTTATCAAAGCCATAAAGGAGCCCTCTAATAGCAAATCACTCATTAAGAAAAGTCATCATTGATAAAGAAATTACACGCCTCGACCCTACCTGCAGACCACCCGAACTTAATGACGTGAAGTTGTAGCAGTCCTGATAAGAGTTGTAAACGTCGTTCCTGAAAGAGCAGACAGGAATAATGAAAACTGCCTCTATGAAGTGAAAAATCTCTTTAAAAAATGCCTACGCAGTTCCCCAAACAGCGTCCATCGCCAGACTTGTCACCATCATTCCACATTGGACGAAAGTTGTGTCATTACTGCTGTTGCTGGGTGAAAGGTTACCGAAATCGTCCACTTGTACGAATTTGTCAAAGTTACAGTAAGTCAACGGCTGGTTGAAGTCATCAACACAGCAGCTCTTCAGTGAGTCGAACTGTCTGGAAAATAAACTAGTAACTGGACAGCTTTTTCACAATTCTACCCTTCTTAGGGCTCAAAAACTTAGTAAAATTATTGAGGGCTAGGTTTGGATAACTTAAAAGAACTAAGAAAAAGACATTTTGTCGATTGTGAAGGAAAAACATTGCCCAATGTTTTTCGGGTAGAAAATCAACTAATTTAAATGTTTTTTTAAAACAAACCTGCAAGTTTTGAGCAGAAAAATAAGATGTAAATTCGCCATACAAGTTTAAGTAAATCTGCTGCGAAAAACGATTAGAAATTCCAGGATATACATAAAACATCAGAAAGCTTGTACATACTTCTGCACTTTACTGTTCCCTTACGTTATGATATGCCGGGCAGCTACGCAGCGCGAAATCGGGGCGGATTTCTCTCAGAACACTTCTCAGAAATCAGTGAACAGTAATTTTTTGTCTGACATGCTACTATACAGTATCAAACTGAAACGATGAGTACTTCTTTATTACTCGATAACGTATCAGCATGCTACATTACTACTTGACCTGCTAAGTAAGTCCTAGGCAATAAAAACAAACTACAAATACCTCAAGAGCAGCCATCCGACTAATCTGCAACAGAGGTGTAGCCAAATAGCTAGGTGCTGTCATTCTTTCTTTCTTTTTTTCCTTCCTCTTTTCCTCCTCACCTCTTTATATAGCTCTCTCAATAAGCAGGGGCTATTTGGTTCTACTGCAAACGCAATCACGTACGCCTTCGCGTACGCGCGCGCCTATTCTTGCGGAGACCCAAATTCTTTAAATGAATTGCAATTGGACGGTTACATCTTACCCAATATAACCAAACAACGTGAATATAATGACTTCATACTAATCTAGAAGCATTTTCGGAAAATAGTTATCAATACCAGACGTCTACTTCTAAAGAAAACAAAAATTATTCTTATCCTATTTTTTCTACCTCTATTTATCTGCTTTTAAAAGAAAGAAGGATACTATAAACTGAGCCAAAAAGCCGTAGGAAACTTCTAGATTTAGAGCCAAATGGAAATGCATTTACATATAGACTCACTCGAATCCGAGCATTCCTCTGTAGTAAAGCAGATCGACTGCCGAATTTGTCTGTTGTTGCACACTAAGCTCTCCATTGCCGACTGCCATTCCGACAAGTTTCACATCTGGGAGGGTTCCGTTCTGGAATTTAAATTGAGGTTTCTAGGAAAAACTGAATACAATGGCAAATGCTCTAACCTGTATCATCTTTATGATAAGATTAGTCAGCGTTGGTACATAGACTCCTCCATAGGATTCTCCTTAAAAAGCCGTTCAGGAAAAAACCTAAAAACCACATTTCTCTAAGTAGCTACCTGTTATATAAAAGTCTCTGTTGTGGTATTCTGGAAATCTCTGGAAGAACTCCTTGAGGGCTATAGCGTTGTCGTTTGCCGTCTGTAAGGAAAATCATTTCAGCTCGGACACTGAACTGAGATGTATACGAAAAAGCTAACCTTGTCATCATTGTAGTAGTTATCCTGCCCGTAAGTTTTCGAATCTCTGTAGGAGAAACCGATATCGTGAGGCGATTCCAGATAGAGCACATTTGCAGCCTAGGGAAAGATTTTACCTTTGAGAAAATTGCTATCAAATCGACTACAATTAAAGTACCTTGTTCCAGGAGTGCACATTCTCCACTAGTGATAGCCCATCAGAACTTGGATGGAATGGTCCATGTTCTGTGAAAAAGCCACCAAGTGACGAACATCCTGGACCACCATTTAGCCACAGTAGTAGTGGAGCCCACTGAGGTTGGTCCTGAGCCTCTACGAGCCTAAAATGGTTGCAAATTAAGTTGAAATGAATGAAAGGAAACAGCACATAGTCCCTTTTCTTCATTTTCCTTGAAAATATGTAGAAAATTTCTTTAAAATAATTTGTTTCTGCACTGCTGCTAATATGTAGTATCAGATGCAAGAATGGCAGTGGACAAACCTGTTTTATAGAGAACCACACCGGTTCAAACTCTGGAAATTTCCGACTCCGTCTTTGCAGATCCCCCGGAGTCAGAGATGGGAGAGAGTTTCTGGGCTAATAGCGATTTATGATTGATTTACGGTGGTTTTTAGCTCTTATGATTTCCGATTTTCGTAAAGAAAAATTTTCGTTCGCGCATTCCTTTTGCTCGTTCCGCATTTTCAGAATGCTCAGCATGAATCCAAGCTTAACAATTTTTGCTTTAGAGAAGTAGAACAGTAATAACAGCATCCACAGTAGATCACTGTATGTAAAAGCTG
>KN549212.1:183850-202626 GCA_000797555.1 Oesophagostomum dentatum | reverse complement strand
TCTATTGAATTACGCTGGGGAGAAGTTTTAGGAGATTTCAAGAGTTAATTGCACTTTGCACATTTTATTTATTTGCACAATTACATTGTTCCCGCCCCTCATCCTCATGAAGAATATGGAAAAATTTGTGAAAAAATTAAAATCATCTAATAAGATCAGCAAGGATCAAAGCCATAACGTAGTATTGTGTTTTTTCTTTCCAAAACTCGACTACTGCCCTTTTTTCTGACAAAGCAAGCAAAAACTAATTTAGAACAAATGTAGTTTTAAGAACCTTGGTTAGCTAGATTTCCCAAAATGCAATGGTGCCATAATGCCGGAAAATTACTGCAACTTGGATTTTAAGGGTCACAAAAAACTAGGAAGACTTCACATGAGAACTCAGAGAGCGACGAAGAAATTCCTATGGACATATGGATTTCACTTTTCTAACGAAGTCATGGAGGAGTACGCCATCCTTACCCGACATGGCCGTTAAAATTTCAAAGTTTAAATGATCGCTCAAATTTCTTTTTAAGTACATATCCAATAAAGTTATTTAAAAGCTAACCAGTAGTGAAGATAGTTGCCTTGCGATGCGGGTAGATAACCAGAGTACTGGTTAAATGTAGGAGTAAAAGTAAGTCCTGGTAAGCCAGAGATCAGATCAGCATCTTTCGACAATGGAGCCGCTTCGGACAGAAGAACAGCAAATAGAAGGTGAGCCAAAACACTCGGCCACTGCATATTCGGCCAGCGGCACAGTACACAAGTAAAATTATCAGAAAATTTTCCCTGACGCCTTATCAATTAACTGATACGCTGATTTTCCATTTTATGGCGGATGCGCTTAAGAAACCACGCATTGATACAGAGGGGACAGCTCCTCGGAGGTCATAAACACTGCCCTTCTGGTGCTTTTTTGCTCCAGTAGCTTTTCATCCGAGCTTCTCTGGAAGACAGGTAAAATAGTCCACTCCTCCTGGTCCCTATTAGAAATAGGTCAGTACTGAGCGAGATTTTTAAAATGGAATTCAGCAGAAACTCATGAAGTAAGTAGGAAGTGCCCGTCGGGCATAGCGTCAGTGCAAACGTTTTTTTTCTGAATTTTACCGATAAAGTTCAAGAAACTCACGATTCTGCGCCTTAACGAAGTCATGCGGAAGCGCAGTCGGACTGCTGTCTAGAAGAAAAAAATCTGGCAACATTTCTCCTCCAAAACTACTTCACTGATTCGATTTCGACTCTGAAATTGGGTAGATTTTTAGCATACCAGTCACAATTTTTAGTATCATAAACCCTTATCAAATCGCTGCTTTATTTGAAGAGAAAGAAGTGGCAGAAATGCGCAAAACTTTAAAAGCTTATGAAATTTCGGCATTTTTCGCCTCCTGATTTCCTAGTTAAATGTTCATGTGAAATCCGGCGAAACCTTCCGGATGTTTTTTTAAAAGATCGCCTTCGTGCTGAAAATACAATATGGAGATTTCACTTGGATTTAATCATTTTACCATTTTAAAGTAAAAGCATAGGTATTACTCTTCAATTTACTTTTGAATATTCCTTTAAAGTAGCAATGAAGAGATCATGCAAAGTAAGACATTTCCTGAACTTTTCAGAGTTCTGAACGTGATGCTTACAGGTAATGGCTTGAGGTAGGAGGGTTGAGAGGCGGGAGAAGTGTGAACAGTAAAATAAGTGAGTAATTTCTATCAAACGCCTTTGCTGCTATTTTGGAAAAAGTTTTATTTTCCAAATTTTAACAGAAATATCCAGAAAATCTTTTTTACTTTGTTTCTTTTTTCCTTCTTTTACCCAAAATAATAGCAAGCTCGATTCTAAAAGGTGCTAACAAACGTCTTCCTTCCGCTCAAAGTCCCACCTCATAAATTCCAGCATTTGAATTTCGTCCATCTTCCGTTTGTCCCTTTTTATCCCTATTCGAAAATCTCAAAGTTTACTAAACCTGAACCTTAACCTCTTCCCGCTATAATTCGGAAGTAGGAAATATTTTGCATTTAAAATTTATGGGGCAAACCTAATTTAAGTATACATCAGAAGAACTTGAATATATGGATGAAGAAAGAACCAAGTAACGAATAATCCATAGCATTCAGGCTGTTAAAGGTAAATTTCGGAAGTCTTTACTTGAAAATATCTTATGCCACCTAGAGGTGGAAGCAAATCAAAACTAGGGTCAACCTCTTGGGGAGTATTTCTAGCGGTGACCTTGTTATCTACAGCTTTGTCAGGTAATGACAGGAAGTACGTATTTTGTAAGTCAGCCATATATATTCTGATATTCCAAAGAAATGGATATCAAAAATCATTGTCAAGTTTTTGTCGGACAGAGTAAGCATGATATATTGAAAATGACAGGAGTTTCACAGCCAAAACTAGAAAAGTAAGTCCTTACAGCTTTGTATAACAGTGAACAGCGAAGTAACTAGCAAAAATGAGAACAGTGAGGACTGAAATACCCATCAAAGTGATCCCGTACTAGAGAAGACAGGCGGGAAGAAAGATCACGAAGATCGAAACGACGATCGAAGGAAGGTTCCGGAAATTTCTTTCCCTGATCTATGCCAGGTTCGTGTACATCCTCAAAAGAAATATAGAATTAGTAGAGTTTTCAATATTTTGAATGGATCATATTTACTAACAGTTCTTAGAGCTGAGTTTTTTAGTAAAAGAAGTGAATGTGTAATTAGTTTACTAGTTTATCAATGAAACTTTATTACGCAGAGTGGTGATCAACAGTAATTTTTTGAATGCTACAAGTAACCATAGTAATGTAGAGTTTTTATATAAACAAACTAATTTGTTTAGCTAGTTTTGAGCTTAGTTTAGCAATTCCTTAGCTAAAAGACTAAATTTCTCCCCATGACTTACGTTCTCTGTGTTAAGCAGAAAATGTTTACAAAGTTTGATATCTACGGACTAGGAAGGGTTAAGATCAACAGTTTCCTTCATTTTTACTGAATGCTAATGCTACGATTTAAAAGAAAACTTCGCATCCATGTAGATCAAAACATCTATCCATACTCTTCTAAACTTCTGTCTAATTCCTCCTCTAAAGGGTTGTACTTTCCAGTACTCTAGCCAGTGCTGGCACTTGCCTACAAATCTGCCATGTCTAACCAATTTCGGAAAACCTTGTAAATACCACTATTATTTACGAACTGAAAATTTGACAGGTTGTGTTTAATAAAGTTAGTTATCTAGAGCTGATATTATATCCTTTAAATCTTTCGTCACGTCCAGTAAATAATTCCCTTCAACAACTAAAAATGTTTCTTTTAAAAAAATCGGGAATATTAATGTACTACACGTATGTAGTATTGTTTTTCGGCCCACTAATTTTCAGTTTTAAGCGGAGCAACAGAAAAAAGCATTTAGGTAGAACAGTGAAGGACTCTCACTGGTAAATACGAACAGTCTCCGAATTGCTCAAGTATGAATTCCATTGTAGATTTTAAGTTTGTTTCGAAGATTTCATTTAGCGAATTGCAGAAAAAACACTACTTTATCTTCTCGAGTTCAATATATAGTCTGTCCTTAGGAATAGTGCCAAACCACGCGCTTGCGCCACTACGCATCCTCTGCGCTACGGTAACTGAATGGAGTTTGAGGAGCAAAAGAGCATCGTTGTTCTGTGGATTGTCCTTCAACAGGAATGGATCGTCAGCTGCTCAGATGGTATGTAATCGCGGAACCTAGAACAACTCGCTATTCTCCAGTTGATGGACGATGCACAAAGTCCTTGTGCAAGACTCACAATGGGCGGAGCTTAGTTGTCGGCTGCGGACGATACGCGCATTCGACATAAAGCAAGGTGTTTACTCCGTCGTTGGACGACAATGGTAGGATGCGTCCAATCGGTCATCGCCGTCGATCAATACACATCCAGCACATCCCATCGCCGTCGTCCAGCGACGAAGTAAAAACGTTGTTTAAGTTCGGTGATAGATCGTAAGGCGCAAACATGTTGTTCGTTGTGGGATCCCCTACATCAGTGCCAGGTATTTTTCTATTATGTTCCAGACATCTAAAATCTTAACAATTGATTTCCATTCTAGGCATTCCCACAAACGCAACGTCAACAGCGCGTACCGTCCGCATCCAAAGTTAAGCTCCGCCCGACAAAGGTCCAATGGATGTACGATAAAGATATGTTATAAAGACAATATTCTACACGTAATAGCAAAATCATTTTTGTATAGCATTTTGGACTAGAGTAAGATATTCTCTAAATTTCTAAGCACAAAGTATTATGACGATTAAAAACAAACTTTTTGAAACGGTGCTGCCGTTGAATACCTCACCAAAACAAATTTTTCAAGCGTTTCATTTTAAAAAAAAAACTACCACATTCAGCCTTACCCTGGTCCTGATGTTTTTTTGCTTCAATTCTGTTACTAGAAGCTGATAAATTACCTTGGATACGTGCACTCTGTTCATTGCCTTCTATTCACTTCCCTTTCCTAAAAGATGATAATTCAGAAGCAAAATGCATTTATTCCTGCATCAAGCTGTAAAACTATACATTCATAAAAATGCGTAACCTCATTCCCATCATTAAATTACATAGTTGGATGGCACAACAATACAGAAACGGATAGCTTAGCGAAGGGTCCACAGATTTGATTGTTGTCGCATCGAAACTACACGCAGTACAAGCTATTGGGAGGTGAGTAGGGTACGTTCATGCACATCAAATCGCAAAATAACAATGAGATAACGCTTTTAGGGTAGACGAGAAAAAAAAACATGAAGAAAGAAAATAAACAAGTGAATTTCATGAAAAACAACAACACACGCAAATAGGCATAAAACCAGCATCGGCCGAACAGGCGAAGAGATTAAGAAAGACACGGCTGTAGGCGGTAATGATCTCATACATTCTACCGTAAGTAGGAAGAACGTTCGCAGAGAGTGTAAGTAGTTTGAGTTCTATTATAGTGTGAAGACAGGCTTTGCCGCGGGTCAATTTACTCTGAGTACTCGACGACAACACTGAGTTACCAGTACCAGCTATCAAAATCCACAAATATACGCTATACAGCATTGAATTCGTCACATGAACATCTCAGCTACACCATTAAATTTAATGCCTGACTTCTGGGACAGTTAAGAGGATGCTTAACTTAAATACAATGCTTTCCTAAACGACAAATGAAAATCGAATTCAAGTACAAACCTTGAAAAACAAGCTCTAGAATATTTTCGCCGGCAAACCTACAGCCGAGTAAGAAGAAGCTGTTCGCCTCATGTACCACTGCTCGCGTAGTATAGACTTATGATTGGTCTTCTTGAAAAGTATGACTAGCATAGGCAAAGAGCTACACGAGCATGGTAAATCGAAGATAAAGTTTCTATGAAAGTATGTAACATTTGATCGCTTTGAGAGCCTCTTTAAGTAAAAATAAAGAAAAAAGAAAAGTAACCGGAAATTTAACATGTCATTCGAAATAGTCATATGACAACAATATCGGTAATCATCCTACCTAAATCAAACTTATAGCACAGGGCAGGTAGCGATGGAGCACTCATAAAGGTGAAAGTCAATCAACAAATAATTTGAAAAAACACAGGAAGAGAAAACCGATTAAAATTTACTTGGCAAGTGGTCGCGTCAGAAAGAGTTTCTCCGTTCCAGATGAGAATATCGGATTCGTTTTATAGTGCTGAATTAACGCCGCCATTGAGGGGAAAGCTCTTGATCCGATGTGCAATTGTCCGTTGATGGTCTGCACTTTGAAATGCTTGTTGCGCTCCACACCTCTCATCGAAATTGAGAGATCACCAGGCTGAAAGCAAACAGCTAAGAAATAGAGAAAGAAAAACTTCCTTTTCACTGGTCTAGTATTAGACGCCACTATGCTATCACTGATTAGGCTCTAAGTTTGCAGACATGAGAAAAAAAGAAGGGTAGAGAAGTCTCTAAGGAAGCACCAGCTCTCTACATATATCGATCCCCGTCAAGGGGCTTTCCATGGCTCCTAAAAATGCACGCACAATGCTGCAAAGGGCAACGCTCTTGCTTAGATGTAAAATAATGTCACTTTCAAAATCAATGGCGTTTGCATGCGCTCTCAGCTATAGTAGGTGCAGCACTTTCTACAAAAAAAAGTGAAGGCAAAGCAATGAATAGCGACGAAATAAATGAAAAAAGACGCTTCATATAATTATTACGGGTTTTGATATTTAAAAAAAACAAATTACTTCAAACAACTGGGTGTTCTAATGTTATATCATGTTCTAATGTTATATCAGAGATTACTAAGAATAATGTAATGAGAAAATGTAGAAAATGTAGAAAAAGTTGTAGAAAATATTAATATGGTTATATAAACATGTGCATAAAAAGCTACTTTTTTTATTTTCCAACATTAAGAATTGGATTTAATGTCCCTTGGACTTTATCTAGGCGATTTTATTTCGCAAATAAATCTGAAACATATTTGTCACGAAGGAAAGAATGCTTCAGAGTTTTCCTTTTCCCGTTGATTTCTGGAGAAGATAAATCAAGGTCCCCCTGTTGTGAATGTATTCACATGTATTCGCATAACCGGTATAGTTCTTAGACCAATTTCTTAAAAAACGAACAGTTAAGAAGCAAAACATCTGAAGTGTTTCTGATACCCACTCAATCCAAGCGGTCTTTAACAGTTAAGTTCTCACTTAAGGATTAGGTCTCCGAACACCACCCAGGTTTCCATCCCCACCAAGAAAGCGTTAGAAAGGAGCAGCAAAGCTTTCTGCTTCTACTCTAATTTAATTAATTCTCCTGTCACTCCTCTCTATGCCTGTTCATGCAGCCCTTCTCCAAAATCTACTGCACCAAACGTAATTTGCTTTCGATGTATTCAAATTAGCGAAGTTCTTGGAAATGGTTGGTGCAAAAACCACAGCGCAAACTCTACTACATGCGGAAGTACATGAGTATCATTTTTAACATGTAATAACTACTAATCTTCTTTGCTCAGATCAAGCAGTCAAACAAAAAACAAAAGTTATCGATTCACATACATACAAAAAAAATCACTGCCTTCAAAGTGATACAGAAAAATACAGTTCCTCTAACTGAAAGGCCGTCCAAACTCACTAAACTCTGCCTATATTCAAGAACTTGAACTCGTCACCGTAGGGGCTGGGTAAGTTACGATGAGAATGAGCAAAATATCACACGTTTAATACAGTACGTGATTAGAGGAGAGTACAAGGGTACACCTCTACGAAACAACAATCTAACAACGTCTTAATATTCAGCTCAGTGCAATTATTCATAGCGGCAGAGCGCAAAAAAATGATAATTCTCATCATAACTCCCAGATAACCCTGTGGTCACAGATTAGGCACTATTATCTTGGATGAAAGATATTTTCGCAGCGAGCGTTGAAATCACTAAGCATGGCCACTTCTCAAAATGAAAGATACAAACCCATTTATTGCTATACGTTCGTGTACTCAAACATGAATGTTTAATTTTTACAGAACAACCAATTTGAGTAAACCACAACAGGCTTGATAGTTAGCTAATGTTGCAAAAGCCCAACCAGCTTCGCAGCATAGCTTCTCAACTTGAAAGATGAGAAAGTCACAGAAACCTAACTAGTTCTAGCGAAGCTGTGACAGGCAGCATGAAGCGCACCTTAAAATTTCCTTCGAAATTAGAGCAATTTTTTGAGCAAACACTGCATAACACTGCTTGAAAATGGGTATTTCACAGAGATTATGTGTTAAGATGGCTAACAGTCACACTCTTATAAAGGAGAATACTTTCAAGCATTTTGCTTTTTATGCTATGTTCCTTGGAAAACCAAAAGCCAGCAAGAGTAATCTTTCTATGTCTTATTGTAAACTGAGGGATATTTTCATAATATCAAATCAGTATAGAAGCATTGGCGGATTAGACGCAAAAGAAAAATGCGAAGTACAGAAAGAAATGAAAAACCAAAAGACCGTGAACAATACTCACATTGCTTTCACTCTCCCTCACGAGAAACTCGCCCTCTCTTCCGTTTGCTAGCAAACGATCTGCTTCGTCTCGACTGATTCCGCCAAAGAACCATGGTGCACGTTCCATTCCCACTCCAGTAGACGTGTTGCTTGTTGAAACAACCTTTAAAGCATGAATCCAAGGAAAATCGCGAATCTGTGCTAACTTACTCCACTAAGTAAACTGTGGAGAAAGAAAGCGATAAAATAAAGACTTAAGTATAGAAAACCGATTGAATAGTGCAATTGTCATTAGAAAATGCTCACTTCAATATAATTTTTGGGGACGAGACCTTGCTGGCCAACAGAATTTCGAGCCATCCACCAATCAGGATCGTGAGCTGGATGATCGATGATATCCAAAAGCTCCCCTAGAAATGAAATCAACGTTAAATTGTTTGAGAAGGCAATTCAGGAAAAGTATGAAAATGGTGCAGAAAAGTTGAACCTTCAATAAAGATAAAGATCAAGCAGTCGCTTCGTAATTTTGTCCAAAGAGATCATAAAATTACGTTAATAAAACTATTCACAAAAACCGGAATGAGAAAATAAAGCTGGTCCGAGACTCACACCATCCAGGCTTTAACTATCTCAAAATGTCCGCATAAAACAGTAAAAGAGGCAACTTTTTAACTTAACTAACTCGCGAAGAAGAACTGAAAAAGAAAAGAAATCGCAATTTGTGGAAAATGCTCCAATATCCTTCTGATATTACTAGCAAAAGCAAACGTTGGATACAGCGACTGAAACTACTATGAAAACTTACCGCGAAAACCCGGAAATCACAAATTTTTGGAAAGAGAAACTGAAAACAAACCTTTCCTGAACGACAGCTCCTCGACAGTAGACGCATCGAACGAGTAAAGGGCCTTGACACACTGCAAGGTATAAATAATATGATTGCGCATTATACTTCACTTCACTATTAAGAATGTTTCAAAAAAACAAAAACAAATAAAGTACTGTTATTTAAGCTTAGCAAAGTTTTTTGCGTAGGAGATACCGCTATGAAAAAAAAATGAACTCATGCATATTAATCACAGTGAAAGGAAAAACGATCCAGGCAATGATTATTAGCGTGAATCACCGCAAAATCTTCGAATGCTAAGTGACAGCTAAAGAAAGTGAATGCACTCAAAAACCATGCGCATGTGCTACTTCAACTAACCATTAAACATATAGCAACAGTTAGAAAAGCAGGTAGAAAAATAAAGCCAAAAATCCTGCAAGGACTTCTAATCATACTCACTTCTAACACAGATTTGCTCTGAGTCGAAGGAGCTGGAGCAGCTACAACAGTAACAGGTGGTCGGGCAATAACAGAACATCCATTCGTTCCTTCATTTCCATTACCACTAGGAAGATGTTGATCCACAAGCTCTTCCACGTAGTTCGATGGGAACCATCCCGTTCTTCCGTTGCTCTGATATAGAATATGTTTGTATAACAGATAACAATCTTTAAACAGCAACGAAAAGGATGCAGCTGGGGACGAAAAACCGACAGCAAACAGGAAAACCGAAATAAAAAGAGGAATGTGAATGTACCTCTCCTTTCCACCAGCCATCGCTGCTCTTTTCGATTACAGTTATCGTGTCTCCTTTAGTCAGCTTCAGCTCATCTTCCAATCGTGGATCGTAGGAGAACTTGACGATTGCTCGCGAGCTCATTCCACTAACCTAGATTCTCAAGCTTTTTTTACTGATGCAGCAGAACGAGCATCCATCAGGATATATTATTCCTATGAGAATAAGCTTTACACCATTTCGCTGTTGCATTGAAAAAGAAAAGAAAATGGATTACTGTAATTCAGCGAATAAGTTCGCTGTTTTCAAGAGAAAGTAAATTCAGAAATAGAAAAAGGAAGAAACTGAGTAGTAGTGTGTAAAAAAGAAACCCACTTTCACTGAATTAGGCGGGCTACTTTGGCCGTTTTTGATTTGATTGTTGTTGCCTGTCAGACCGGAACGAAGATCGATAGCACCCAAAGAAGCTGATGGTGATTTATCCTGAAACTGCTGCCGTAAAACAGAGACTTGAAGAAGGTGACGAATCATGCATGTATTGCCACAATAAAAGGTTTAGCACCGAAGTGTCGATAAAAGCAAACCGAATACATCGATTTCTTATTAGTCATTATACAGCACCTCGTAATATTCTTTTTCTCGTGACTATACAACAAAACAGCTATTGTTCGTCCTTATGTATAATTGCAAATTTATGGGAACTGATTGGAAAAAACTGCAGAGGAAAATTCCGACTAGGAACACTCATCGGGATAAGTACGGAGGAGGAGAATAGCACTCGACTCCAACAGTTCAGCCTTCAGAGTGGGGTGCAATAAAACCAGCTCTCAAATACGTTCTCTGACCAAACCCCCTGGAAAAAAAGTTCAATCTATTCGCTGCCTATTCCGTACAATTGATGCAACACAATAAACCGGCTCTGCAGAACTTTTGGAAAACAGAAAGCGCATGTTTTAGTCCACGTGTGATTTAAAAAAGAAATTTAAATATTAAAAATGCCGCATAAATGGAAGAAAGTTACTGAAATGGAAAAAGGTCGCATGCGGATCAACACAATGCTCTGATGTTTACTCTGAGGAGTCTGCGAGGCGACTGCCATTGAATTGGCCTCATCAATGCGGTTCTTTTTCCAAGTAAAGAGATTGCTTTAAGTGACTGAGCATATAAAAGCGTCCAATGGTTTGTAAAAAGTTCTATGCAAAAGTTTGAATGAAAACCGTACGACTAGCACCCACCGAAGAAGAATGCATCTAGCGATAAGGAGTCAGTACGGGCAATTAGCGCATAGCGCAGACACATAAAATATGATAACCATATTGCTGCGAACAAACTACCGAAAAAACTAGGATTAGAAAACCTCTCCAGGTAGCAGCGAAAGCCTATGTAAGGTTGATTCCAAGAAAAATAAAATGGAAAACACTGCGATGAAGGATGAGCTCAGCTCGATTTGTGGTCATTAAAAGTCAGATTCATCATCATACACTTCAAATTTCAAAACTTTCGCAGTTCTAAACTAATCAGAACGAACTTCATTGCAAGCATAGGGTCATTAAATTTAAAAAAAAAGCATTTCTGCAGATGATATAGACGTGAAAAACACTTCTGATTTCTATATTAAATATCAGAAAACGGAAAAAAAAGCTGCTTCGTTTTTTCTTTATCCAAAAATTGTCAAAAAATAAATGGCCAAAAAAACCTTAATATCACCATGAAGTATGACTAAGCGGTTTTCAATAGTGAAGCAACAGCTCAAGGCTTTATTTACTCTTTATATTGATATAAAAGTTCCGTATCTCATTCCTATGAGTAATGTACCTGTGGCGATATGAGCAGGGACAGATATGGCATAAGAAGTAAAAACTAAAGCACCCAGAAAAACGACTGGCTATTAAATACTGTAGGTAGTGCTCAGAAAGGCCACTGTCATGCTTGGTAATTAAGTTGAAATCGCTTTCAGGACATGTGCTGAGATTACAGCTCAAAAGTATACAGTAGTTGAAAGCCAGAAGTAAGGGATAAGCACATATCTTCGCGGATCAATATATGACATACAGCTGAAAGAGCGACGACCGCTGGCGCGAGTAAAAAGACCAGACCTATCCGAGGCGACAATGAGAGGACCGGGCCCTGAACAAACTCAACTGAAAGAGAAGAGACTACTGGGTTTAGTCGTGAAGACAATGGTGCACTGATAAGTGGGTAAATGGGTTTTTGTTAATTCGGGTAATCCTAAGAAAAACAAATACCGCGATGTTCTTCTGAGTGTTACGAGGCTGAGTCGAAACTGAGCCCAAAGAAGTAAGAATGAGCAATATACTGTATGAATGAATGATGACGAGAAAGAAAATGCTTGAACCGCAAACAATAGGGGCTATTGCGAAAGGTGTGCGGGTTTGCACGGCGCGTTTTATCACTGCATTGTTTGCTGAGGTCAATATGGGGACATATGCACACACTAGAACATGCAACATGTATTTGTTCTAGGGCGACGATATGTAATTGAATTGAAAAGGAAAAATATACTAAACAAATGCAAAAATAAAACAAACAAACATAGAACTTACTGGATCAAATTCGGGGGCTCTCGGCCGACCTTTTGTGAAGCCCTTGATAGTTCCTTTCGCTTTATCTACCAACGATTCACGCCTTACGTAGTTCGACGGGACAAATCCGACGTTGTTCGCGTCGTTAATCACCTAGAAGTCCAAAAAAAGATATCATATAAGACCCTGAACATCACTGTGCGAAATTAGTGAAATAGTGCAAAGCTTATTACAGCTTAATGATGAAGCCGAAAACCGAAATGAAATCGATAGGACGCTTGAAATCAGAAAACACCGAACGAACTATCGCTGATAGAGCCCAGCTGCTCCCCCCGTGTCGTGAAATTGCCCAAACGATCG
Source organism: Oesophagostomum dentatum (assembly GCA_000797555.1). Lineage (NCBI taxonomy): Eukaryota > Metazoa > Nematoda > Chromadorea > Rhabditida > Strongylidae > Oesophagostomum > Oesophagostomum dentatum. The sequence goes on along the minus strand of KN549212.1, from coordinate 190,217 downwards.
ATAAATATCTTCCACCCACCTTCCACCAATTTTTGCTGTCGTCGATCAGCCGCAACCGCTCGTTCTTTTTGATGGTGAGTTCCTGATCCTCTTGTGCCAAATAATCATACTTAACGATGACATAAGAAACATCTTCGGACATTTCTTAAGCTGTTGACCAGCCAAATGAGGGTAAGCCACTGAAAAGGTCAATTTACTGAAGGCATTCGAGCAAGAACGCGAGAAAAAATCGAAATGCGTTCCTAATCCGAAAAAAATTGAAATTTGCGCTAAGTAACGGAAAAATGTAGAATTAGAGGTCACTGAAAGTGCAACAGCCGTAAAAATCAAATTTCACTCTCATCACCTAGGCGAAAATAAGCTTGTAGTAGGATAGTTTCTCAATAAATAGAGTGGATTATAGGTTTGAAATCGCCATACAAAAGATGTACTTCACAAAGAGAATAATGCTATATGACACCTGATCAAATAACGAATAATCCGTGCATATGACGCCGCTGTGAGCTCTTGGTATTACAATGTAGCCATGCTTGCATGCCAGAAGAAAATAGGAAGTGTAAAGTATACACGATGTTCTATGCTCAAACACTCTTCACAAATGTGAATACAACGAAAAGCAGTATGATTCCATGAAACTTTCCCTCTTTTTTGCCAAAATATGCGCCTTAGTTTGAATTTCGAAGAAAAGACGTCTTAAAAACATCAAATTTTTAGCGAGAGCTTGTTCTCAAAGTAGAATGAAACCAATACCAACGAAATTTTAAAATTTCATGATGAGTAAGTAGCAGTATAGCGTCAATGTTCTCACCAAGACCACATATTTATCTCTCTTGGAATTTTAGTTGTTAAGGGCAACGTGAACAAAAAAAAACCTTGTTTTTTCTCACGTTTGAGCAATTTCTGACAACATTTGAGCTGAAATATAAGTAGTGATTATTTTTCTTTAATTTTTGGAACAAGCTGACAAATATCTGGACTACAGAAACACCGAATATTCAGAGAAAGTCGTAAAAAGGTACATTTTAGCTAAGCAAAATAATTCTTGCGAAATACAGCAGAACTCAGTACCTCCAGGGGCCGTATTCATCATTGCATTTACCCCGGGGTAAGCGATGGAATGCCCACAATTTACCGTCAATGAATACTGGATAATATTTAGTTAATTTCTAATTAATGTAGTTTATTAAGTAAATATATAAAGAACGTTAATATTGAATTAGGACAGCAGCCTATGTGAATATTCCAACGTTTCGGATAAATCCGATAGTCTTTTAAAACAAACTATTATCTTTTATGTTTAAAAAAATCAAAATCGGGACAATTACACAAAAATTTTCTGCGAAAGAAGCTGACTCGGGAAAACTATTTTTGACTTCAAAGTAATACTTTTCGCGAAGGAAGATAGTTTATTCGAGGAAGAATGCTGAATAAAAACTGCCTGGCAAGATGCCAAGTTTCCACTGACGACGAGTTATTTTCCTTCCATTTGTTTATTGTGAGCTCTATAAACTTCTGCATAACATACGCATAATTATGGATGCGTGAAAGCAGAATAAAGGAGAAGTCATTATAAAGAAAAAATAGGAGCTTTTTAAAAAGAACAATGGATGAAAACGACCCGATTCGGGGAGATGCGGGAAAATGTATAATGAAAAATCGATGCAATCCTGGTGCAAGACATCCCCTATTCTTGCAGAATTACAACCCTTTAACGTAGAAACGAACGTATTACAAGACCAGCTGGGTTTAAGGTAAATAGAAGGCAGCGACTAGAGGCCAAATATCCACGAACGTCATGCGCAGGCCGGCCGTGAATCAGCTGTTTCGACCGCTCCTGCATTTTCATCAATGAAAGGACGTCAAAAAGCGTAAAAAGAATAGCGAGTAAAGAGAGGAGACGTTGTACAAACACAGCCGGATGAAATGGTCGATTTAGATGGAAACAATTTTGTCGACGGCCGAGACGATATGCCGGACAGCGTTAGTAGTTTTAGTCAACGCTATAAAACCGGTATTGAACGGCTGCGGATAGGACGAATTAGAGCGTTGTTATGCATATCGATCGAAGGAAATGTGGAGTCGAAATGGTGCTACGAAAGAGGAAATCCGCCCCATTCCTGCTACTGAAATCCCCTGAAACTGCACATGTTACTGGAGGGAAGAACAGGAACAGAAGGTCAATCAATATGCACAGGTTTATTGATTGCAGTGCATAAATGGAGCAGCGTTAGTGGGCGCAAAAAATGTGTGGGGACACGGGGAATGGTGGGGATAAAAATGGACGCAGGAATTAGCCGGCGAGGCCGGCTAGATTAGCGTTCATAACTGCAGAGTATAATGTAAAGTGCAGCTGTGCGTATCCGAGAGGGGGTGAGGATTGACGCGTGACTCGCTTCGGGGGCTGTGGAGGTCTTGTTCAATGCGGTCAATGCGTCAGAACTCCGCTGAGGACATCCGTTCGTCCAGGATCTTCTGCCCTCAGTTACTTGGAAATCGTCGCTGAAGACTCATCGCACTAATGCATTGTAGATGAAAGTCGTGCGAAAGTACAACAGAACTCACTTTGAACTCGCTTTGGCCATGTTAAGAGTCGGACGAGACAAAATCTCCTGCTAATCTTGCACTGTACTTCCTAGAATTCTCGAATTGGAAACATGAAGTACTTGAAATACGAGGGACATTTTAATTAGTAGAGAGCGTAACGTTATTAAAGGAAGCTCCGAAGCTACGGGACCCTCCTTGGCGAGAACGCGACCATCGCTCATTGTTCTACCCTTCGAAAATTCCGGTCGACTGTTATACTACCCTTCTTTGACCTACTTTTCAAAATTTTCAGTCATTTGATCTATACTCGAGTTGAAAAGTCGGTGCAAGTGTGCATTTGCGGACTCAGAAGCATATCTCGAAAACGGAACATGTTTATGGAGACTTGCACACATCTCCCTACGCATTTCGTATAGCTTGCAAAGTCTAGGTGCTGAAGGACGGTTTTGGGCTGAGCTAGAACCCTGTTCTGCAGCTGCACACCTCGCGCAAAGTGCACCGACTTGTCAACTTTACTATACAAGTTATGTGTATACTCTCTGTGAAAATGAGTAGTACTCTCTGTCAAAATGAGTACTACGAAAGAGCGAAGGTGAGGGGATCTACAGCCTCTAGGCAAGTTTACCCAAGATCTTTCAGAAGCTGAACAAAAATCCTACCAATTACTAAGTTTCTGTGGAAACTAGTAAGCTGGAATACTACTACAAAGAACACAGAGAAAACATAACTCCATGGTCGAGGAATTTGCAAGTGTAGAACAATATCTCTACAGTATCTCTACCGTATCCTAGAAGTTCCTAATCTGCCAATTTTCAAGTCTGCAGCTGGAAATAGCATAGTTTCGGGGGAGGCACAGAGATAAAGCCTTCCTCTCAACAGCTTCTCCTGCGTTTTAGCACTAGTGAATAATTACATTTTGAAATTAGCGCCAATTTAATACATGGGACCTTTGGAATCAGCAAGTAAAAAAAAACCAGAACCTCGAAAACACAACAGTCACTGCGCAGTAAAGAAAAACTGTCACATGCACCAATTTTAGCGAACTGTAACCAGTTAAGGTCGCAATAGTTCGTCATTATTGCACAATTTCCTTCTATGCAAGTTTCTTTGGCAAAAAGCGCAGTATTTGTTTCAAAGCTGTTAAATCTTCAGTTTCAAGGTTACCTTGATGATGGAACTGGTAATCAAGAGCATGTGAAGTAAGAATTTCACCTCTCGCAGGTTGTTTGGCTTCTTGGCTTCTGCTTTCTCCGCGAAATCTCCGCATATAATCTAATTTTCACTGGCAACGTGGTGAATGTAGACGAACTTCAAGCTTTTGCCTACATGTTTGCTATTTACGAGCTGCTTCCGCGGTGGTTTTAAATTTCGCTTTGCGTACACTCGTAGGAAAAACTGGATAGCGACGTCGTAACTGCTCAGCTCTTTCGTTTGTGCAAATGTTCTGCTAATGTTCCTGGCTCGAGTCCAGTGGAACTACTTTAATAGCAGTAAAATAACTGAAGCAAAACTCTATGCAACAGCTTATTGGGAAGTTATGGGTTTTAGACAAGGTCTTCCTTTTCATCAGTAACTTCCTTGGGCCAAGCTTCTTTTGGTAATTTACTAACCCGCCACTCTTCAAAAAAATCGCAACTATAGTACTTTATCGCTTGCAAGATGGGGTTCACAGTTAGTCGGATGGCGTGACAGACCGCACCGCTTACTCCGCCTCTCCACTTTGACCGCTATCTCGCCAACGACAATCGCGTCGCAGGGGTGCCACGCCTCCGCTGAGAAAAAAGAACGCTCGCTGAAATGAATTAAAATTGCACTCTGTACTGCCTTTTATTTTTCTTGTAAAGAAGGGTTTACGGCTGATGGATGAAATTTTATTTTGCGGTTTTCCCCGCCAGATTTTCGAAAACATGCGGTACATACTCGAGCTGAAAAGTCGATGCACGCTCTGCGCACTGTGCAGTTGCGGAGTCAGGCGCATATTTTCAAACAGTGCAAAAGCTTTCGCGTACCTATGCAGATATACGAGATGCCCCTCCATGAATACCATAGAGTCTACAAAGGTTTGTACCCGAAAGACACGCTTTTGGACTGTGTCAGAAATCCCTGTCCGCAGTTGCACACCACATGCAAGTGCACCGACTCTTCAACTCGACTATAGCAAATTTTTTACTTCGTCGTTGGACGACGACGATGGGCTGCCCCGGATGCGTATTGATTATAGGCACGACCGATCGATAAGCACCGAATACACCTCTTCGTCGTCGTCCAACGACAGAGTAAAAATGTTGCTTATGAATCGTGAATGCAGTTTTTTTTTCTTCTAAAAATTGTAGAGCAAGGATTAATCTGCGCAGAATCTAGTCGCTCTAAAGGCAGTTTAAGAAAATTTGTAATTAATCTGAGTTTACATGTTATGGTAGTTCTCTCAAGCTTAACTTAGTTGTATACAGTAAAGCGGTGAAGAAATCGCAGAAAAACATTTCCATGAAGTCGACCATGCAGAAGAAGCTAAGTCTACAAGAGATCTTTTTTATGACAAGGAAATGTGAATTAGCCAATCAAAGATCGATTCCTATTCTTTATAGCGATTTTTTGGAAATCTTAGATCGGAATGCTTACTATGTTTTCCTATAGCAAAATGGTTAGTTTAAAAAGACAACAAACATGTGATGAGACGAATCTGAGCTGTAATTAGGTGATTACTTTCTAAAGGAGATATATCACGGAAACTGAGGGATAACTCAGAATGCCAGATACTAAAATTTCTGCGAAAACTGCTGTAGCATAGCATGGATGGCGTTTCGTTAGCAACGCACTTTACATCCACGTCAGAACAAAAAGCCGAACGTCAGCGTCAATATGCCTTCAACTTGTCCTATTAACGAAGTTTTCCTTACGATAACAGTGTTTTCATGGATGTAATGAACGCCAGGAGGCAGGAGCATGAAGAAAGGCTACTTTCTCGGAGGATACGTTATCGTGCAGAGACAAGCGAAATTTTAAGTTTTGTTAGCATTAAATTCATGCATGAAGTTTTGCTTATTTAGCTGTTTTTGCGCAACTTATTGACACTGACTAAAGCTATGAAAATAAAACACCCTGTTCAAGATTTTCTCAGCTTTTAGGACAAATCGAGGACATCTGAAACAGAAATATTACGTTTTGTTTTGAGAGAAGTTTTTACTTTACTGTTTAGCAACAGCAAGAACATAGATAACTCTACAATTTTGGTTCAGTGTTTTTACAATTAGAGCCTTTTTCTACTAGTAATTGCAGTGTGCTGTCGCAGTATAATGCAGTTGTAATAATTAAAATCTCTTTTAGGATTTTTTTCACTTGAGGAAGTATAGTAGCGCTAATTAAAATTGAATTGCACTCTCCAGATTGTGCAAAACGTTCGTAAGTAAAACGGGAAATTGGAGAACGTCTCTTACGACGTTCGGATATGATACTGTCTTTTTCGCGGACTATGACCAGTGAGATGGGCGGGGTCAGTTGCCCGAAGGAACGCCGCACGTGTCCAAACTGATTCAAACGGCGAGCATTGGCTTAATAAATCGGTGAATATGGATAGGCGCGGCGTTCCGTTGGGTACATCGCCCCGCCTACCTCACTGGTCATGGTCCGCGAAAAAGAGAGTATGTAGAGAGCCAGGCCAGGTTTAGGTACTTTTAGGTACTTCACTAGTAATATGGAAAATGATTGTAAATGTGTTTGTATGGGATTGTAGGCCGACTATTAGACGTTTCTTCCAAAATCAAAGTGCAAGTATTGTTTCATGGAGTCAGCTGCTACAGGAATTGTTTGGAGACACTCCTACTGT
>KN549212.1:136153-159051 GCA_000797555.1 Oesophagostomum dentatum | reverse complement strand
AATAATAAATAAGATGAACTTTGAATTAGGATACAGTTTCATAAAAATTTATAAGACATCAAAAAAAAACACATTGTAACCCCGTAGCCACTTCGACCTAAGCTCTATACTTATCCTTGCAGATCATAACAAATCTACTAAAATAGTGCCAAAACAAAGAAGGCCAAATCTCAAGTGCCCTTTAAAATCTGTCATTTTGCAAGTTTATCCAAAATTCCTGGTATTCTACAACGAGTCATTTTTCTTCATCAAAGTTTAAAATAACAGGAAACACTTTACAAAATTTAGAGCGACGAATTCGAGGAAAATATGAGAAAAATAAACGAAAGTACAGTAGAACGTCGATCATCCAGCATATTAGTGGTTCACGGAAGTAATATGAAGTCATTGAACTGACAAGAAGGCTTCCGTCCATTTTCAAAAACCGCGCAATCTTCGATTTAGAGTTGTTGGCAGTGTGGGGTTGGAAAGTTAACCAGCGACGAGGCAACACTAAGGGTCAGCAGAAACAATATCTGATTTATTTGTGCAAAACGAGGGATTATTGCGTTTTCTTAAAAGTTCCTTCTGAGCAGAATTCAGCATAAACGCGGGGATGGTAGCGAACCCACTCCCTCTCTCATCCGAAAAATTATTCCATATATTCTGGACTACATAAGGGTTCAAATCCTTGTGATCCAAGCTTTTCTACCCTGGATATACCAAAGGTTTGGTCCATATTGATTTTCCAGCAAATCAAGAGTCTTTAAAAGGTTTTTTATTAGTTGTGCCAAAATTGGACCTTTCTTTAAATAGAAAAGAGTAAATTTATGTCACACAAAGATCTGAATTATTACAAGGGATTATTCAAAACCTTCACAATTCAAGATAACCGAAAAAAAAACATAACGTTTTCCATATCACTGGCGATTTGAAATGAATATGCTAAGGAAGTACGATTAAGTTACTTTCGCAAGTTCAGCACAAAGTCAAAGACGGGCACAAACTTGAAGTTAGAAGGCATTTTACCTAGCTCTATTTTTAAAAAAGACAAGATTTTCTTAGAAATTACAGTAGGACTTTGCGATAATTCTAGACAAATTTCGTGAAGCTATCAGCACCAAAACCCAGTTTTACAACAGACCTTACCTAGATTCTTATTCTCTATTACTGTTTCTCTACTGATTTTATCGATTTTTGTCGATTTCATTGATTTTCATCGATTTTTAGCACATTCTTAGTGATTTTGTAGATTTTTCAGTCGATTTTATCGATTTCATCGATTTTTACTTAGAGGAACTCAGAAATACCAGAAACAGTTACGGCTATTGGACTTTGATATACAGAGATAGGACATCCACGAACATAATTTCAAAAAAACTAAGCCGTATTTCTTTATTCAGCACCGTAAAGATCCACTGTGTTCGTAGAGCTTGTAGAAGGAATATATGAAAGTAGCAATCGCCTCGAGGAGTTTGAAAACCTGCAGATTCCGAAAAATTCGCAGAAAATTCACGTGAATCCGAGCAAATACTACGCGATGACGTGATCCTATGCTTGGGTGTTCCCCCTCACCCACGCCTAGTGCACGTGCATAGCGCGTGCCATGCACTTCGCACGCTTTGATGTGGGTCAGTGCTAGGGTTTCCGGATGAGTACAGCCGCTGCAACGCGCGTTGTTTGAATTCCTGTAAGTTACGAAATGCGCAGTTTGAACGAGGAAGTTGTTATTGAAGAAAAATCTTTTCCAAGAAACACGGGTAGGGATTCCCTGTGATGTGAGATGACCTTCTGTGGTTGTAATGCGACAAAATATGTACTCTGATTATAACAATAACAAACGGAAAAGATAACAAGAACAAGAAATAAAAGTTAAGTAAGTCATCGCTTGAATATTTTTGCTCTAACAAGAAAATGGTCTCAAGTGGATCTTTGAGCGAAGGAAATAAAGGGCGCCAAAAACACCTTCGGACCTCAGGTTGTGCTCAACAGTAGACATGCGACCCGAGGATTTTGGAATAATCACAAAAATCAAATCTCGAAAGCTGTAAGCTAAACTTGTTTAAATTTAGGGAAGGTATCCGAATCCTTGCGAAAATCGCTGCTCTTTTCATGTACATTGGAACTTGAACAGTTGTTGGATGTTTTTCTAGATATGCTGGCTTTATTCGATTATTCGAATAATTCGAGTTAAGCTCCTAACTTTTCTTCAAAAATTAATTACATCTGTAATACCTTGGGTGAGAATTACCAAAATATTAGAACTTACTGATGCTCGAACTGAGCACAGTCAAAACGTTTTTGCTGGTTTGTATTCTCAATTCTTGTTTTTCCGAAGTAACCTTCGATTCAAAATTATTTGACAAATTTCGAGTCGTATGTAAACTCAGCAGTAGGTAGCTTCTTCAATGTCTTCTACTCTAGCGCGCTGGGAACCCGAAAATATAGGAATTCTTGACTCTTAGAGCACTGAGAGTCTAATGGCAGAAAAGTTGCAAAGGCTTTGACTTCGACCTCAAAAACCTCCATTTTATAGAAGAGTTCGCTGTGAAATGCTTATAAAAAAGATTCAGGAAAAGCTACACACTTTTAATGTCTATCGAAAATGAAAAGACAATTTTGTTGCTGTTCCCTTTCTTTTTCAGGAATCCACGTTCGAGCCATTCCCTTATAAGTATTTCAGGCTTTACTGACATTACAGGAAAGGCCGGAGTACCGGTATCCAGGGTGGTTAAAGAGCAAACACTCTCTTTTTTAAATCATTGTTAAATGTAGGTGTTAAATGTAGTAGTGATGTGTAATAGATGGCCGGAGGTTTCATTCCAGATATAGTCTAGCGTAAAAGCTATCCTCGTCTTCTTTAGGAAAAATTTAATGTTCATCTTTTTCTATTGCTTCGCCCCATTAAGGTAATTCCAGTAAAACAGTAAATTGCTATTTTTGCTGAAGATGAGGATTTTCAGCAATTCTAACTGAAGGAAGGTAGTGCCTGCTGCCGCCTCTCGATGACCACATGGGAAATTAGGCGCGAAAATAAAAAAGAAAGAATCTGCGAAGAAAATAAAATGCTCAGTTCAGTGCTGTATTTCATTTCATACTACACGGCGAGGTTAAGGTTTTAAACTTGCTAAATTCTTCTTGTTTCTTAGTTTTCTCCAGTATAATGTTTCTAAGCCAAATTCTGCCGAATATTTTCATAAATGCTGATAAAAGTACCTGAGTTCGGTAGTGTCGAACAAAAACCATGAGCAAAACCGGGAAGTAAAACGGGAAGAGATGAACGATGAAGACCGCGATCTGAAATAGAGTCTACAACTCAGTGCTTTTCGAAGTGTTTTAAGTTTCAAAAAGTTGGATAATATAGCTCATATCCCCCCCCCCCCCAAAAAAAAAAAACAAATTCCATGTGCTTGAATAACCTGACAAAGCAGAAAAAGCAGTTATTTCCCGCTGCATCCTGATTTCCGTTAATTTTTCAAACATTCTTCAGCGAAACGCATAGGTATGAGCTAGCTTTTATGTTTTTTTTTTCTGTCGAAGTAACTGATTCAGATGAGACCCCCCATGCCTATTATAGCTTCGAATACTGGGTTCAGGCATCTTTGGGAAAAAGCACTTTCATAGGAAAGGCTGCCTTTACCTAGAGAATCTTGGTAGATGTATAAAATTCAACGCCTGCAAGTCTGCCAACGTCTAGTCCTTCTTTAGTGATGTCAGCGTACACTCTTCCCATGAGAACTAGGTTTTCCAGGAGGGTACAGTCTTTGTAATTTTCCTAGGAGACTTGCTTCGCATATTTGTAAAGTAAATTTTAAATCAGCATTCGAAGCTGCATTAGGATGAACACTCTTTTTCGCTGACTAAGATCAATACGGTGGGCGGGGCCAGGCAGCATCCAAGTGTGTGTAAACTGGTTAAAAGGGCAAGAACCACCTTAATTTTCAATTTTGGACACATACTGCGCTCTGGCCCCTCCCATCTTACTGGTCTCAACCGGCGAAAAAGAATCCGTATCTCATCTCATCGGCCACCTCAACTAAATTTGTATCATATGTTAGTTACACAGCTTAAGCATTTGCTACTATCCAAATTGAACCTACAGTACCTCATATGACACATTCAAGATGTTCTGCAAGATCTGGTCCCCGGTTTCGCTTCCCGTAACAATGCGAAACTCAAAATCGAGCTCCAACAGCTGGAAGAAGAACGCAACTCTCCAAAACACATCCAGAAAGACGACGAACAGCATCACCCGTGGTAGCGTCCTGTGAGATAGGTATGTATAGGATTTACTACGGAGTAAGTTCGCTTACGTGCTCATCGACATTGGAAAACGTGGCTCGAATCCGTTCTTCGCTTCTGTGGGGAAGAGGGCGATGAGGAGTAGGGTAATGGCGAGGAGAGATGGACACAGTAGCAGGCATAGTCTTAGAAAAGTAATCAATAACTCACACCTCAAAAAAAGGAAGTCTGAAGGTCCAGAAAACCAAAAGCAATGAGTTTGGGCTTATTTCTGACGGAAAGGAAATGCTTTTTTTCCCTTTGCAACCAAACCAAGGGAAAAACTGACTTTTAAACTGTAAGATTAGGAGCAGCACGACTTTGCCTGTGTAAAATTTAGCATGAGAAGCGATTTCCGCGTACAATAGTTGCAGTAAGGCAAGATAACACGCGACCGCCTGAATTAGCCGCAGGTCACGCCTGCCCACGATCAATAATCATCTGGGCCTCACCTCCCAAAAGGCGCACGCACCGTACTAGAACGACTTTCGCTAGCTACTTCAAATATTTCTCTTTCATTATTGATCTATTATAGAATTTTCACTAACTTTAATGAGTGAGATACCAAGTAATGAACCATTTGGTTACTCCTAAGGCCTTACCTGCAGAAAACCGCACTTTCTACTGGTAAAATAAGCGCGAGAACGCGATGGTCGAACACCGTTGCAGCAACTATAAACGGTAGAATGACGAGAAATATCTTTGCAAAAACATTCTCGCAGTTGACAGAGTAACTCTAAATTGGGAAAAATACATTTATGATTTGTCACCTTAAAATAATATCGATTGAATAGATCAAGCACTCACACTGAATAAATTCAAATAGCGATCAATTGCTATGGCAAATATCACTATAGATTGAACCGTGAGGAGATTCTCAATGAGTTGATGAGCGACAATCTCCCATATGCTCTCGCGTAGATATAGACCGTCCTCTTCTGCGCTAAGTATAAACATCACCTCGTCAGTTTCCTGGAACTACAGCAAATTTGGAGAAATTTGAATTTGATTGTAGTTTATTTGTTTTCATTTTTAAGAAGGATTTAACTTTTTTAATAAAAGTAGGTTTTCTACAGAAAAAGTAGGTGTTTAAATCTTCATAACTAGGTGTAAAAATTCATCCTCTTCTAAGAATTTATGGTTTTCTATTTAAATTCCAATTGAATGTCATGTCTTAGATAGTTTTGAGAGTTATTATATGTAGTGCTCAGCCGCGGTTCGAGCTCCCTCCCTCCCCCCACTCCCCAAAAAATGGGTTCGAAAATTTTCTGAAAGTGGCTTAGAGGCCAGAGGAAAAATTGAAAAAGCGGTCAAATTTTTAAAAAATAACTCTTATTATTGATTTAAAATATCGATTTTTGATCTTCAGAATCAAAAAGATATTTTTTTAAAATTTTACAATAGACTATTCCTTGACTCCGCCCACTTTTGGTCTGAGGGGGTGCCCCTCCGAAAAATTTTTCTGCAACCGCCACTGGTAGTGCTCCATTTTCTGTGGAGAGGTGTAAGTTAGTTCACTTGCAATTTTGGGCTACTGAACGTGTGCCTGAATTTTAAAACCGATACAGAAGCGGATAAACTCGTCCAGCTCACACCATACGCGACTCGTTTCGATCTGGACGAGTTTGAACGCACAGAAATACTACCATACCCTCGGTAACACCACTGGAACTTCGAAGTAGGCTCGGCGGGAAAATTTAAACACACATTTAAAGTCCTCGCACTCCTGCTAACTCATGCTGTCTACTCTCCTCTACCTTAGCAAGAAGCCAGGAAAAACTGGATCTTTTCTTAATGTTCATAGACGGAAAGATCTAATCACACATTGAGGGGAAAGACCATTAGTTTTCGCTGATAGTCCATCTCATTTTGAAAAAAAAAACTGTGTTCCATTTGCTGAATTTCCTCAGAGAAACAAAAACTTGTAATAGAAGAAACTGGTTCAGCTTCGCGAACATTCCTCGGAGCTAAAGAAATTTGCAAAAGCATCTGCAGCTAGCAAATAAGCCTGGCAAAACATATGTTTCTTTGTTTTGTTCCCATATTTCTTCTGGACCCAATGATTTATAACGGAGCAAGGCTGTGTTTTACAGTACTTCCGCTGGGAAAGAATAATTAAACGATCTCTTCCATTTCCACCTCCAGCTCGTGTAAAACTTCTTAGTTACCTGAATAATGCAGACGGCCACTGAAAGACACAGCCATGTCAAACTCCACAGTATATTCGCCACAACAATTGTAGCCACAAGCAGCTTCAACCTTAACAAAACGGATTTTTCAAGTCTTTTGACTAAAAAAAATGAGTGCTTACTTCATAATACATTTTCGCGTAAGCTCCGGTACAATAGAAGCGAAGAAAAATACATTAAGAGGTATAACAATGCAATAGTACAATAGTAGGCCTATATTAGAATATATGGAAGTGTTCAGTGCCAGAATAGGAAGATATCGGTTGGACCTGGAAAGACAGTAGTTAACTGAGGGATTTATATTGCAACAGTTTTTCTGAAAGAGCTAGTGGTTTCACGTCATATAGCAAGTCTATACTTGTTACAGGCCATTTAGGTTTGCATGGAGGAATCTGCGAGGTAAAAGCGAGAATAATCTGATCAGCTTTATAACCAAAATATTGCTTTTTAATTTTAAAATTTGTAAAAATTTACAGCGAAATTTTCTTCGCCGGCCCATCCCCGCCCACTTTCGGCCTTAGCCCCCCCCCCCTCCCCCCGAAAAAAAATTTTGCGACAGCTACTGATAGCTGATCATGCTACTCCTCCGGAGTAAGAACCAGGACGGCGACAACGTTCGATCACTTCAAAGTGCATGGCAAAAGTGCCGCCTTGCAGAAGATCAGGCGTTGGAACTACCCGAACAAGGCACCCAATTACGTAGCTTGTAAACCTAACCGTCGAAAATATGGTAGAAGTAGTAGAAATCCTCACTGCGAGGTTTCTATCATTACTTGACGACATTTGCATAGAAAATGATCTCTGCAGATTACTTAAAATATCTATGATCTACGAAGCAGGAATGTGAACAGAACAAAGAAAGTTATTTACCAAAATCGTAAATCGTAAACGGGAAAAATTCGCCGTTAATCGTAATGTGCTTCGTAAAAAAGGTCGTGAATCGCCTGATTTTTTTACTGCAGCAGTCAAAAATGTAGATTACTCAGGTTTTGGACTTTCTCGTTTAACCAGTAGTTTAGAATGACTATATATAACAAATAATTAGGCGAAGAAACAAGTATATTTAATATGCTTCATTGGAGGTCACCGGCTCTGTAATAAGTGAAACATAGTGGGATAGAATTATGACTGGTGTACTACGTTGAGGAAAGGAAACGTTTTCTGAAAAAAAAGTTGTTAAAAACGTATAGTTCACTAAGGGCAGCACTCGCGACAAAAACCGTATTCAAGTTGCTTGTTTCTAGAGCAAGAATGAGCCTTGAAGATTACGAGAAACATAGAAAATCAGGCCAAAAAAAAGAAATAAAGGCAGGCTTTCCAAGCATTTTTCGATAGCGTGAGAACCCTACGCACCGACCGTTGCCCTAAATCGATGGCGATCAGGTGAGTGAGAAATATATGATAGTTCTTCGGACATCCTGACTATAAAGGTGAGAATTTTGCACAATCAAAAGTATTTTCTACTCATTCCCTAACAGTTCTCTTAAACTACAGCTGAGAGTTTTGCTGTGCACAGCGGAAGACTTCTTTTAGAGTTTCTTGACCTAAGAATTTGTGATCTAACAGAGAGATCGGCCGACGGTGGACGAGGTCTCGCTGGATGGACGTCGGGTCGGCTGCTTTGAAGAAGAATTACAGAAGTTATGGTAACTCGCATCGAATAAGCTTTTGGGCTCTTTCAGTATTCAGTGGAAGCCATACAGTGACGTAAATTCCAGCAGAAAAGTTTTGTCCTTGAGTGCTGGCTTTAACTGAAAAGGTGACAACTGGGCCTCGTATCAAGTTCGCCGGACGAGCTGTCAGTGCTCAGAGTTCAGTGGTCTCAAAGTGTGGATTGCTGGAGTTTTAAGAGGAGGGTTTTATATTCGCCAAAGTCGTTTTACGAGATTTGTAAATGGCAAAAAACGGTCGTAAATCGTCAATCGTAGGTCATAGGTCGTGATTACGTACATTCATACTATATGGATCACTTTTCTGCGCACTGCGTCGCATATAGTGCATTCATATGAACAGCGACGGGCGGGGCTTAGAGTAGACATTCGAGTTTATGGAACTGACGACAGGATGGAAGAATGAGTACCAGCTGAACTTCGAAAAGCCTGTTCTCACTAGTAAATAGTGTCTTAAATGTTTTTTTTNGCCATGAGCTTGGTTGTTATTTTTAAACAGTCGACTCTGTATTGTAAGCCCCGCCCCACCTGAGGTAGTCCTACTAATGGGTAATACGTTCTTCAAGCCTGATGATACACTTGAGACCTCAAACATGGAAATAAAGCGTATGATACTTGACACCATACTTTTAAAGAAAACGAAAAAAAACTTACTCATTTGCTGATTTGTAGTGAATGAGCAGCTCGGCGACCCATTTGACGTAGCTGCCCTCAACGCTCCATGATGTGCTGTGATCGTGGAACGAGTTGTTCATGCCCTTATGGACACTAGCACGTCGTGAAGATCGCTCGCTTCACACCACACACACACTGAAATGACTGGATAGTGACGCCTGCGATCCCATTACATTAGTTGAAGTTTAGTGAAGCATAGATTCACATTTACTAGACGGAAACTGGTGACGAGCCGTGCAAAAACATCTAACATTCAACAACTTTCGTAATGAAGTCGCTCTCATAGTTTGTCTTGCTGGACGGCGGAGATGGGACAGGCCAGTGGTGAAAAAAAGGTGAGGAGCTTTCGCAGGAGTGAAAATAGGCAAGCTTTCATCCATTAATCCAGAAATTTCCTCACTAACAGTCCCCCCTAGATTATGGGCTTGTCAACCTTCTTCTAAATATTTTTCCTTAACTACGTTATGGTCATAATCAAGCCCGATCCTGAGAGTTGGCTGACCTGGTTCTTTTAATTGTTTGACGCGCCTCGTTGCGTATATAAATAAATTAATTAAATAAATTAAATAAATAAATAAAATCCTTATTAAAGCTCATTCATGTAATTATAGAACTTAATTAAGCTCATCTCCACCTGTACTTCTGCATGGTCGTCGGCAGTTTTCTAGTGCTACTTCTGTTTCTTTGCTTCAAGATGTTAAAATTAAAATTTCAGCTCGTACGTTACTCAGAGTGTCACTGATATCAAAAGTTGCGTCCTTCGCGCAATCTAGTACCACAGTACATAGGTAGGTAAACAAAGTCTCAAAACCTCGATCTTATGGCCATTTCTCAGGCTGAATAATAAAATCTGCTCAGATCAAAAATTGCATGGGGTAGCTCAGTAGTAGGCTTTTTCCAATCTAAATTTGCTCATTTCAGGAAGTTCCTTTAGTCCTTAAGTTTCAAAGATATTCAAATTCCAACTTTTGCTAAAAAGGCATCATTATACTAAACATCAAAAACTTCTGGTATTCATATTTAGAGCTCAGGATGATTCGCAAGCCGAAGAGAAATCTAGGATAGAGACGGCACAACAGCGTTACTTTTGTACTATACTATGAGTGAATCCTCTGAAGCCCTGATAAAGAAAATTTGGTAGAAGGATATACTCACGCAGTTGTATTTTTGTAGAACATTGAGGAGCGTCCTGATTGATTTTTACAGGGATAAAATTTAAGCTCAGAAGAACTCAAAAGTTAAGAAAAACGAATCTTGTTGTTTCTACGAGATTAGGAATCGTTTCCGCTTATAGGGTTAGCGCGATTTTTTTTTGGAAAATTTTGCTCTGCCAGAAATAAGCAACGATAGCAGCAGCAAATAACTAACATTGACGCTCTGATACTGCATACAATGTCATAGATAATTATATGAAAAACATAGCTACAGAGGAATAGTAGCTATTTTTTACAAAGGGTTGTAGATATTTTTCGAATTTTTGCCGTAGTCCAAGAAAATTCAAACAAAATTATGGGACATAGTTCCTATATTTGTTAAGTAGCAGCTCCAGGCTTTTTCACTGACTGATTGTGTTTTTGCGAGAATACCAAGTGACGCTGGTAGTTCTCCACATATTTTCAATTTTTGAATATCCGAATGAAAGGCAGTGCTCTATTCTAGCAGCACTGCGTCCAAAAGTCGTAGCAATTTTTACAGTATATGCAAAGAAATAATCAATTTTCTATGAAGAACTATGGATTTTTTTCGAATTATTCGACTACTCGAGTAAACAGGCGTGCTTGAAAAAATCTAAAACGCTTAAATTTCTCGTGTATTCAAAGCAGGCAGCGCTTCAGGATCTGGGAACCCCGCTTGAAATTCGAGGAAATTTAGTCGCGATGGTTTAAAAAAGACGTTTACGATCTTCTCAGCAGAAGTCATTTTCGCTTAGAGCCAGTAGACCGTAAGATACAAGAAAGCAAAGATTTTAATGATAAATTCAACTTAGATAACTTCTATAAGTAAACTTCTACAAAGTGAAACTGAAATGAAAAGTGGTCAATTTCTGTGCGTTTACTGAGCATACATACCAAAGCACATAGCAAAATAATTAGAAGCAATGGAGCAAAGCGATGCACTCAGGCTCACGTCCAAAACTGAAGCTTACGGAGAGAGAGGACAACTAGCAGCAGCCTCTACTGGAATGATCTGCATCTAAGAAAAGCAAGGACTACGCTTCAGTGCTCTTTTTCGAACATATAAAGACAACCAGGCGATGATCTTACAAGACTAGTTGGTGGATTTATTATTAGGCAGTCATTAAATAGAAAGTGGAGATGTTGGAGGAAATCTTCGAGGACAAAAGAGCATCGCAGTAAAAAGAACATGGGTGATGAATAAGGAAGAGGATCCGGGTCGGAGCTGCATATAATCGTAAGCGCAAGTTAATTAGTCCCGTGTACATCTAAAAACCTTCTTTCAAAATGGAAGTCCGTGGAAATCCTGGGGTTATTTCAATCCGTTGCTGATGAACCTGACCCCGTTCGAGCAAAAACAAAACATTTGAAAAGTTCTAGTTTTCAAAATTGGCAGCAGCGCTTTAAAAGCCAAATAAATCTGCACGGATATGGTGACATTTATGGGCGTGGGAGCTTCTAAATACGCTGAGAAAAAAAATATGAAAATAGAAAGTAGCCAAAATTTACGAATAAACGTGAACGAAAGCAGGAAAAATAAAAGGCAACCGATACAGGTAGATAAACTGGTAAAGATGCAATAGCTGTTTTGTTTTTATACACTGTACACTGTGATCCATAAAATCATCCAGAACAGTTGTGAATCAACCGGTGACACACCAACGATCACAGCGAAAATATGCAATCTTTGCGGAGCCAATCAAATAGAAACTTGAAATTCAAGAAAGAAACATTAACAGTAAAACAGTCTGTGAATGAGCCAACTCGTAACTGGTATTTGCTTAGTTGTTTAACTCCACATAAAGGTGTTCTTTTTTTGAAACTTGTAACATCGCTGACTGTATAAGTCCTCAGTTACCATGACATATTTAACAGTAATTAAAAAACAATACGGAAATAATAACAGTATATTAGATATATGCGAGAAGAGGAATAGCTTAAAAATATTATACATAACGTGTGAAAACATGGCGGTCAAAAGGACATCCGATTTCTGCATTTTAAGAAGCTTCTCTGCATTTTATCTTATTTTTGCGAAATAACAGAACAGCAGTCACCTAAACTCGACCTGCTTTAGGGCAAAATTACCAGATCTTCTTCTTTGGTATTTTCTTAGAGCAGTTTATATTATGTGTCAAGTATCTGCTTGCACCACTGACCAAATTTGTCCGGTTTTTTAACCAGTGTGGGACTTACGATTGCCAGCAAAAAAGGGAATTTTCAAGCCACTCTTAAACAGTAGTGAAATCTTGGAAAACAAAAAATACTTAAATTAATAACGCAACAAAC
This sequence comes from Oesophagostomum dentatum, assembly GCA_000797555.1. Taxonomy (NCBI): domain Eukaryota; kingdom Metazoa; phylum Nematoda; class Chromadorea; order Rhabditida; family Strongylidae; genus Oesophagostomum; species Oesophagostomum dentatum. The sequence goes on along the minus strand of KN549212.1, from coordinate 146,793 downwards.
AACTGCCGATAGGCAAATGATGGAAGATTTCTTTGCTTTTCGCTTCCTAGTGCATTTGCTTGGTCGACTTGAAGGGTGTCAATGATTTAAGAAACGCCGAGGATTCCGATTGTTGAACCTTAACAGTTTCACGCACCTATGAGTAAACTGAAGACGAAGAAGCTATACGCGAAACTTTCGAACATTCCTATAAGTAGGAAAACTTAAATCTAAAACTCTAACCATGAAGTTAATGTATTTGATTTTCAAGTAATTTTCCGAATGGTGGGGGACCGCCTCTTTCAAATGTGCGAGAAATTTAAGCAGCTGACAATTTTTTTCTAGGTAAGAGCTGGATGAATTTGCTCATATATTCAAAATATTCGAATAAATCGTCTAGCTTATTTAGCCAAAAAAGTGTTCTTCCCTTGAACTTTTTCTAGAAAAAAAACTGGGAGAACGGTTGGACGAATTGTGGCTCGAGCTGAATAGAGCCAAAATCTCTTCATTTTTTTACTCCGAATCAGTGCATTTTTGTTTATGTTTAAAAATGTCCCAGAGATTTTACAGAGCTGCTAAAATTACGAAGAATCTTGGCGAAAACTTGAATTTCTGTGTTAAAGAACAGGAAAATCACAAAATGGTTAAAATGTGGAGCCAAACAGATCCTAACGATTTCCTCGAAAAGTTTTTAACGTAACACGTCCACAAGGACTACGGTGCTAACCATGACCCATCGAGCATGAGGAAAACGAGAGGCTGATCCTCGTTGATCAGGGGCACCGGCAGCTGATGTCGGAGGGGATAATCGTTGTTTACTGCGATTGTAGGTATAACGGTATCGTCGTCGGTCGCGGCAGCCAGGATCGCGCGCGCTAGTTGGCGCGGGTTGCAATTAGTGGGGCCGAATACCCGTGGCCGGATATTCGACGCACACGTAACCTTGTGAAAAAGTGGAAAATTGCCACGGTAGAGTAGATGTGAAGAGCCGTGACGACGTCGATGCCGAAAACGAGTCATCGACGCTGCGATGGCAACCGTCCAACTACAGACAGACTGACAGACAACGGACAGAGAGACAGACAGACAGACAAATCAGGACGAGAGTCGAGCAGCGCTCTCGCGTTCGAACCCTCGCCCAGTTCAGCAATAGCACTTGAGGCGCATAATTGCCTACTTGGATGTCAAGTTGTGAAAGTAAGTCGATGTAATGCTTGATGGCACTCAAAAACCACTTATAGTAGACCTCGTCGAGGCTACTTCCCTCGTTGTGGCTTCTTTCATATATTTTTACTTAGCCTAGTGAAGACCCAGTATTAAAAGACAGCAGTGAAAACGGGTATACCATACTTTGGCCTTTTTAAAGTCCAAGGTTTGCGATTTTCTGTATCCAGGGAAATATGCAAAGTTTTGGAGAGCTGTTTTCACAAACTTCCGAGTGGATTCATTCTTTATTATTAGAGCATTCTTCGCGAAAGTTCTATACAATACCGCTCACGGAATGGTTAAAATCGACCGTCGCAAGCGTCGCTTCGGTGAAAATCCTTTAAAGTTACCTAAAACTGTGTCTAAACGATACCATGCGATTCTACAGAATGAGATCTATAAAAATTTACCACAATTTACCACATTTTTCCATCATTTCTTCCATTTTCGCTTCGAATTCGCTACATCCCTCTTCAATCAATAAGTTGCTTTCCTGCAGAGGATGCGCAACTTTTCGTATGAACTTGACTGAAACAGGCTTCCCGAACGTGATTTCTGTATAAAAGTCGGATGACTGGATGCATCATAGGTACTGCGAGCAGCATATAGCAGTTGCAGCAAAATTCCAGAAGATTCCGAGTATCTTCAGCGAGGCGACGCTTCGACCGTCGCTTGGCGGAGCGACGGTCGATTTTCACCATTCCGTGAGCGGTACTGTACAAGGAGTTTACATTGTATAATGAATGGCTAAAAAACTATTCAGGACTTCAAGTAAAAGAAGATTTAGAAAAAATAGCCATTCTCTACCTCTGAATTTCTGAAAATGTAGTAGCAGGTACTAAGCACTAGTAGATTTAGAGTCCAGACAAAGATCCACCCAGATCCTTGACCGAGAGCCTTTTAAGCAGAAGAAATCCCAACGAAACAGCTGTCCGCTTGTTAAGAAAAAAACTTCTATGGAAGCCATAGAAATCAGAAATAAATATCCAATCTAACAAGCCTGTCAGCCAAAAAAAGATTTGAAAGCTTCTGTGGATGCTGATAGAGTTAATTTAGGTTAGTGGGATCCGTTCATGCGCTTACAGAAGAAAATAATAGGCTTCTTCAGCTGTCCACTAAAGCAGTTAGCTGGGATTGATGAGAAAATTCGAACATTGACGAAATTGGGACAATATAGCATAATTATCGCTCCACTTGAACCCACGTGTGTTTTTCGTAACTATCAAAGTAGTAGTGAGTTCTTCGAAGTTTACTAGTACAGTGATGCTTGCAAAATACAAATTCATTTCTTCTATGTGTACTAGGAAGAGGACAAATTAGAATTTTTGGGAGAAGTCACTCCAACTCTATGGAGAATTTCACAGTAAAAAGATCCAGATTTCCTACAGTATTTTTTTCCGGAAATAAGGAATTAAGTACCTGTCATCACCATCTGCATAAAGTTCTAAATGAGCGAGGTAGCTTTGGAGTAACCTATTAAATCGAACAGCTTTGTCATTATTTCTATATTACCGCTGAAATTTATTAAAGCTGCTCTCTATAAAAAAATCGGAACAGTCCTCCAAGGAAGTAAAATTCCGAAAAAAATGCTGCAGGAATTTTTGACCTACCTAGTAAGCTTTTGATTGTCTTATTCATTAATTCACTCTGTTTAAAGGTTTACCTTGGTTAACCTTTAAAACCTTTAGCTTGCTATAAGCAACATACTACAAATGCATGAAATATGAGAGGCTACAAAGAAAACATGGGCAAGGGAAGAGCACATTTTTACGTTGTACAGAAGAGAACATTTAAGGTGACGGTGACACCGGAGAAGAAATGAGCAGAAGGGAAAAGAATGCGGGAAATATGGGAGTAAACTCCAATAAATCGCTTTGCAAGCTCAAAATAAACTAAAAACGAGCGGTGCACCATAAATCTTCTACAATGCAACGTTTATTACGTCCTCTTGCTCTTTTTCAATCAGCTAGTTGACATATGAGTAGGTTTCAAAGAGTCGAGTTAAACTGTTCCCACAATAGCACAGGTTACACAATTGGTGTGATAATTAACTCTCTTAGCGAAAAATAGCTGGCTAGAGAAATGGGCTTCACGACCTATCAGTAATTCCAGAACTCTATAAGGCACATGTATAACGACTTGTGAAAAGTTTTTCTTATTTAAAAAAACACCACTGAATAATCGCTTATTCTCTAAAAAGAGTTTTTCCTTTAAAAATCCACAGCATAAAGCAAAAAGTGAAAGAAAACATTATAAGAAAATAGTATGCTCAGTTTTTTTCAGCAGAAAATGATCGTATAACTGCCAGAATTACTTCGAGAAATTATTGTGCAAAATTGTTTTGTAAGCGTTATGACATAGTACTATACTGTAAACATTACTTAAGCACCCCGAAACTGTAACCAAGCAATGATTGATTGAAGATTTAACGAGCTTTGTCTTGTGACACCAATGCTGCTGTAAAACCTAATGAAGTAATGATGTTTCACATAAGTCCTTCTTATTTTAGTCTTTCCTTTTCTCTCATTCACCAGCTTACTACGTCATTCGTGCTCCGCCAAAAATACTGTGTTTGAAGAGACGCAGAAGCGACGAGAACAAAATGCGTGCGTGCGTCACATGACTATTTGCAGCTTTACAAAACCAGGAATCAGAAAAAAAAGTAAAGAAAAGGCTTATCTTTTACCTAAATACAGTATTTTTGGCAGCAGTTCCTGCATTTAGCGCCATGTTCCCTGCTGTAGAAGTGCTTTTGATTTTTTTTTTCGCTACAAAATCTCAGAGCTCAAATATCTTTCCTTGAACCCATGCATAAACCTTTTCAGATAGCAGGAAACTCTCCAACCCATCCAAATACTGAAAAAAATTCAACAGAAATCCGAATCAGAACAAATGAGGACGAAATCGTAATCGCACTTTGAGCCTGACTAATGGATGTCCCTAATAGCACTTCGATAGAGGAGAAGACCTCACATCCAGAAAACAGAATAAAATGAAAGTCCGAAATTTTCTCAGCATATACACTTATGAAGAACAGCATTAAACTTACGCTAAATTAATGTGGACTGTTTCATTTACGTAGGAATAAATGGCACACCCACGCATTCGTCAAAAAAATATCATTAAATCAAAGCAAACACATCGAAAGTTCCAGTACACCTCCAAGGCAAGATCAATTTCAAAAGAATTTTTGAAGGGTGTGTGCAAAAAAATCCCACTTTTCAAGCGGATGACCAAAATTTTTGATATCAAGTGTTTTCCAGAAGAAAACGTTCCGTTTTGCTTATTATGATATTATTGTAAAATAAGGTGGTTCCGTAACTATGCGGTTATCCGAGAACGATCACTAGATATCACAGGCTACCTGATCAGGTAGCATAGAAAGCTCTGTGCATCCTCAAAGAACAAAATCGGACAAGGAAAGCTTCGAACCTCTGAGATTGGGATCTAAAGGATAATGCTCGTAAAAGAACAGGATTAGTAGCTACCCTACTAGAAGGGACAGTTGGTACAAGGATCAAGCAAGGACCTGACCTGATCAGGCGATAGATACACTCCGTCTTTGGGTGCTCCGTCGAACGAATTAATTGGGGGTAAAGAGCTGGCGAAAGACATTATGAAAAGAACAGTGAAGTGAATAAAATGAAGAACAGTAGTCAAATGAAAAAAAAGAATTCCCAGGGTCCATCCTTGGTAGCGGTTCAGCCGAATTCCGGAGAAATTAGCAACATCGATTTTGACGAGCTAGACCTGTACACACAATAGGCGTTATGAAAGAAGAAGTTATTGAGAACTGTGGCCAGTTCAGTGGAACATTTGTCGAGTAAAAACTGCTGGAGGAGTGTCGACAGTGACAGATGCCACTGAGCGGCTGAGCTTTTTAAAGTTGGCGAGAGGTGACCATATGGGCTACTGCTTTGATGAGAAAAACCGGACTCCTCATCGCCCTAAGACGATGTGGCTAAGTCTGGCCACGATTTGAAAATGCACTTTAAGATGAAAAAGTTTAGTTCGAAAAAAGCTTTATATGGCTCGCTTGATCGCAGTTATATCGTTATTTTTTATATATGACATAATACAATTGTAAATTAACGACACAATGTTTACATAAACAACCCGAACTGACGGTGGCAAGAACCAAAATGAGATCAGCTGCGCTGGCGGCCAAATCGACACGTCCACCTGAAGAATTCACGGAGTGAAGAACAGCTGAAGAAGTTGTGGACTCGGAACAAATCGTGACCTAGTGAGGGTCACACTTACCTTGAATATATGCCACATCTTTTTTCTGTACTCGGAAAACGCGGATGAGAGCGATGATCCTTCAAGGAGCCCGCCCACTGCAATGAAGGTGTTTAGGAGCAAACTCGTCCAGGAATGAGCATGTAGCAGCAAGTTACTTGTCAAAGATAAATTTTTACCTAAGGGCTTTTTGAGAGGAAGCTTCAGGAACGAAATGGACAAAAGGCAAGTGAAAAAAAGCGTAGCAGAGGGTGCAACTGTTTTTTATAAACGTGAAATCTCTTATAAACGTATAGGTTTCCCAGATAAAAAACAGCTATTTGTAATCTAAAAATTAAACGAGGTAAACGCTTTGGAGAGCAATATGTGGAAAGTGTAGTAAGGTGATGTTTCCAGGTACGGTTCTGTCTGCTCATTGATTTATTTGATCTCTTCATTGTATGAATACAAAGATTTTTCTATACTATACACTATATTTTCGATAGTGCGACTCACCTCGACAGCTTTGAAAAATCGCTGTAAACATTCAATTCTGCTGAACCGCATGTCGTGAAAAGAAAAAAAGCTGATTGACACTTTTTTCCTGTTCGAATATCAAGAAGAATCCCAGCTATTATTACTGTACTGTAGTGTATACCTCACCAAGTCCAATCCAAACGTCTAATTGGGTCGAGCTCCATTTCTGCGCTCTAATTTTCGAAATTTCTATGATACACCTTGAAAAACTCTAGCAATTTGGCATTTCCGGGCACCAGTACAAGGATGCGAGTAAGACAAATTTAATTTGCTTTAATCGTACTAACAAATACGAAATTGCAAGCATGAGTTAACTGAGGCAAAGACGAAAATCCATTTAAAATAAAGCTAAAACAAGGGGTATTTGCAAACTTTAGAAGACACTGTTTTCCCGCGAATGAGTAAAACTTCAGCAATATCGTCTCGTCGTTTTCATTGCAGGAAGTTTCGTCTAATGAACGAAGTTCGAACGAGAGTATTCAAACCCTTATAATTCCAGTAATAACATCGACATGAAAGGTTTGACTTTTTTCCGAAATTTCTCGAATATTGCAATTTTGAACTCGTTGGTGCATCCGCCTCTCGACGCGAGGTGGCTTACCTAGATCAGGGGTGGAATGTATCAACAGTTTGAGCAGACATGATTGATCATATTTGATCTCCATGCCTCATCACAACGCGTTTGTGCATTAGTTTGAGCAGACATGTCTGATCACAATTCAACCTCTAGGAAAGGAGCATTATCAACCGAAATCGTCGAACAGTGGATGCATTACCTTGCTTGAGATTGGATAGTGAGATCAAACAATTCTGTTTAAACAACTAGGCGAGCCATGTGATAAGGCATACCGATCAATCGATCTGTTCAAACTGTTGATAAATACCACCCCTGATCATCCATCTGTTAACCCCAACCCCCCCCCCCTCCTCATAGCTCGCGTCGCTCCGCGGCTGTCTCCTGACGGTTGTCGGTTTAGGTACAAATGCAGAAAGATTCCGACGAAATTGAGACAAACGGTACACTGCGTGCTATGCGTGACGCTATATTTGCTAGTGGTCAGCCCAGTAAACTCTTTCATGCCTGGAAAGCGAACCGCATTTGTCGGGTACTTAGCCTGCCTGTAGGATCGGCTACTTTAGGATTGATGCCGAGTACGATTTAAATTCCTTATGAAACCATTTTCAGAGTAATTTTCAGAATTCACGAACCTGTCATAAACGTGCACGAAAAGAACGGCATGCAGGCCGCGTCGCAGCACAGCTTCTTCAGGACGACTTTCCGTCGTCCTCCTCGAAAGGCTCTCGAGTCGAGCACGCGGTAGAAGCAGTGCAGCATCGGACCCATAACAAATCCGATTGCAGCCATTCTTGCTGAAATCGTCGAGTGAAGAAAAGCACTTTCTAAAACTAATTTTAGTGCTCTTACAAAAATCTATGATCTATCCTTTCTCTTGCGTTATTCCCTTAATTTCATAAAGAACGTTGCAAGTCGAGAATTCGATTCACACTAAGTGAAAATCTGCAAGATTTCCCAGTGGAATTGGCGCATCTAATCTAACTAATTAGCTCTCAAATGTTCCCTGGACAAGAACACGGCCACGTCTTGATGATGGACTAGCACTCTAGTTAACGCTTGAAATTCTGAAGAAATGCTTATAAAATTCGTCATTTGTTTCATTTATAGAAGAGGTAAACTGAAGCTTCTATCATCGCATTTTATTTTAGAAAAAAGAACACATTATAAAGCACGGAAATCCCTGGTACATGGTCCCGTGTATAAATGTTTGGTGTACAACAACTAAGAAAGAATGGAGCACTAAAGGTTTTTTTTAGCAAAAGCTATGGCAAAAGGGAATGAGACTTGACCAAATAATGAATCACCACTTTTCAAAAGCGTTTCTTCTTTCTACTTGACTAGAACTGCCTATCCTTGACATGGAGTTCAGAATTTGAAAATTTTCTGTTTTTTCACGGTACTTAGGCATATTTCGAAAAAAATATCCGAACTTTGGTATTTTCTTATGTTCTTAGGACGTGCCAAATCAGATTGGATTTCGCATTCATTTTCAGTTTTTTTACCAGATTTTAAATTCAATCCTTGAAAGTAGGATGTAAATATAAAAAAACCTGCGCACCCTGGTCAGTAAGCCACTTTTGAAATTTTTGAAAAGTTTGAGAATAACTGCACGTTTTTTTTTACTGGGACAGAAGGAAAGTCCATAAATTTTTTGGAAAACAATCTACTACTGGAAGGCCTTGAAATTCTACGCAATTCCAAAATAATAAAGAGGATGATGCCTTCAACTATTAATAGCTCCTATTTAATTATCATTTTTTAAAGAATTAGGTCAATAGAAACGTGAATCTCGAAAAATCGAAATATTTCATAATAGCAACATGATGGACCAAGTAGTTAATGCACTCATACTATAGCACGCAATTTTATTCTTTTTTGAGAAGAAAACATCTTCCAAATAAGCCTCTATACCTGTCCTGTTGTAGTCCCATCCTTTCCGCTGAATATCACCTTGGAATAACTGCTGCATGACGTCAGCTGTACCAATTTGAGCTACGCTTATTGCAGTATTCGTCAGAAAAAGATGTTTGGAGAATTGTTTTTGTAGCTCCTACAACGGGCAATATTGGGCAGATCAAAACCGGTATAACTGTACGACCACCTTCAGCGAATGCATCCTGAGCACCCCTTTATCAGCGAAGCAGATGGTGGGTTGTAACGGATTCAACAAGAAGTCGTGGTCCCGCTCTAAGCGGACCTAATAAATAGGGAAGTTGAAGAGTCAACTGTCTGGATCATGACTCCGCTCAACCATGTGAGCTCTGAAAATTTTTTATTTATTATTTTTCTATTAACAATCAGTGTAGACGCAAAAGAAACCGTAGAAAAACCCGTGAGGACAAATGAAAACTTCCAAACCAAAAAAACGGAATATGTAAAGGAAAAAAACAAACAAAGTAACTGAAACCAAAAAGAAAAGGAAGGGAACTATTATTATTTATGACATAAGTTGCTAATAACTGCTGGACAAGGGTCAAATAATTGCTAAAGTTAAGAGAAGGCGGTTATTCTGCGGCTTAATTCAAGACATCATGAATTTTCGGCGGTTTTTAAACTCGGTATTGATCATTTTTTGTATAAAGAGTATCCTAGACGTATAAAATTGAAGTAATGCTATTTCCTGCTTTATTCAGCTGCTTGTATATAACAGGAGTTTCACAGAGTGGTCAAAAAAATGTACAATTACTTCTTCCAAATGAGGGGGAATTTTTTATCATAGCTTCATGCTATCAATTTTCCTAGAATTTTGAAAAAAAAGCCGAAAATCACTTGTCTAATCCTAATTTCTTAAGCGTAAAAATACGTGAACAGAACATTACCTTATTTTCGATACCAGATTATGACTATAGGATAATTGGAACAGAATAATGTACTGAATTTGTTTGGTAAATAGCTTGTATCCCTATGAAAGCTGAAGGTAGGAAGAACAGCTGCCAACTCTTTGGGGAAATGGCAGCCTGAAGAAGCTCTCTGAAAACTAGCTAAAAAATACTAAACAGCATGCTTGGGTACGCATTAGAACACTGATAGATAAACGAGCATTACTTTACAGTACTACGAGCAAGAGCATTGTATGCAGTTGCCATGAGTAGTTTTGTAAGGCAGCATTTCAGAAGTCGTGACGTCATCAACGTCGACAAAATGCTGGCAGCACAGGGGTTTCAGACAACAGCACGTCTTATCGCTTAATGAAATGAGGGCGTGGTGAGTTCGTTCAGGGTTAGCCTCATCAACCTCACTGAGCAGCGGAGAGAATTCTGGAAGAAGGACTGCGCTTGATAATGCGGTTAGCGCCCTATACACCTCATACTAGCTACACTTCTGCTTTGAGTTTTTATGTCTGCAATGATGAGTCGTTAATGAGTTACTCTTTATCCGGGATGTACCATCTCTTATGAGAAAATCGCTAGGAATCTCCAGTACTCCTCAAAAGCTGCTACAAAATGCTATAACTTTACACATGTTTACATTTCAACTAAAGGTTTACCAGGTAAGAAACGCGTTAAGGCACAGAACACGATTTTAATCAAAATTGGGGAAATGTTTGCTGAAAAAAATCTAACGAATACAATTCCCATCGTTAGAAGTAAATCATTTTTAAACATTCAAATCCTAGCGTTGAGTGTACCCCTCTGGAAAACCCAACTGACAATTAGTCAAAACTCTTCTTTTTTTCGCAGTCTCTTCACAGATTGGCACTTTGACTTACCGTATTTATATTTCGGCCTACGCTGCAGTAATCCATGCTACAGTATTTTCTTCAAAAGTTTCTTTACTCACTATTTTCTATCATAATCGACCACTTTTAAAGACTGAGTTCGCGATAGGTTCTAAAACCCAAACTCAGAAAGTGGATTGAGCTCTAAATATCTCGGCTCAGAAGTCATTCGTGACCGAGAATATCGTTCCAGAAAGCTCATCCACAATTTTGCGGACGAGTTGTCCATTTGGTTCTGCACACTAGTTTGACCGCTACAGCCACGGCGTATGAGTAAAATGTTACACTCTCCCATCTTCCTTCGTTTGAGGCGAAATAGGGTGTGTTTAAAAAATGGAGCGTACTGATTTTTGACGCCTTCGTTTGAACGGGTATGCAACAAAGCTGCTCGTTAAAATACCA
>KN549212.1:113586-125104 GCA_000797555.1 Oesophagostomum dentatum | reverse complement strand
TGTATTGTCTGCACCCAGCAGTTAAGTCCCGCCCGTCGGAAGTACTGCGAAAGAACTGTGGGTTCGTCGCATCTCGCAGTAAAAATATACATTTTTTCTGAAGGTGATTTATTCCTTTCAGCAGCAGCTCTCGCAGATTTTTGAATAAATCTGGAAGATGTGAACTCGGCAAGATTTTGCGGTAGAAAAGAAGAAGTTTAAGAAAAGAAACGAGTTAAAGTGAAATTTCAGCGATACTGCTGTAGGATGTTTTTCACGCTGTTCATGATGAAAATGTACTGATGCAATCGCGAGGCATGCCATGCACACTGTAGCCATTGCAACCACCCCATCAAATAAATCTGGAATGATGTTTTTGATTACCGTCGCTGTAGACGTCAAGTAAATTGTGTTCTACGCATCCTACACTGCACTAGCTTTCTCTCGATATTTACTGCCTTGCACCAAAGAAGGGATGAAGACTATTCACGATATGTCCCGCGTCCCACCAGATTTTTGCATAAATGTGTTGGTCCGTAACCACACTACGAACATGGCCGTTCTTTGGTAACAGATTTTAGTGGTGAAAGTTCGCTAACTTTTGCTCCTGCAGTTTTTTGCCGCTTGATTTATTGTTGCATACTACACGAAGAGGAAGATGGATCGAGCAGTTGGTCAGTGAGCAGTCAGACTGCACTAATACTGCAGTTTTACGAGAGTATCCGTCCAAGGTCAACGCTACACAGTGAGCATAGACCAGCAACACTGGCGATAAAACGCATCCATTAAATGATAGCCCTTCTCAGAACCTAAGAATTTGTTCCAGATGTATGTCCGTGTGATGTTTTGCTATGTAAACACCTAGCGTGAGCTGCGATCCGTACGAACTTCGCGCATTTCCGCGCCGGGCGCATTTCAAACGGCGTCTGCAATGTTGCGTAATAGGGCGGGACTAAGTCCGCTTGAAATCATCATGTCATTCATTCATCTCAAGTAATTCGCTCGCTCCTTTGTGTCTGTGAAATGTTAAGCGTGTGTTTTACTTTGTTTTTAAATTACGTGGAGGTTTAATTTGATCGTATATCCATATTATTTTGAATTTGTGAAGGTCTCTGTCTTTTACTGTATTTACTTTAATAGGGCAGTATAGCACGCGTTTAGACTTCCTTTTCAGAGCCATGGGTAAGGCTCACCTAAGTAATGGATCAGAGCCTGCAGAGCCGTTGCTCGACAAATCTGGGAAAAATCCCGACACCCCTCTTCAGCCAAACCCAGAAGCCACCGCCAACATTTTCTCTAGAATTACATTTATGTGAGTCTTTACCTGCTTATTCTCAACCTTTCAGGTTTCCTTGGTAACCTAACTTATAAATTACAATTTAGATTCATGACTAGTCTATTTTACAAGGGATGCCGAAAAACGCTTGAGGTTGAAGACATGTATGAACCCCTATCTCAGCACGAATCTGAAGCAGCGACGGAGCGAATGTCACGGTAAAAACACTTTGCATTTCTTTTGAATTTTGTGTTTAAGCTTGCTATTACTTCGGTGTAAAGTATGACATTTCTAGAGCATGGGAGCAGGAAAAAGAAATGGCTGCAAAAGCTAGTCGAGCTCCAAGTTTGTTGGCCGCTATTCGAAGGACGTACTGGAAAGAGGTTGCACAGTTTGGAATAATGCTATTTTTGGAGGTGAGCCAATTTCTGAACGTAAAAAAGCCTTTTTATTCCTATTTGAAGTTTATTTCTTTATTTTGGCTCATACGGGAGTCAAATATGCAGGTTTGGATACAAACGTAGACATTTTCAAAAAGGATACTTTAAAAATCACGGTCATCTCAGAATTCGTTCACGTTTTGATTGCTGCAGTTTTACAAAATGAGTCATAATTTGGGCAAACAGCCCAATTTTAACGATTCAGGTTCAGGTAGACATGCAACAAAGTTGAGGGTATTTCATCCTACAATTTAAAAACTGAGTGGGGCTAAAAAAGTGCTTAACGCAGCTAAGGTTATTCATACTCTTTAATGTATTTTCACCTCACATTCCACTTTTTCTATTATAATCTATGCTCAGTCTTGTCAGATTACATTCTGCCTCTTATAATGCTGGTGATGAAGGCATGAGAACCATCTATCCATTCACGTGAAGCTTCTGTTTCTTTTTTTTTTNCTAAAAGTTTACAATGTTTCGTCCATAGGTAATGGTGCACGTTTTGGTAATAATTAGTTTTTTTTTCGTTTAAGAAGGGCACTAAGTACATTTGTAAACTATGTCACGTCATGTACTGCGTGATGTTTGCACTCGTCAGTGAACTAGTTCTCTGCAAAGGTCATTTAAAAGCAATCGGGAGTATAAAAACTCTGGCAGTGTCTGTGTTTGAGAGAGGCGCGTCCGAAGAGCGTAGGAAAATCTTGGTGCGAAGATTTCAGATCAGAGTGAAAACTTAAAGAGTTGTACTGTTTAATCTTTGCGAAACTGTATCATCCGTACTTATTAGTCTTTTTTCCAGGAAACCGTCAAATTGTCACAACCCCTATTTATGGGGCGGTTAATTCGCTACTTTCGTTTTGATGCTCCTCTGACCGAGGTTGAAGCATATGTTGGTAGGTGGAGCACTTTAAATTCATTGTCTTTTGATCCCACTTTTTTTTCGTAAAATCTGCACTTTGCAGCTGCCGGGGGTGTCGCGTTGACCGCTGGACTTCTTGCACTTATTCATCATCCGTATTTCTATGGCCTTCAGAAAGTGGGGTTACAGATGAAGATCGCTGCAAGTGGTATGATTGTCAATAAAGTAAGTTTATATATTTCACGAACAATAAAAACTAAGCGTGTTTCTGTTTGTTTACTTCCCCGGCTGTCATGTCAGCCATATGAGATAACGTTATTTGCAAACTACTGATAACACGTAATGATACACGCGTGCACTAATTAGGTCTACCGTAATCTAGTACGGTAAAGAGAAAATCTAAAACTGTTGCAAAACCTACGTTTTAAAACTCGTGCTTTTTTCTCAAGTGACCAAAATCCTCATTTTACATGTACTCTTCTGAGAGAACTTGCATCGCTTTTACTTTTACACTTTCTACCTAGTAATTTGTTTTAGGGTGTCCAACTATCCAGTGCTGCTCTTCATAAAACTACTGTTGGCCACATGGTAAATCTACTCTCTACGGACATTAACAAATTTGATATGGTGAGCAAAATTCTATTTTTTTCCATCTCTTATATACGCTACCCCTCTGCAGGGTTTCATATTTCTCCATTATATGTGGGTTTCACCAATCATGTTAGTCGCGTACAGTTATTATCTATGGCAGGAAATAGGGCCTTCATCATTTGCAGGTAATTTTTTAATCATAGTTTTGTTATTTTGGACTTAGATCATATATTAACGTTACAGGATTTGGTGCCTTGCTAGTTTTGATTCCCATCCAAGGCTATTTTAGTAGACAAATGGGACGCTGCAGGTATTTTGTTTTACTTCTTTTTTATTCATCAGTTTCTGTTCCCTGTTTTGTTGTGATATTTAATGTTATTGTTTCCTGGAAGCATTCTATGCTTCATTATTATCGAACTATTTATAGAAAGAGTTCTCTGGGCGTTCCAGATTAGCCCAAACCTATTTGCACTAAAATTCTTTTTAATAGAAAATTGCAGCTTCTTTTTTTTTCAGGAGAGAAATCGCAGTACGCACCGATAAACGAATTAGTATTATGAATGAAATCCTTAATGGTATCCGTGTAATTAAAATGTACGCATGGGAAGGTGCTTTTTCTGAGGTCGTGGCCGACTTGCGCAGGTAGAATTTCGTCCACCTTTTTCTTTGCTATGTCCATGAATGGAACTAGTTTTATTCGTGATTTCTCAGACGTGAAATGCGCATGGTACGGACAAATGCAGCCTTTCAGTCACTCGTTATGGGACTTTTTTGGTCCTCAGGAAAACTTATCGTTCTGTTTGCCGTTTTATGTTTTGTCTTAACAGGCAACGAGCTCACCGCCGAAAGGATTTTTGTTGCTGTGAGAATTTTGAAATACATTATAGAGACACCACTCGCTTTCAAAACGTATTTTCAGTTCTCAGTTGATTCTGAAGGGGGTGGGGGACAAAATTAGGTCGGGATTCAAAAATATCGGCTTATATATTACTCTTGACGGAGGAAGTCGCTGTAGATGTGTCGCGCGTATCCGAACTATTGTACGGACGAGTTGTATGTTTTATTATCGCATTAGCTAAAGTATTGTTTCAAGTGAGAAAAATGAGAGTATAGCTTATATGTTCTCCTAATGAAGACAGTGCTCTAGCACCACCGTGTAACGAGGTATGTAACTCATCCGCGAAATCGAACGGATACAGACGACGTAGACTCTGGAGTGGCGTCCTCCTTCCCAAGTACCATGTGACAGATGAAACCCCTCTGAAGGATTTACTGTTAAATAAGTTTATTATTATTTTACTTTCACACATACCTAGAACTAGAAGAGATTTTTAAACCCCTTGCCTATTCATAGACCCGTCGTTCAGAATCCAGCGAGAACTTAAAACACGTTTTGAGTGTGAAACGCCTTCTAAATAGATACCTCCTGACCTAACCTGACTTAAATTTTTAGACTGCTCTTTACAATGCCTGCAGGCTTCCTGTCACCCTGTTCCTACCATTTTCCATACAGTTTCTCTTTGAGATGAGAGTATCAGTTAAACGTATCCAGGTAGTATTTTATGCTGTGGGTTTTCCTTTATTGATTTCCTGCACGTTTGTTTTTGTGTTTAGACATTCCTGGAGCTAGAAGAGTTTTCATCGTTTGCACGCGATTCGCACACATATGCTAAAGACGGGACAGCTCAGTTCATTGCCAATTCAGATACTGGGGAAAACGAGGTATATTTTCTCACGTATACTAGTGCTCCAGCATACTATTTTTATTAGGGAAATTTTTGATTTCTGAGACGTTTTGACTAGGTTTAGAAGTTTTGAATCTCTCTCCACTTTCCTCACCTCTTTTTTCCCTCATGTTATTCGTAAAATGAATACTACCAGTTGACCAATCAAATAGTTTTCGGAAAAAAAGTCAGAAAGTTAGAGGATGGCTGTCGCAGAGGATTTCTTTAACTGCAAAAAAAACTGATAATACTGTGGTTTTTACTTATAAAAGGACAGTGAATAGAGAGCTTGTTTCGGTTCGTAGAGTAATATTTGTATGAATGGGTAAGGTTAGCTATGTAGCAACGGTATTTTTGTCTTGGCTTATTTGTAGACTTCTCATTTTTCTTTTCTGCCTCTTAAAGAATTATCTGTTCAGGTGCTGTTAAAACGCTCTTCGAACAAGGCAGAGGCCAATGGCGACCTAAAGTCGGAAAAGAAATCGTTTGATGGCGCTCAAATTATAGCAGAATCGCTGACTACTTCATGGCAAACTGCTGAGGTGAGTTGAAATTTTCAACCGACTCATTCCAGTGGCCAATCTTTTTGAGGTGTATCATGTTTTGATTTGTTAAATCTCTGCATTTTTAAAGGAAGAAGGTGAGGATGTGTACGCGGTTCGAAATCTCACGTTTGAAGCCAAACCTGGAGATCTTGTTGCCGTCATCGGACCTGTTGGATCGGGCAAGGTAAGCTCCCATATTGCGTAAGATTTCTGTTCTGAGTCAAATGCACCTTTTACAGTCGTCCTTATTATCGTCACTACTTTGCGAGGCACGACGCGTTAGTGGTAAATTGACCGTCAGTGGAAAGATCGCCTATTGTAGTCAGGATGCTTGGATTTTCAGCGGGACAGTCCGTGAAAATATTTTATTTGGGTCAGAATTTGACCAGGTTCGTCCTCAGCTATCTTCGAGTTTAGAGTGTTACTTTCTTCACATCGGTAGACTGGGACATGGCTTATTTCAGGAGAGATATCGTAAGGCTGTTGAAATATCTGCGTTAAACAACGATATCGCTCAGTTCCCTCACGGTGATGCAGTACTTGTTGGCGATCGAGGGACATCTCTATCAGGTATGAAGGTCCCCTCAAGTACCATTGGTCTTTGCCCACTTTTTTCTTTTTGTACCCTTATCCATATCATCTCATTTATTCGATTTTATATACTAATACGCAGTTTAAAATGCCATTTTCAAAACTGTATAAAAAATTCTTAATCGTTTTGTTTTAAAAACAAAACGATTGAGAATATGATTTTTTTTTGTTTTTTTTTTCTTGGGAGCTATTTCATCTACAATTTAAGATGTCTTTGAACTTTATGGCTGAGCAGATGAGTTGCGGATAGTGCTTAGCAGAGATTAGAGTCTGCCATGCATATTTAGCAACAACCCTATAGAATCTTGTTGTAGAGTTTTTAAGCACGACTCGCACAATTTTAGGTGGTCAAAAAGCTCGTATTGCTCTCGCTCGAGCTATTTACTCAGACGCTGACGTCTTTTTGCTCGACGATCCCCTCTCAGCTGTGGATGCAACAGTGGGACGCTTTCTGTTCGAGAAGTAAGTCTCGCAAAACAACATTCTCAGTAACAGATTTTTAAAAAGTTGGTGTTTAGGTGTATATGCGGATACCTAAAGGATAAAGTGGTTGTTTTGGTAACCCATCAGATCCAGTTTCTCCATCGGGCTTCTGAAGTTTTACTTATGAAGGATGGAGAGGTAATACGCGTATGCTTGAATTTTGTTAATTTTCTATCGAATTCTTTTCTTGTAGGTTGTCGCAAAGGGAAGTTTGAAGGAGCTAAAGGAGGACCATGCTGAGCAGTTTGCGGCTCTTATACAGGTGATTTTGTTGATACCGTTCTTGGATATGATTTTCATTTTACATATATTTTTATAGCATTAGTCGCAGTGCCGTATTTATTGCTTGTTTGAAATGAGCTGTAGTTTTTAGTTGTAATTTTTAGGAAACAGAAAAATCATATACACGCAGAACATCATCCGAATGCACTTCACTAAATAGCCCTCGTCGAACTCTTTCAAGAACATCTGAGAGAAGTGACAGCGTTGGTATGTATCCCATTCGTTCACATGTATGCCTATATCTTCCAGCCTTCGTTTTTAGACCATTCTGGCGTAGAGAGAACACAGAGCTTTGTCAGCGAAAAGGACGAAAATGAACAGAAGGAAAAGACCGACTATGTTCCAGAGGTTGTGGAGGAGGATAAAGTTGCAGGTGAGCTACAATTCTATATTATAGTTATCAAAATTCTCATTTTTTGTATTGACTGCTCCACTCTTTTTCCTAGATCTTTCAGTATGTTTAGATTTTCTTTTTGCTTGAGTTTTTCCTTTTTTCCATATGACATTTGTTAGTACCTGCGATTCTGGACAATCGTTCTTGATGAATATGCCTATTTGCTCCGTATGATCCAGTTCATTTAAGGAGCTGTTGCTTGGCGAATTTATGGCGTTTACATACTGGCTATGTGTTCGAATCCCTTTGTGATACCTCCACTTTTGTTCGTTGTCTTCAGTGTGCAGCTGTTCTTCAATCTTACGGACTACTGGTTGAACAAATGGTAAACCGCTTGCATATGTGTTTTCCTTCGTGCTTGGACCATGTAGTTTGGTCTTCAATGTTATGTGCTCCTTTGTTTCAAGGACAAACGCCGCTGAAAGGGCCACTGCTGCAAGAATTGACAATGGAACGTTTGTTGAAGATCACTATTCCTTTTTTGGGTCTGAATGGTCAGTCAGTTTGTCAGATTACATGTGGTCATATACCGTTCTGACCCTTATACTTGTTGTTGGATCAGTCGTTAGGTAAGCACAGAATCCACTGTTCAGGTCTTCTCCTGTTTT
Organism: Oesophagostomum dentatum; assembly: GCA_000797555.1. NCBI lineage: Eukaryota > Metazoa > Nematoda > Chromadorea > Rhabditida > Strongylidae > Oesophagostomum > Oesophagostomum dentatum. The sequence goes on along the minus strand of KN549212.1, from coordinate 117,335 downwards.
CTTTACTCAGGGTTAAGCATAGCGGTTCAATGTACAGCTCAACTTTCTATTGCTGCTCTTTATAGATGTGTGTGGTTCCGATTCTCCCAAACTGTTGCGTCTATTTTGCTACACAGAAAGATGTTCACAGCTGTTGTCAACACGAGGATAGCCTTTTTCGACAAAAATCCTATAGGTAGCTGGCTTTGCTTTTATTTACTTTTATTTGACTGCTGGCTTTTTAGGACGAATTCTCAATCGATTCTCCAAAGATGTCGGAACCATGGATGACCAGTTATCCTTTGTTTTCTTTGAATTTTTGATGGTAAGTGCAGTTTTACTGGGTATTTTAAAGAGGGTCGAAAACGGTTTTCGAACAATACGTTGCAGTTATCTACACATTAAAGAACTTTTGTTGCAGGGCGCCCTGAATTTCTTTGGTATCGTGTTTGTGATTCTGCTGCTCAACCCAATCGTATTCTTGCCAACCCTTCCGCTAATTTTGCTTTTCTTCCTGCTCCGTGTTGTATACTTAGCATCCTCAAGAGACGTGAAAAGACTGGAAGCGACAAGTTAGTTTTTTTTACTATGTGGTTTTAGCATTATTACTATTGTCGGATATTCAGCCCGTAGTCCACTTTACTCGCACATTTCCGCTTTTATGAACGGCTTATTTACTGTGAGGGCTTTCGGTAAGCAGAAGGATGTGCTGCATGAGTATCATCGAGCTCAGGTAAGCTGTAGTAACTCTGTGAAGAGGGAGTATCTTGACACTTGCATTTGATAATGTAGTTTTTTTTAGAACATCAATACGGCTGCATTCGGGCTAACACTTACAACGTCGAGATGGTTTGCAGTTTGTATCGACTGGCTGGTAGCAATATTTGTGTCCATAGTAGCTTTCTCCAGTGTCTTTACTACAGGTACGCGAAGTCGATCGCCTTATTTGGTTTTCTTCTATGTTTCTGCATGTCAAGAAATTAGGGCAATGGTTTAGGGGACTAGTATTCGCAGTAATTTAGACGGTTCCCTTTCTTTTACTAATTCCTTTTAATATATGACATGTTTAATGAAATCGCATTTGGAGTTTTATTTTCTTCATTTTCAAATTTCTAAGCAAGAATAAGTCTGTTTGTCGGTCATCAGTGAGAAACAAGTTTTTCACACATTCTTAAAAATTTGTAGTGAATTCTGCAGAAATTATGCTCTATTCTTTTATAATTTTAGTTACTATGAGCTCTGGTGAAGTGGCATTGATGCTTGTATATGCGGTACAGCTCACTGGTTTCTTCTCGTGGATCATGCGCCAGTCGGCTGAGCTACAGAACGGAGTAAGGACTCGTTACCATTATGGGGCACTAACCCATATTTTTGTATCATTCTCTTAGCTGCGTTTATTCAGATGGTCTCTGTCGAACGTATTGTGCAATACACTGAACTGGAATCCGAACACGACGACACTTTAGCACAGGAAGCTCCTAAATCATGGCCAACCGAAGGTCACATTGTGGTATGTTTTCATGTGTGATCCTCTGTCTGTGTATGAAAATAATTAATACTGGTTGCTTATCAGGTCAGCAACATGTACATGAAGTACGACGAAGACGGTGAATATGTACTGAAAAATATTTCGCTCGATATAAAGCCAAGAGAAAAGGTTTGTCGAATTTCTCCTTTCATCGTTTCTGTTCTGTTTTATATGCGACTGTTGCACAAACTTTTTTTCTTTGCAGATCGGTATTGTTGGGCGAACGGGTGCAGGAAAGTCGTCTTTACTGCGTGCGCTGTTCCGACTAACACAACCCTCTTCTGGAAGTGTAATAATTGATGGCATAGATACGGCTACTCTATCACTCAAAGAACTTCGACGAAGCATAGCTATCATTCCGCAGGTCTGGTTGATTGAAATTACCTCCATATGGGGGTGTGTTCTATAATTTCTCTTATAGGAACCTGTGCTTTTCATCGGAAGCTTGCGACGAAATCTTGATCCATTCAATCAGTACAGCGACGAGGAATTATGGCGTGTTATTGATCAGGTTTGACTTACTGGTTTTTGTAATACTCGTACTGACGGAGGAGGTTCTGATGCAGTTGCATCCTCAGATCTACGCTCAGTGTAATTTGCGCAAAATGTTGCAGAATCGGTGGCACCGAAGCGGTGCTGACAGCATACCAAAATTACTTGTTGTAGATGAATTTAAGTATCATCTTCTCTAATCAGATTCAGTTGTGCAGGACAAGCATGTGCAACGCACGACATCGAATTCCATCACATTTCTGGCATCACAGTCAGGTCTTGCGTCCAGTGTATTCATTCTGTACAATTGCACCTAGTTGGAGAAGACAGTTATGCAGTTGTACCGGTCATCAGTCACCGCGAATATGTTTAGTCTCACCGCCAACGCGATCCTCATTTTTTTGTTTGGGCGAAAGTACTTGCTTAAGTTAGAATCATAGAAAAGATAGTTCAAAAAAGTAGCTTATAGCTGGGTTTACTTCTTCTAGGACTGCTAATGATGGCTTGATGTAGTTATCCTGCCTAGTGATTTAATTTTGAAGAATGTGATTTTAGTGTGTTTGGAAGTTCCGTTGTCAGTCGTTAATGAACGGACTTACTCTCTTTTTCGCTAGCTAAGACCAGTGAGGTGGACGGGGCGAGGACGTCGTACGTATCCAGACTGACGAAAATTAAGTTGAATCTCACTGTTTTAACCGGTTTGGGCACACGCGGGTGCCTGGCCTCTCCACCTCACTGGTCTTAATCGGCAAAAAGAGTGTCTGTTAACACGTTACTTATCTGGTACGCCCAGCGATGCAGAATGAGGCTACAACTATGCTGTAGACAATAGACCTACTATGTAACTCCAATATGCTAAGGATTGGTTTTTCTAGTAAAATCACTGCGTTCTATTAATGCGATTACTCCGGAAATTTTAAAATAAAACCCAGCATCTTATCTGGTATCTTAATTTCGGCTAGACAAAAACTTGCTTTTTGCGTTTTTGGCATTTTTCTATGAAAACGGTGCTTGCTGGTTTTTGCTGCTTTCGCTCGTTGTTGTAGAATCTAACTGGGAAGGTTTTATGGTTAGATAACTAGGCAAAGTTTGGCGTTGAGTGGTAGGGGTTAAACGTTCAAGTAAGAGCTTCAGCTTTTTGTTTTTATAATTAGACATATTTCACAATTTTCCTCCCAGCTAATTAGGATATTTCGCTTTAGGTCGAACTAAAACCCGTGGTTATGGAACTAGCAGGCGGTCTGGAATCTCCCATGCACGAAGGAGGAGCCAACTTTTCGGTGAGCTTTACCATCAAAATATTTTTTATTGTAAATGTATCAAAATTATGCTGAGTAAAACAGAAGCTCCTTATGGAGTTCTTAGTCAAATACCCTAGGTCATGAAACGTTCTTTATTATAGGTCGGTCAGCGGCAGCTGGTCTGTCTGGCCAGAGCTCTTTTACGCAATTCCCGGATACTGGTCATCGATGAAGCTACTGCAAATGTTGATCCTCGGTTTGTTATTTTACAGTTTACGTTATGTAGCTTGAGGTCAATGTTTTACTTTCTAGTACTGATGCTCTGATCCAGCAGACAATCCGCAAAAGCTTTTCGAATGCTACAGTTCTGACGATAGCGCATCGCTTGAATACGATAATGGACTCCGACCGAGTTCTTGTAAGAAGCCGTTCAATTTGTTTTTGTTTTTTGTTTTTTGTTTTTTTCATCGTCGTTTAACAGCTTTGGGACTAAACGTGGATTCTTATTT
>KN549212.1:103439-113486 GCA_000797555.1 Oesophagostomum dentatum | reverse complement strand
CATGTCGTTTACTGTCTGCATATCAGGTACTGAAAGATGGTGAGGTAGCAGAGTTTGGTCCGGCACACGAGCTGCTCCAAAAGCCAGACGGTTTCCTTAAGATTTTGGTCGCTGAAACGGGAAAAGAGAACGCAAACCTTCTTTACAAGGTTTGTTTAGCTGTTTAGTACTGTTCTTCTTTTTGTTCATAATCTCATTTCTTATTCAGATGGCTGAAGAACACTACTTAGCTTCGGAATAGTTTACTGTTCCATTTTCTCGGATGTGTACCTAGTTATCAATCTCATTCTCCACTCGTACAGCGCTCTGTAATCATGAAAAAATTGATTTCGCTCTTTTTCGTTAGTGAGAATAATTTAGTCCATAATTTGATCTGATGTCATAATCCCATTGTCATAATACCAGAAGAAAACCTTTTGTGCTTTCTTCGCTGTGCAATCGAGTTCATAATCATCTACAGTATTTACTATAATAAGTAGTGCATGCTTTTTCTTTAGATTTATTTACTTCTATTCTCCATTTGTTGTTTCTAGCAGTTTCAAAATTGCATACGAGGTCTGAGTCGGAATCATTGAATGCGAAGAGGATCGTTCACTATCGTTATTGTAAAGACTCAGGATAGGTGACATTTCATTTGTGACGAAACGGGCTTTATCTGCATAAATCATTCTAGAATCTTCGAGTCTCCTCCGAAGCTTTCGTAAATCCTTTTATTTTGTGCAGAATTTACTTAACTTAATTTGTTTCCTCTCATACTCTGTAGAAATCACTAACAATAGTAGTAATCACAGTTCTGTTATCATAAGCTTTATTGTATTGACTAATAACCTAATAAACATGGGCATACTTACTGTACTATTTAAATCGAATTTCGGCAAGACATCGTTTACACAGTTTGAAATGAAATAGCACATCAGCTATCCGACTGGTCAGAGGCAGCGAAGTCTAACTCTGCACCGCAACCCTCATCGCGACGCCCTGATGCGACGCGTGGCAAGCGGCTACTGATCGGCGTTTAGCAAATGACCGCTGACCACCACTGGTTGTTAGCTAGGATGAACGACCAATGCGAAGGGCAGGCCATTTAATTAAGGCTGCGCTGGCGGTGATCACTGATCCCGGCTAATCGATAATAGGTAGTCGCTTTCCATTTGCTCCGTGAGGGGTTTGCGATGCACCGTTAGGCAACACACGCTCACAGTGTTTTGCGAGTATTTTTTACGGATTCTGAAAGAGAGCTCTTAAATGGGCTGGATTTCAAAAATCTCGGCATAAAAGTTATCCACGACTGAAGGCCTCAGAAGACATACTGTCTCCTTAAGTAGCCTGCGGACACACAAAGTAGGCGGAGCCGGGGATCGATCGACCGCCCGGCATCTCCAATCACGGTCATCTAACGCGTCCCAACGTGCCCGCTGGAATGTCTGTGTCCACAGACTATTTGAGGAGACAGTAGATATCGCGCGTAGTTACTTACGAGATTTCGTGGACGAGTTGTCCATTTCGTCTTGAGCTTCAACTAAAACCTTATAACCACTAGACATTAATGAAAGTGTAAAACTTTTCCATCTTCTCGCAACAGAGGCGATGTGGTGTTCCAGCATCATGCGCGCGACGAAATGGACAACTCTTCCGGGGGATCGAGCAGGTACGCGCGATGTATCTTCTAAAGTGAATTTTTTTGTCAGGAATAACTTCTGAACGGAGGTTTTTAAACCGTAGTGTATTTCTCAGTCCCTCTTTCAGAAGCCATCGAGAAATCGGAAGGCGTACTAAGCGTAGGTGCTGCCTTAAAATGCTTAATATAAAGAAGTGCACGTAACTATGCTGTTATCCGTGCTGCATCTTCCGCTTGTTAATAGTATTACATTACACTTAGCAAGGGAAGAGAACCAAGTAGTTGAGCTAAGTGATCTTGTCAAAACACACAGTAGTGATGTGAACCTCCTCCTCCCCCCCCCCCTTATTCAGAGCTGCAGGTCAAGATCTTTTAACGGAAATAGGTAGCTCTTATCGCATCTAATCTCCATTTCCAGTCGGCAATATTTGCAAGCGAATAATTGGCGATATTCAGCGATTGTTTACGAATCGTTGAGAAGGCGCGATGCGCGTTCACACTCGACTTCAAGCGACTGCACCCCTTTGTGAGGTGCGAGTCTTTTGTGCCTCGCCACCTTACGCGATAGTATCAGGAGTGGGTGTCCTTCTATGGGAGCTCTCTGGACTAGATCTTCCTCATCGCTTTGCTACGCTAAGAAATGTTTCTCTGAAGTCGTATTCTGCGTAATGTTCGCTGGCGCAGATGCACTTGAAAGAAACGAGAGTGTTTGTTTTTGGTTTGTAAGACAGGACGATCGACCTTTTTCCCGGGACACCAAAGCAAATCCGTATTTTTTATGGACGGCTCGATGTTTTTCTGGACATATGAGGTCTCAGAGGCTTAGCTTGTCGTTAGTGCAGAAAATGGGTGGTGAAAGATCTCTCAGAAACTTTGTAGGAGAAGTTTTCTAGTAGACCCGCTGTCAAGGCCTGCTTTAGATCTTAGGTAGTGGTCAATTTGTATCTATTTATTTTTAGGTATTGCATATCATTCAAGGAAAATTCTATGAGTAATAAATTATAGAATTAAAAGGCAGAAGAATTTACTACTTTTATTGTTGTTAGTTGATGAAAGGTGCTAGTTTTGTAGAAAAGCTTATGAGAGATGAACTCTACTAATAATAACTACGACACACCAAACGGTAGAAGCTGAAAAAAAGCTCTGAACAAATGGATTCGACTGCTCCATATCATCCGTACATCACCAAAGACGAACTGTTCGTACAAGAGGATTAGCTTACAATTGGGCATTTCAAAAATATAAAACCACTGAAGGTCTTGAACGAATTTTATGTGTAAAAAGTACACTATTTCCGCATTTGTCGCATTTTACGGTGTATTTGCAAATTAGATCTGTAGGGATCTACCTTATATAATTTACTATAAAGATCAATAAACGAGGTAGCCAAGAAATAATAGGAACACCACGACTTTTTGTGGTTTTTTTTTTCTCTGTACAAGACAACTAGAGGGCACTATGCAATATGTTAGATAATTTATTAAAAATTAGCCATAAAATTACTTTTTAGTCATAAAAAAGAGTCGAGGCAAGAAGTTGAGTGATTTATTGAAAAGAAAAATTTAGAGGAATTAAATTGAAAAGCTCCTAAAAGTATTTTTTATTAAGAAATATATTAGGTTGTACTAGCCACTAATGACTTTGAAAGCGCCACCTTCAATACTTGGACCTTTGGCAGTTAAAATTATAGAGTTATTCTGCCTTTCTAAGGTTTCAAAAGGCAGTAGGGTTACGAAGATCTGTACAAAAGTAGTATCCAAGTCAAAAGAACGTGAACAACGTGCTTAGACGAGAACACAGACATTTTTCAGGACATCTGACCGCACTCTTCATTCGAAAAAACCTACGAACATGACCAAAAGTAAATATTTTCTATGTTTGCTTAGGGCACCAGAAACGGTTGCACTTCCTTGCTTTGATTCGGGCTCAAGACATAGCAAATCCGGTTTCGACGCTCAAGAATGCGGCGTATCTGGCTATTTTGCGAGACTATTTTAGGTGTGATTACGCGGATAAGCAATCCAGATGGACTGCTATTGGACAAGCTAACGTAACCCCGCCTTCAGGAGCAAAAGGATAAAGGTCCATTATCAGGAGGGAGATTTTTAGAGCAAAGCACTGCTCTCAGAGTCAGCTCTCGTCTTTGCTATTCCATCGTTTCCCAGTAGCCTTTTTAGTTTTTAGCACCTGCAAAATACAGAGTTGGAATCCACTAGTTACTATTTAGTGCCAGGTATAAAAATCTGTCAAATTTAGCATTTTCTCTCGTGAAATGTAACACATAAGAAGAATAGTGTAACAAGAGGTGAAATGCTAACGAATACATGTTAATCTTCTGTCACACCATTACATTTTTCATTTTCTTATTCTGGGCCGTAGTACAGTCCTCTCATCTGAGCTCTGCCGAAGAAATTATCAGCCAAAATTAGCGAGGCTTACCTTTTTTGGACGATATTTTGATTATCAAATGCAGGAGCTATTTAAAAATTCTTCAAAATTATACCAGCAATTTGCATTCTATACAGCTTGGAAATATAACAGTTAGTCCCAAAGCGGTAGCTGTTTTCTTGAAAAAAACTCATAGGTAATAAAGGAGACACGTTCGATTTTCTTCTAGATCAAAACGGCGGGTGTGTTGAGCGGTAGATCATGAGTGGCAATTATCAATATTTCATAGGTTTCTTTCGCGGCTAAAATTGGGTTTCATCCGAGCATCTCTTTTCAGCCGAACTTTCTATTTCATATCACTCGCTATATTCTTGATCCGATGAGGAAGCTGTCAGCGGACCCTTCAGCGCTGATTTTCTGAGATGAGTGAACTTGTCTACTCTTTAAAGTGATAAGGGATTTTCTAAAAGTACGGTACCATAGAAGCTAAGGGAACCTCTGTAAGCTTCACACCCAAAACTCTCTAAGAAATAGTGTATTTCAAGCCTCCACATGGCTACCAACTTTTGCTTCATCGCTATTGTCGTAGTTCTACACTTCCTGGCTAATTGTTCAGGAATTCCAAAAACTGAGTGCTATAGGCCAGGAAAAGCAAACATCTTGAAATAAGATACATCAGCGATAGTTTATCTTCTATTGATAGCGCAGGCGATCGGGGGGCAGCTATGAGTGTCTTCAGAGGGACACCGGCGTGAGAGGTATGAGTGCTAGTGAGGAGTTGTTCAGAGGCCCGCGGTCAAACATCATCGTTTCGGCGTATAAAAGCCGATCGCGTCCCTTCCATATTCGACGTTTGCACTCAAGATTTTTTTCCTATACAATTCAGCGAGCACACGGGATTTCCTGCTGTTTTGCATCGTCTTACTCTCGTTTTTTCCTCGCGTAACTACAGTAATCTTCGACAGCTGTTTAGGGTCAGTTCTCGACGATCTGTAGGAATAGAATTTTGCCTATATTCGCTGTAATCTCTTCATAGAAGTGTAAGTGAAGACAAATACTGGGAGTTTTACTCTTCATTTTATAATATACATGTAAAACTTTTTTTCTGTAAAATTCCATTTCTAATTCCTAGCTCTATATCAGGCTGCTGCTGTCTACCTCAACTTTCCTGTAACCTCAAAGTCTAACACTCATGGTAAATCAATATTTCTGCTTTAACTTACATTTAAAGTCTACTTTGTACTATTACTCCAGATGAGGTATTATGTTCTACTGCCAGTTATTCACATGACCTCTGCGCTCCTTCCGAACTACCTCGATCCTGGCAACGGCTTCCGAGCAATGCGCCCTTTGGTGGGTTTACTGATACAGCTCGCTTGAATAATCCCGAATGAAAATAATTTTTCCGCCGACTTCTAACAAATTTGAAACTTGAAATGGTAAATTATTTTTGCTATACAATCAGTTAAAAACTTGCTAAAACTTACCTTCTTTCAAATCCTCTCAGTGGTCAAAACAAGTCGAATGTTTGTCTCCTATTCGAGATTACAGTGTTTTTTTAGAGTCCTTTTTCTTGAAAAATTTGAAGGAAATGAAGGTTAAGCTACAGAAATTACTTGTAAGATGAAAATGTAAGCAGTATAAAGGCATTGTCAATCACGCCATATTTTTATGCGGACTATAGTTTCAAGAGAAAATTCCTGTGAATTTAAAGGGGCACAGAAGCAGATTTTCCTCACGTTCTCATGTTTCTTCGTTTTGCTTCTCTGATTCTGGTAAATGTTCCGCTATAGTCAAAAATGTCGCCATTTTTCAAAAAAAAAAACGCTTCTAACAAATTCTGAAGTAAGATTTAAGAATCAATGCTTCATAATGAAGAAGCTTTCATATAACTAGTATTACTTCAATCTTATGTACTATAGAAAAGAAATCTCGAATTTAATTTTTCCTAAAATTTCCAACGGAACTAGATGTGTTTTCCCCTTTAATACCGCTTAGCAGTTCCCTTTTTACTTTCCAACTGCTCATGTTTTGAATAATTCCTCATCATTGCTGTCGTTAAGCGTTAATCGTAAAACAGGTGGTCGAAAATAAAAGTATCATTTAAAATTTGAGGCCTAACATAGAACGAGGAAAATTCCAAACACCTTTTACGTCTATCAATGCATTTTTTTTTCAAAAATGGTTCTTATCTAGGATGACCCTCGACAAATGCGAAATTATCAATTTCGAAGGAATGAGGTTAGCGTTGAAGACAGCTTAGATGCAGGTGATAGAGCTTAGACGAGTCCTCTGTGACAGTATTTTCACCACTACAGACATCGCCTTTTACTTATTCTAGGTAAAGTTCAGTCCTATCTACAAGCTCCGATCATGGATCACGACGCGGACGGTGAACGATGTGAAGCTCTTCCAAACGGAACGAGTACAAAACCTTCTTTCTTTATGTGTAAAGAGGGTAAGTAAGAACGTATTTTCTACTAGTAGATAAAATTAAGTTCGCTTTTAGTAAGTCTATATTTAGCTCACACTAGGTTCTTTCTTCTACTTTTTTTTTGAAATCTGCAGCAAAATCCTGTAGGCATTTTTACGGCAAAATACGAATTAATTCTTGAAATGAAAAAAAATCCGGGAGGTTCATGAGCCAAGCCTAAAAACTGGTTGTTTTTTTTTTCTGAAGCCTCCTACTCAGCCTTCTGAACGCCTTCTCATTCTCAGCGTCCTCGCTTCTGCTTGCAATAAGACTGTCCCAGATTTCCTCGTTCCTTTTTCGATTTCAAAATTTTGAAGCCGGATGAGGCTGTCCATAAGTGTGACCGCCTGTTTGCCGGTTGTGCTAACGCTAACGTTTACGCTGTGTACGCATTCACACATGTGGTCTTCAATGACTCCATCCAGTCGGTGTTTGTTCGCGGAAGTCAAACTGACCGTGTCCACAGCATAAAAATCGTGTCTAACAGCGAAAAGGATAGCTGCGGAACCTAACATGACCAATTTGAGACAGCAGTAGTAAACAGTATTGCTCTTTCTTCAGATACGCTGGTAACGCTACATGGTGGAGCCATTACCAATATGAATGGTGATGACAGATATCCAGTGGATTTCGAAAGCCCATTGCGAGTGTTCCTGGACATCACCAGTGTGGCCCCAAGGAGGTACGCCTAGGTTATCTCTTTCTATAGAATAAAATTTAGCGGATTTTCCATTTTCAATGCTTTGCTTTCTGTTTCTGAATAAATCTTGAAGGAAGTTTTAGTCCCGATTGAATTTTGCAGATCAGTAAGCATCATATAAAACGATCTCGCTTTTCGCATAGATTTTTCGGAAACAAATCGAATTCAAATGCACGTTAATCAGTAAACCTCGGCATCACGGAACCTCCTCTGAATGATACACAGTGCTTGTCGCCGACTCTGAGCCCGCGTACGCCCGTCTACGGACCTGAGCGCTAGCGCCCCGCCTATGCAAGATCGATCGATAGCGACGCCGCCAGCACAGAGGTCCGTAGACTCAGATGGCGCACGCGGACTCTGAGTCTACGGACCTCTGTCGGCGACAAGCACTGTACTTGCATTCTAGGCTCCTTCACTATTTTTGACGTTAATGGGTGTATCATCTGCGTCCAATAATTAGGTCCCACCCCCCGGGAGTGACTAGCGTCAGGCAGGGTTCCTATATGACGAGTGACTGGCTGTAACGACTAAGTTTTTACTCGACTGTCAGTTAGGCGACAGTCCTACGATTGAACTGTCGGTCCATAGCGTAATGTTTCCAGAGGCGGGATAGCGTTGTCGGGTGCAAACAAACTCGTCCAGGCCACATCAAGCACGCATGATTTGACGCACGTAGACTTTGAATGACGACTGTGGACGAGTTTGTTCGCTCCCGATAGCGCTAGTCCCGCCTTCGGAAATATTACGCTACGGACCCAACTGTCGTTAATTTCCCCAGTTTCGCAGTTACTGTGATCACGAACCATATTTTTATTGCACGCCATTTCCATGTGTCTGACGTCACTTCCTCTGCATCTCTGACCTACCTGATTGCGGTATCGGGGAAGTCGACGATATAAATCTGTCTCTCGATGGTCTATATTCACTATTGTCGCCTTCTTATGGTGCATCGTCCCGGCCTATGCACCATAAGAAAGCGACAATAGTGAATATAGACGTTTACTGGGTAATTAGCGACAGCAACCTCGTTGTATTATGAGAACCTTATATATCGTTTTTAGGCGCTATATTTTGGCTCGGCGATTTCATGTGAGACACAACATTGTTTTAGCGGAGTCAAAACATAACGGTTAGATTATCACATCGTGTCCTTTCTTCTCGCGGTGCTTTCCGCGATACTCAGCTGATCAAATGCAGTTGCAGAAAATGGCTGTGGTGAGGCTCAGCATTGTCTGAAGTCAGCAGTGCGAGAGAGATCAGTATCTGCGCTCCACGTTCTGTGCAATTACACCTGACTAAAGCAAGCAACAGTCGCAGTCTAACCCACTGATAAATTTCCTTTGCTATATGCACCTGTTCCACATAAAATGCCCCAAATAGATGTGCATTTTTCCCTCAAAACTATATGAACTCTACGTTTGTATAAACACTGCACTTTTAGATACGATAACCTCGGACTAGAGGTGTCTCTATACAAAAGATCAACAGGATGGTTTGGCTGTGGATGGATGTTCTTACCCAGCTTCGGAATGCTGTTGGCATCTTTAGCTCTCAATATTTTCTCAAAATCTTCTCTTATTTCTAACGATTTTTGGAAAATTCCAGGAGCAACTACGACATGTGTGCAGACAATCCGTCCTGTCCATTATCTCCAGGAAGACAAGTGCTCGAATTCACAATTGATCCAACGCGATTGTTCACACGGCTGTTTCGGATGATCCATTCGGACATGGTAAAATAAAACCTCTACAGCTTCTTCAAACCATGTGTAGATGCAGAAAACTCTAAGTAGCAGCGGGGAGAGACGCAGAGCGCGACCAGAGGGAGAAGGGGTGTTGGTCAGCAGGAAGCCGCCGCGCGCAAATGTACTGTTTCCTCAAGTAGTCTGCAGACACACAAAATAGGCAGAGCCGGCAATCGATCGTCCGCCAAGCATCTCTGACCACGGCCATCCAACGCATCCCAACGTGTCCGCCGGAATGTGTGCGTCCGCAGACTACTTGAGGAGACAGTATAGGGGATTTACCAGACATGTGCTTGCCTACGTGGCTTTTATCACAGCAACAGAGCACGCATACAGCACACAGTTCAGCTGTGTCGATAGAGATCACGGTTCATCACGGCGCTGGCAGACGCGCACTTGTCAGGTGATCTCCCTATAGAACTGAGCTTCTGCATCTACACTTCGTTTGATGACCATCCATAATATTCAATCCATCGTTCTGACAGTATCCAAATCTTCTCTTACAGTCCGCTTACCAACTGGTAATCCGTATGCGAGACAACAAGGATCCATTTAATGATCTGCTGTGCACGACCATACAAATGAGAGTCCATCTCTGAGATATCCGAACGATTCCGGAGCCTGATATGTCTTTGTAAACGAAGTTTGATTGTTACTAGTCAGGATTCTTGTTGTTTCACTTAACTATTTTGTTGTAGACAGTGAATACACCACTCTTTCCTTCTTTATCCTTTTTTCATCTTCGCCTTTGCTATGCGAAATGTTCGCGCAGTTTCTGCAGTCCATTTGATGGACAAAGGCGGCGTACCAGGAAGCTCCCCAAAGACTATGCCGCCTTCCCTGGAGGGCATAATTAACAGGGCAGGGTGCCCACAAGAGATCTGGGGGTTCGCGAGTAATTAACGTCAAGGTCGCAGGATCCTGCCCATTTACACGGTCCAGTAAGATTGCGCACTTGCTGAAAAAGCGGGAGAATAATGTAAAATGAAATTAGTTACTATGTAGCAAAAGCTGAGGCTGCGCTAGTTGAAAATTAGCCTTATATGGATAAATATTTGTATTTGTTTGAGAAAGCTTGTTTTTTTAACGCTTTCAAACTATAAACTGAGAAAAAGCTCGAAAAT
>KN549212.1:85380-103122 GCA_000797555.1 Oesophagostomum dentatum | reverse complement strand
GGGGACTCGCGATCCCGTCGTTAATTACCCGGGAACCCCCAACGATCCCCTGTGGACACGCTACCCCCGATAATTGCCCCGTCCAGGGAAAGCGGCGTAGTCTTTGGGGAGCCTCCTGAGCGCCCTCCACGGACAAATGTGCCAATAGTGGTACGCAACAGCTCACTGTGCATGTCCGACTAAGGCAAACTAATGTGAGTCGACGAGATTTTCAGGTATGGTGCTGCATGAAATTGGCAGTGTGTTGTATTATATAAAACATATGCTTGCGCAAATTACCCATTTGGCTAATACTAAATCTGACAAAGACCTCTTACCCTACCTGCCAGCTCGTTGCGTGCGTAGAGCGCGCAGAAGTCACGTGACGCCTAACAGTTTTACCCAGGTGGGCACGTGCAGCAGGGTGTCGCTGAAAACCATTCCAAAACAAACGAACAGTTAAAAAATGTACATTTATTAGAGTTTGAAAGCCCGCTTAGCGAGAATAAAACGCTTCCAGAGGTCAGTATAAACATATAGCAGACTATTAATTATTATATTACAAGTTCATCTGGTCATAATAGCGATTAACCTGAGCGCATTCCGTAGCGTTCTCGAAGTGCAGCCGAGTGTTGAGAGCCGCAATCGGACTGAGAAATCCGTGCTTCTCCAGGAAGAGATACACCTCCTGCTGATACTTCTCCTCGAATTTGTGCAAATCTCTTGCTAGGACCATAGTTGGGTACTTTAGCGGCTGGCTGAAGATGATGTATTCGTATTCGCCACGAGAGTTGAGGCCACCCATTTTGACGGGGAAATCTGCAAATGTGCTGAGTACGGTACAGCATTGACCGGTATTTTGTAGCATAACGAGATAAGCACTCACACGGGCAATGGTCGGATGGATGCCCGGTCATGTAGAACACCTCTCCTGGGTCAGGACCAGTCATGCGACCGAAACCTGAATTCTGCGGCTTTTTCGATAAGGAACTGCCGTTTAAGCCAAATCTGCCGATCGACCTGTCTTTCAAGTAATACGGCAGAAACTAATTTTTACTCAATCGGAATACGATGCAATTGCATGAGTTGCATGTGCATCGATCGATGCCGTTTTTAGGGACAATGGCGATCGATATGCATACAGTGCAACTGCTGTCGCCGTATTCCGACGGAGCGGCTAAAAAAGCAAAAATAAACATTTTAGCAAAATTTTGACAAGCTCCACATGTCAGTTACTCAACAGCTATAGTATTTCCGGAAATATAGTCTATTGATCTGTCCACGAATTCTGCTAACTCAAAGAGCTTTACCTTGTATTGTCACTGTGTCTCCCTTATATGAGGAGTACTGCAGAGAAGAGAATGTTGCCGTAAAATCCGTTTGTGTTAGTAGCTCGACTAGGTAGAGATAGATAAAGATATTCTTTAAGAAATTCTAAAACTAAGCTCTTACAGTAATGAACTGCGCAATTCTCTGGATGTATAGTCTTCGTGTCGACAACCTAAACAATTTTTTTCAAAGAAGCTATCATAAACATGTCAACTTCGTGTGGAATACAAGTAGAATCACGATACAGGTCTACTATTTATGAATGTGTAAGTAAGCAAAACCTAATAACCTATACCATAGATCTTAGAGAGTTACTTACAGTGTACCACTTGCCCATTAGCTTTTCCATCTGTACGTCTCCCATGGAGTGAAACAATTGACTATAGACTTTTTGGGCAACTGACTCTGCATTCAGAGAGTTCATAATCTGTAAATAGTCAAAGATAACGTAGAAGAAGACTTGCAAAGAAATGAAGAAGAAATGCTGAACTGTTTTCTTTTTAGCCGAATTTAGGCTCTAGATTTTTGAAAGTTCTTGAAAGTAAGCCGGTTTGGACTAATTCAGCGTCTGGATTCTAGCTACTTTCAAATTAAATGTGCTGACAAAGTCATTTTAAGTACTCGTCGAACCTGTGCTAGCTGATCCATCCCAAAGTCCTTTCGTGGCTTAGGTCGGCATGAAGCGCTGTAGTTCTCAAACAACCTCAACACAGGAACAGTCCTTCCAGGGACAGGTATTCCGCCCAAGAATGATGCTAAATCAAACATTTCGAATATTCGCTAATCCTCTTCATACTTGAGAGTTAAAATATCACCCTTTGCCTGAATCAAGGGCCTGAGGATTTTTTCAACTTTTTCTTATTTTACTTAATGAGCATTTTTGGTTTTTCCGTTGTTCGCTTGTAATTCTACGGGATTTGAAGCAAAGGAAAGGCAAAATTCTAGGGGATGAAGTAATTGAAAGCTATCAGCTATTTTAATTCTATAAGCAAATAAAGACCTCTAAAATAGACCGCTAAATTTCCTCCCTTTTTTAGAAACCATTTCTTCAGAAATATCTTACTAATAACACGACGAAATGGTTCGGAAAAAGCTTAGCTTATAATTTACTTCCGATGAGCTGGCATTAAAAAAGGTTTCATAGTAAAATTTTGCCGATTTCTTGAAATTTTTTCCTAGCGTTCAATCGGGATAGAGAGTTTGCCATAGGTAGGGGAAATATTATAACTGAAAGCAACAATAAAATCAACCTTTGAACCTCGTAACTCTTTGCTTTCTGCTGGATTGTTACCTACTACCTTTTGCTAATATTTGCCTTCTGCTTATTTCATTTTTTATTCTCACTTTTTACTGCAGTAAAGTTTTCGCTGGAAAGTTCCTCATATCTCTCCAAACAACAATGAACGCTTGCTGAAACCGCATTTGAAAAAGAAACTAACCTTACTCAAAGGCATATTTAACCCAGTAAGCTGAAAGTGATGTGCTGATAGATGGAACACTGCTGAAGACGAAAATTCACCCCCCTCCCCCCCCTCATCCACGCAGCTGAGAGAAATGACAGCTCTTTTGCAAAGAACTTTATGGAAGCTGGAAGACCTATTTACTCTAGGTTCCGGCTGTGGTTCATTGTTTTGAGGTGTGCTCCCTAAAATACATTTTCATGAATTCAGCTGACTTTTATTTGCTGACTTTTATTTACCACCCCTACGCAGTTTAATTTTCGTATGTAGTTTTATTTGTAGGAATGTTAAAATTTACAGTCTTTCGAGCTGGACATATTCCTGCGAAAGGCGGTACATTAGGGCTTTAGAACTGACTAATTAGATTTTTTAAAAATAATCTTTAAAGCCTCTTATGAGCATCTGAAAACGTGCACAAGTTATTAATTCAACAGTTATTTTCATAGTAAACAAACAACAAACCAGCATGTACAGTAGTACTAAACAGGAGCGTAACCAGCAAATAGTTAGTTAACCTCTTCATAACCAGAATAGTCTGAAACTTCTATTTAGTCACGGAAAAAGAAACGTGAAGCGGACACCAAAACAGCTGACTCAGCTGACCCAGGTCGAGGACAGCTGGTATTTATGGTCGAATACAATTTGCAATGTAAAACAAAAAGTAAAATCGCTAACAGAAGAAGAGCGGAAATTCGTTAACGGTGAGACTGGCGAATGTCCAAAATATATGCCCCAAATTCGGAGAATAGTCACCGGTGACGGTATGACCTTGCATGACCCAATAACCGCGAATCATTGCCGTTGTTGATTTTAAGGACAAATTGCTGGATTGAACAGCAGAGCGTTTCTTTTGTAATAAGATGGAGTTATTTAAAAGGGTTTTTCAAGAAGCTTGAGAAATCATTCTCTATGTGCTTTTTTTTCAAGGGTTCGCATAGCCATTTTGCATTTAGCAAATCTCTACAAGTAGATGACCACATAGTGTTTTTTTTCCACGCTGACACAACTCATAGCCATATGTATTAGTGCAGAGAGGAGTAAAACAAGGACGAAGGAACTCGCTGCGATGTAGTGGCGATGGACTGGTTCCGACGGCGAAAAAAAAATTGACGAGAGGGGATGGGGAACCAGACTCCACTATTATCCAAACTTGACACTATTGAAGCATACAGTCCTTCACAATCGCTTAAACAGCTGAGTTTGTGCAGAAATGGTGACAATCACTAGAGTAACACGAAACATAACGTATAATTGGAGAAATTAGACGAAAGCGCAGGAAAAGACGCAGACATCCTCCTTCAAATGCTAGGAGTGATAGCAATTTGACCATGACTGACATTTGTGCAGAAAATCTAACTGGTAGTTAGTTTAAATATAAACATCTGGAGAAAAATGCTTAAATCAGCGGTTTTAGTCAGCATTTCAGTTCTTCAATCAGTCAGCAGGTGTGCAGACGCTGGTTGTAGGATATGAACGGTTTGAACCGGAAAGTTTTAATAAATGTTTCAATTTTGGAGGTTTCTTTTGCTTAACGCGAAGGTTACCAGCGTCTGGTTGGCCCAACAGACGTGTTTGAGACAGGTTTGAGTCGAAAGTCCTGTCACCATAACTTCGTAAGCTCTAAATAGAAGGAATTACTATAAATAAGGAGAAGCTCAGCGAGTTGGAAAGCTTCAGGCTATGGCTACAAGAAGTTAGATTTCGTTCCTTAAAAGCATGCATAGATTTAGAAGTATTTAAAAAAACTTATCAATACGGCTAAGATTGAATTTTTCAGCATTTTTCGTATTTTCAGTCGAATCCCCTATATGGGACGCACACCGTCGAGATGTCATGAACCAGATAAACTTAATTTTGAGTCGTTCTCTTTTCGACAAAAAATTATGGCCTCATGTCAGCTCCTACGTACCCTCTGTATCATTTCGTGAAAGAAAGTCGTGTAGGACGGCGGCCGGAGCGAGGCAATCGGCACGGCAGTTGCAGCGCGGGCAACTCTGGCCGGGACCCACGTTGGTCCACCGGTGGAAGCCCGCTGATTGCTAGCGTTTTCGGTCCCGACCAGAGTTTCCAGCGCCGCGACTGTCGTGTCGACTGCCTCGCGCTGACCGCCGTCCTACACGACTTCCTTTCACGAAGTGAGACAGAGGGTATACAGGAGTAGGGAATTTAGTGCATCCTCATGCGTGATGTAACTGCGAATAGGACGTTGGGTAAGGGTCTAGCAGAACCTCAGCGCATGTTTCAACTGTAGAACTTTGTGATGTTGCAGGCAAAAAGGGATGCCCCATCTACTGTCTCCTCAAATAGTCCGCGGACACACACATTCGGGCGGACACGTTGGGACGCGTTCGATAGCCGTGGATAAAGATGATTGGTAGTCGATCGATTGCCGGTCCCGCCCCTTCTGTGTCTCCGCAGAATACTTGAAGAGAGTATATGTGCACATTCATGCAAAAGTCGTCCATTTCCGAGATATGGCCCGTATCCTCGACTGTGCAGTGTGCACTGACTTCTTATGGATACTGTAGCAGGTAAAAGTTTATATTTTACAATTATTTTGTACCAGAAGTAAAAAATTTTAATGAAGTAAAAAGCTTTGCTACGGGTTTAACTACCTAGTTACTAGCAGCATTAGAAGTTGACCGGCTGCAGGATACTCCGACGATCCACGAAAAGACTGTAAAGTAACAAGTTTTCCAGAAGCTATCCTTGGAAGCTGGTTGTTATTGTTAAAACAATTCTCTGGATGTTTACTTGCCCGTAAATGTAGTTTTTCGCACTGACTTTGGCTGCATAGTGCATTATAGCGTATCCACCGCGCGCGGCGGCAGTTTGCCGCGCGTGCGACGGACGTGTTCACTCATTTCTAACGGATCGTTTCTTAGCTTGTTCGAATATTACTATTATTTCCAAGTATTATATCGCTACTATAACTTCACTGCGTGGTTTATCTTTAGAACTGCGTCCTCTAAATTTAATTTTGTTGGTTTATTTGGAGTCCAGTAAAAGCTTTTTCCTCTTTTCAAGACTTGGGCTGGTGGAGTCGTGGCTTTACGAAGTTTAGCCACTCCACTGAGGTGCCTGGTCAGGCAGCCTTGCAGATCTGTTGGCACTCGAACTTCACTCACTGGTAAAAGCGCATCTAGTGGTTCTATTGTAAGTTAAGATCTGTTTGTTTTTCTCCATTGAGAAGTTCTGTTAGTTGCTGTGTCATTATAATAGTAATCGAAAATGTTTTTACGACTACTGTGCCGTTACCTCCGAGTGGAGTTCTGGGATATTCTTTGGTCAATATTATAGAATCTAGCCGTGTTAAAGGATGTTTTGCAATTAAACGGCACTTCTGTGTGAAATCCGCCCTACATTTCTTTTGATCTACAACTCGAGAGATTTTTTTTACGTAATCAAGAATAGGGCAAGGCAATGCAGGGGGGGGGAACGAAAAATGGGTGGAAATCTTAAACTTTGCAAAGCGTCTAACAGCCAAATGGATATTACCACCAAAATACAGCGATTTTTGAATTTTGCAAAATATGAGCTTGTAACACACTGTTGCTCTATTTAAAAGACGTGTCTTCCGCCGATATAACAATTCAAATTGTACTGATGTAGTGATTCCAGATGGAAAGGGATGATAAGGAGAATGGACCAATCGTGGACTTTCCAGTAGAAACATACATTGACAAGTCGGAATGCCAGCAGGTACGAAAATTGTGTGTTTTCTAAATTTTCAGGCCAGGACTGGTTTTAACCAGTTTTGATGTGGAATATTTAAGCATCAGCACTCTACTTTACTCTATTTTATTTCCAGCTTGTTTTAAAAGCACAGTCTCATCTCATTTTTATGTGTAAAATAAGAGCTGAGTCTGCTTCTTAGTGGCGTGCTAATTCCAGCTTGTATACGTATTGTTTGGCAAAATAGTCGAAAATCCCCTTTTGGAGCCCAAAATCGAATTCTTGCGCACGAGTTTTTCTGTCACAGGTTCACTTTTGCTGTTTTTATAGGCTCTACCAAGAAATCGCGATTCTACACTGTGAAGCGGAATAGTTTTTACTTATAACTCACGCAGAAATCGCGTTAAAATTGGTCAAAGATCATCGTCATTTTGATCTGCGTGCGGCAATCAATTGGGGCTGTGAAAACTACTGCGGTGCGCGTCCAGTTTGCTAGTCGGTGCAATATTCGCAGGATCTGGGGGGGGGGGGGTTGCTATTTTGATGGATTTATTTATCCACAGTTGAGTACATCTTTTCGTAAAATAGGTTAGATTATTTGAGATAATTGTCTTTATACAAGATTTTCAGAGCGATGCCTGCAGACTGAAATGAATTGAAATTAGCCTCTTCGTAGTTAGTAATGAGGCGATTTTTACCTCTTTTCTCATGTAAGCTCATTAGATTCAGCGTTAGCCTGAGAAGCTTCCGCTTTTGAAGGTAAAGCTCCTCGATGTGCGTAATACTAAATAGACACAAATGTTTATTGAATTTTGCATGAATTGGGTTTCACGCGCTATGTTTCAAATCAAGTTTCCTCATTTTCAGCCCGAGTTCATAAAGAAGTATAAGGCCGATGGACGTGGAACCATTATCGCTATTCTAGACACTGGTGTTGATCCTTCCCTTAAATCCCTTAATGTAAGATTTTATGTCTGTTTCGTTTCTATCCTATTTTCTGCAGTTATGATGTGATGTTTTCTTTTTTTTTTTGTTCAAGATGAAAAAAAGAAACAGTCTTTACGTTTTGCACGCTGTGCGAGGGTTCAGGCAAGCAAACGTTCTAGCTCTTCTCATTACTTCCATTTTGATGACGTCTTTTATTCTCTCAAGCTTCAGCAGTTTGTCTTATGCACTCTTATAGTTAGTTTGGTCTAGTTTTTTTTTTCACAAATTTGCGATATGCAAAAAGTAATCGCTGCAGACGGTACACACTACTGACTGTCAGTGGCATGGCCTAGGTGACAAAATTATCATGGTGAGGTGTCCATGCGACGCTAAAGGTATCACAAGAGACAAACCTCATTCGGCAGGAGAATTGAGTTAAGCCTGAGCAACAACCCGGCGTAGACAATGCGTATCGTCGGCGGGCAACAGTCGAGACATATTCTTACACAGTTCTATGAATGAGGTGTACTGTTGATTCACTTGAATAGCGCCTACTTGCATGCGGCTCGCTGCGATTACGAGCACACCGGTCGCGGTACGGCCATCGATTAGTGTAGGAGCAACAGATGAGGTGTTTCGCATCCGCTTCTTAATGAATCGGTGAATTTTTTATTCGTTAATTATGTAGCTCTGACACTTGTCCACCGAAATTTCATTTTTTTTGTTATTTTTGCAGAGTCCAAGTTTTTTTTTCACTCCATCGACTTATGAACGTGTGCATGAGTTCAAAATACTGAAAAGTATGTGCGATACATGCTAAAACTATGTGATAAACAAAAAGTAGCTCACCAGTCCGTGAAGAGAGGGATGCAGAACAACTGGTTTGTTGCTCTGATGCTAATCGATAGCCTTGCCGCAGCTAGTACGTAACTGAGCGAGCCGCTTCTGAGTAGGCGCTATTCAGGCGGATCGACAGCACATGGTCTTCTAACAACTAAACCTTTCTGTTTTTTTTTTCTGGGCAGGAATTTTCTTGCCGTTTTTGAAAATATTCTGCCTAGTTTCTATTCCTCTTGTGTAAATTCACCATATTACTTTATACACCTTTTTAAATTAGTTTTAGACTGTTCACCAACATCACGAATCTTCTCATCATTTCTGCATTTACGTTCCATGATTGCAGGAAACCTCCGTGGGTCATCGGAAAATTCTCGACCTTATCGACTGCAGTGGTGCAGGTGATGTGGACACTTCGACAGTAAAAAAGGCTAGTCAAGAAAGGGAACTTATTGGACTGACGGGTAGAACACTCAAGGTCAGAACATTTCGGGATCTTTCAGACAAAAGTTAGCTTATTTTGAAGGTCATTACAGATTCCCGAAGGCTGGCAAAATCCTACCAATAAATGGCATATCGGCATAAAACCTATTTATGAGCTATATCCGAAGTCATTGCGCAAGATTGTCAAGGTTTGTGGGGTACTTTTTTGAGGTTTTATCTCGGACTACTTAATATAGGACGAATGGCAAAAACTAACTTGGGATTCGGCGCATCAGTTGGCAAAGTCCGATGCCCTGCGCCTTCTTCAGAAACATGAAGAGTCGGTTGGAGGGTTCAGCGACGATGTCGTATGTTTCGCTTGCTATAGTGGAATGCTTTTCCTTATAATATTCTTCTCATCTAGAAAGACAAACACGAACGTGAAAATCTGGCTAGCAAATTGGAATTTCTAAAATCTATGGACAAATTAGAGGATAAGGGTCCCGTGGCGGACTGTATTGTATGGAACAACGGTGAAATTTGGCAGTAAGTGCTAGCATCTAATGCATAATTTGCATGATTCTTCGTTACGTTGGAGTTTTGTTTCCTTATTAAAATCAACGCTAATGTTAGGGCGTGCATCGACACGTCTTTTCGCGGACGTCTCAAGCTCTGTAAGGCTTTAGGAGATTTTCGATATACTAGTAATTATGCGAAGATCTCTGACAGAGGTGAGCTGAGAATTGATACTACAGTGAACTCATTGTCAGCATATGTTTGTCGCTTTTAGATGAAGCCAGCTATTCTGTTCGCATAGAGAACGCAGGTAATCGTCTGGAGATCTGCCTCGCAAGCGGAGCGCACGGCTCGCATGTGGCCTGCATCGCTGCCGCGTATGAAGAGTCTCGGCCGAATACATCAGGTCTAGCCCCAGGAGCTCAAGTGTGTCACTGAAACAGAGTCATTTCTCTACATAGAAGTTCATGTGTCTCTGACACCGGATATTTCTTTTTGTTTTAGATAATCTCTATGATGATTGGAGATAATCGAATAGATTCCATGGAAACAGGGACAGCCATCATTCGGGCTTTGAACATTTGTGCGGATATAGGAGTAGATGTTGTTAACATGTCCTTTGGCGAAGGGTCACACTTTCCTGCCTCAGGGTGATTTCTCTTGGTTTTCTTAAATTTGAGTTCGTGCTTTCATTTGCTGAGTTTCGTTATTTTAGCCGTATCATCGAGGAAATTCAAAGATTGGTTTACCAGCACAACGTAGTTTTCGTCTCCTCTGCGGGAAATTCTGGTCCAGCTTTAAGCACTGTTGGCTCTCCGGGCGGAACAACTCCTGGTGTTATTGGTATGTATAGAGCTCGCCTTTGATACCTATATAACAGTTGTGCTGGGTTTTCATAAGGTTATGTCATTTATTTCATAATTGGTTCAATGGGCAGAGACTGCCCGCTCCGGCGCCCGTCAAGATTAAAGATGGGGCGAAGAAAGCAAAGGGACGGCAGTGGCGCAGAGTTTTTTCCTTATCCAGTGGGGAAGGGGCTAGCGAAGAGAGGGCGTGTGATGCGAATTTTGTTTATAATTTTTGAAGCATTTTTGAGTATTCGGAAAGTTAGTAAAAATTGGAACTTCTTTTGTATTTATACCGTTTCTAATCGCTAACGTGCTACTAGCAATAAACCATGGTAAAGGAACATATACAGGAGAGAAATTTTCGAAATTCTCGCTGCTTTCCTCCTTTATCTGCACTTTACAGTTTTCAAAAGATTATGCATGCATGCATCATAGCTCATTCGCAGGGTCAGAGGGGAAAATTACAGTCGAAGTGAACTGTGTAGATAGAAAAGGTGGTTCGATAAACAGATAAGTATCGAAAATCGAGAAGTCCTTTCTAAGGAGATGGATCGTGTTCTAGGTCCCTTCATCAGGCTGCTTACTGTCTATAAGTAGTTTCCTGTAAATTGTAAGCCCAGCATAACGTCCGCGCTGCTCTTCAAGTGTTAAACTGTTCATGCTTTTCTAGAAATACCTGTTTTAAATCGACACGTTTTATACTTTTTTTGAAATCCATCGATTATTTTTGCTTTATTTCAGGCGTAGGCGCTCACATATCTGCAAAACAAGCGGAGCCACTCTATGGTGTTCACGATGATGTGATGGATTATTCATATCCATGGAGTGCGCGTGGGCCATGGTATGGATTATTCCTTCTCCATAAGTTGGTTTGATAAGCCATAAGTGCGTATGATCTTACTTTAAGTACTGACGGGTCGCTCGGTGTTTCGTTATGTGCCGTGGGGGCTGCGTTTGCTGAAGTGCCACGTTATTGTCGTAAATCCAGACAAGTAATGAACGGTACTAGTATGAGTTCACCAAATGTTGCCGGAGCCGTAGGTGAACTCGTTTTAATATATTTATTGTATAATATCGATTCTATGCGCTATGATTACTACATTAACGATTTTTTTCTGCTACGATTTTACTAGCTGTTATGATGTGACCATGTTTATGCATATGAATGTTTAAGCATGCTTGCTATCTAAGCTTCGTGCCGATAATATCGAATGGAGTGCCTTCCTCGTCCGCCTTGCATTGGAAAATACTGCAAAAAAGGAATTTTGTGAGGCACGGGATCTATTTGCTACTGGAAATGGCGTGATTCAGGTAGTCCTACTAGTTTTTTTATAGCAGAATTTTTCTTAATTAGTGAAAGAACCATAAAGGTTAGGTTCACAGAGTAAAATTCAACGTTCGAAGCTAAGTTTCGCACCAGTTGCTTAGCGGGGCACTATTTTAATGAAACATCCGAATTTTTTCCAACTTTCCCACAAAAATCAGTCGGAGGCGTAGCATGCGTAACCTGTTATCTCGAAAAAAGCAGAGAGAAATGAAATTAAAAAAAAACAGATCTGTGCAAGCAAATACGAATAAAAAGCTGAACACAAAGACAAAGCGGACCTAAAGCAAGAACATAGGTCCCATGACTAAAAAGAAGCACAAAGAAGAAGCAAAAAATCCTTTTTATATTCGCCGCTCGTCGATCAACTGATTTGTTGGCCAAGCGTCAGAGCTGTGGTCTCACGCGCGCAGCAGTTGCGCTTCGGACGACCCAGCATCAGACGCATGAACAAACTATTCACTCTAACTAAAAGCCCATTCCAGCGCTAGAATATTACCTTATAATATTCATTCACAACAGAGACATAGCGCTCCTACTTGTCTGCGACTTCGCCTAAGTATGTCCGACGTACCTTCTTGAAGGTTTGCTTCCTTAGCAGTGGTAACTAAGTGGAGACTTCTGAACCGTAGCCATATTATGCGTTTTTCACAGAATATCCGTCGAGAACTTGAAATGCGCTCTAAGCGTGGACGTTGCCTTTAAACAGAATTCGCCATGAAAGCGGCAGAATTTCACACATAGGACAAGTGAAGAAATCATGCCATTCAGTTGGAAGAAGCCCTGGCTCGTTACAAAGCTATGGAGAAGAACCTGCATATGCGCCATGTTGTTGACATGCAGATCCGTGTAACGAACTTGAATAAAAGCAAAAGAGGTTTGCTTTCATCAGTTTCTGTTGGATTCTATTGATTGTGGAGGTTTAGGGGTGTATATCAGAGAGCTTAATGAAAGCCAGGTTGACCAGGAGTACACTGTTACGATACAACCGAAGTTCAAGGAACAAACCGGTATTTTTCAACAGTGTTACAGTTTATGTCTCGAGAGTATTACTTCCGTTTCAGATGGCATTAATCATGCTGAATTATCTATGGAAATGTTTCTCAAATGTGAGCGTTCGGATATTTCCTTCCCGAAGGTTTTCATGTTAACAGCTGAAGGAAGAAGCTTCACTTTAAAGATACCGAAAACGGTGGGCAATGGAGCTCCTATCTATACGGAGGTAAGTATAGTAAATTTCTCGTGCTTTCGTAAAATTCTGATTATAAAAACCTGGTAAAATAGTGCTTTGTGACGTATAATTGTATATAGTCTATGCTGTAGAATTTTGTTCTGCTTTTGAGAGACCTTAACTAACCTTAGAAGTTTTGAATCTCACCCCTTTGACGTAAAATGGAGGGTGTGAGACATAATGTCGCCAGTAGGCAAGGGTCGCGCCACCGTCATTGGTTATTCCCGGCCCCATTGGGAACAACTAATCAATGACGGCGGCGTCGGCCCGTGTCTGCTCACGGCATTATGTCTCGCACCCTAAAATGGATATCAGCAGGTACATCAGTCAAGGAATGTCTTCTTAAGCTACTGCAAAGAACGATCATGTTCTTGCTTAGAGAAGTCCTTTAATTGCACAAAGAATTGATAGCGTTATGACTCTTTGTTGTAAGGGGATTCTGTTGTTGTTGTTGCTTTTTCTTTTGAAGAAATTGTCATGATTTTGTAATGCGTTAGACAATTTGAGCGGTTTCTAGATCGATGGATACAGTGCAGACTTTCCTGAGCTTGGACCTATTTTCCGTGTACCTATAACAATTATCAGACCGGAAGTTGTCGACGATGACTTCGCAGTTAATCGCCAGTTTGATTATACTACAGCCATACCAATCCGTCAATTTATACACGTACCTGCAGAGGCGAATGTTTGCCGTAAGTGATTTTACGAAAGAATGCAAAAATACTTATCTCTAGACACAGTGCTCATTGCTCCTTAATTGCTGTTTATTTGCAGAAGTCTTTGTAAAAGATCTTGCCCGAGAGTCAATGAATCGTTTCACTCTGCACTGTGTTCAGCTTGAGGACGACAAATGCTACAGGAACAGTGAGAGTTACAAGGTTTGACTTCTTAAACATTTCTCTTTTTTGAGTTTTTTTCCATTCAGCTCCTCAACATAGTTCTTTTTCATTCAGCTTCTCAATTCTAATTCGTATGAATGGACAAAGACCTTCTCGGTTACCGGTGGCCGAACGCTCGAAGTATGTCTTGTACAAAATTGGACACGAGCTGGTAAGAGCGAAGGCAAAGGAAAGAAGCAAGTGCAAATATACACACGTTTTTATGGGGTGCAGAGACAATCAAACATCAACCTGGTAATTTTTCTTTATGTTTATTAGAACTGTATTATAAAATGTCTCTTTTTTGCTTAAGATTCATGGATGCCCCTATACACCGATTCGTATTAAAGCAGCCCCACCTCGTCCTGTCGAAATAAAACCTACACTATCACTGAGGTACTTTGAACTTACATGGTTTCTCTGCTATATGGAGTAAGTTACTTATCACAGTGCCCTCCACGTTCCGTTCAAGCCAGTTTCTGCAAAGATAGAGCCTCTTGGTCCTAGGGATATGACTCCGAATAGCAAACAGATCCATCGACTTTTGCTAGTCTACAAATTCACTAGTAAGTTTTCTTTGTTTACTCACGTATAATGTATTCTTCTGATCTGGTTTTAGCTATATAAAAGATGTGTACCATAAGTAGCGTATTCGGATGTAAGTGTGGGGGGAGGGACCATAAGGTGAGGGTTCACATGTGACTGAGGAACTGCATTTGATGCAACCCGTCATGGTCACTTGACTTCAAAGACAGAATAGAATTGTGATCGTATCGGACAAAATCCGAATTTCTATTCGAGCAATAGTTAACTTTTGAAACATTCAAAAAATATTGAAAGATTCTGTTTTCAGCATAGTCGAATATTTGAAGATTCGAATACTTTTAAATGTAAAGGTCTAAAGGGAGGAAAGAAAAAAGGAATAAAGAATGAAGAAAAAAGAAGAGAGGACGATGTGTTGGCAGAGGGATTGGTTGTGATTTTTCCAATCTGAGATAACTTCATAATTCATTCTGCTTTACTATTCCGGATGTTTTCTGAGTCTTGCCAAATTCTTGAGTTTTTTGAGTTCTTATTTGAATTCACTGGAAAGGAGAAATGGAAATCTCGGAACGACATAATTCGGCTACGCTGATTATCAGCGAAGAGTGAGATGCCTAAAGTAGGTGAGGTGATGAGTGATGAGGCGATGAGGAGGAGGGGGGGGGAAGGAGTATGTGTAAGGGATGGCGAGACGAAAGTTCCTTTTCAGCGATTTCAAAAATTAAGGTAAGTTTGGTCGTTGTGCTGCCATAGATCGAAATCTACGGCGGCGTAACGGCCAATCTTGTGATATTTTCATTTCGTTTTTTCTTCAACCTGGTATGTGAAGAGTATACGATCTTTTAGCGACAAAATCGTGTGAGGTCCGTCTCGATCTTCCTGGTGTTACGTCATACCTGTATGAATCTCCCTATGACTGCATCTTCATGCAACTTTTTTCGCCAACAAAAGAATTTATTGGAGCGTCAAGCAGCTATCCAGAAAGGGTACGTTTTAGACATTTATGGAGGAATAGATTGAAACAGTGGACCTTGATTGGCAGCATGCAATAGCTAATGAGTCGTTCATCAGTTATTTGCTGTTATTTTCGTGTAGTCTCTATTTTCTGCTGCATTTTTGTACATATATCCGCGTCTACTTGGTGTAGTGGCATTGCTTAGTACAGATTGTGAGTTCAATGGTGGATTTATTGACGGACGTTTTAGGTAGATTAGACTGTTACACTCACCATCGGTATATTTCGTGTTACTGTTTGAATTTGCTAAGAAGTTTGCCCTAAATATTACTGAAATGCCCGTAGAAATCTTTGAATTCCGTTGCTTCCAAATTGCAAGTTTGAACCCACAACTTTACAGTTTGATGCGCTTTTAAAAAACGCTTCATAAATATGTGGCGCTGTTAAAGACAGCACCCACGCTCAGAACACCTCTTGAGTTCTCGATGGATTTTAAAAGACGAACTCATAAATGGGTTGAGGTTCAAATTTCTTGGCTCAGAAGTCGTTGGCGACCGAAAAAATAGCTCCGGAAGACTCGTCCACGATTTCGCGGACGAATTTTCCATGTCGCTGCGCGCCTTCTATTAGAGTCGCCAACTCGTCCCACATCCCTCTTAATCGCTTCACCAGGTCCACTGACATTTCGGCCGTTTTCTCGGGAATGAGTGGCTTATCGGTCCTTAACTTTGACTTTCTGCTATTCAGCCACACCAGGTTTATAAACTACATGAATCTCGAAATTCGTTTTAGCGTGGGTGCTGCAGCGAATCAACTCGTAAAATCGGGATTAAAGAATCCAGATCTTACGGGTTGATTCGCTTTTTTTAAAATGCATACCAGGGTGCGATCAATTGTATCTGATCTATTTTAAGTATACTTACAAACTGGAAAAAGGCGAATATACAGCGCATGTCCAAGTTCGTCATCCTGAAACTAGTCAGCTGGACCTGCTGATGGATACTCCTTTGATGTATGTTAACGTTATTTCGTGTGTTTAGCAGCGACGTGCATATTGACTCATATTTCAGTGTACGGGTTCATGTTTCTCCTGCTCTTACTCTCGACATTACCTCTGCACCTAACGCTGGAGAAGATGGTAAGTTACGCGCATTTTTTAAAATTAGTTTCTTTATTTCCGCTGTTTACAGCTTTCAAGTGGTCAAAC
Source organism: Oesophagostomum dentatum (assembly GCA_000797555.1). Classification (NCBI taxonomy): domain Eukaryota; kingdom Metazoa; phylum Nematoda; class Chromadorea; order Rhabditida; family Strongylidae; genus Oesophagostomum; species Oesophagostomum dentatum. The sequence goes on along the minus strand of KN549212.1, from coordinate 86,990 downwards.
AAAGCGCTGATGCCGTCTCAGCAGACCACCTTATATGCTGGAAGCCTTCCTGATGATAAGTACGTTTTCTTGAGGGGTCTGTAACGTGCGTCTTCTGAACTGAAATTTGCAGACTTCCAAAGGCTGTTTCTCTTGTTAGCGGTTCTTTCCTTACTGGTAGCCTTGTTCTAATGAATGATAGCGAACTCAAATTGGTAAGTCAATGTATGTTTCTTGTTTATGACAAAATATTTCTCGTTCAGGCAGATAGAACTACTGTAACATACTGGTTTACCGAGTATAGCACACGGCCTAGCAAGGCATTGTCCATGGTTACACTCAAAGAGAAGAAAACTGAATCAAGTGGAGAGGAGAAGGACATGGAAGGTGAGGGCTGTTTTTGACCTTCTTTAGATACTCCTAGTCTCTTTTTCAACATATGATCCAGAGTTTTTTTTATCTTGTCCGTTGTGCGTGTAAAGGGGCTTTACCTGGCAGCTGCGCATGTACCTCGATTTGTGCTCTGGCAGCAGACGCGACTATCTGACGCCTAGGTATCTCCGCGACTCTGGTGCGAGCAGTAACAGGAATTTTGCTGAAGCTCATTGTGCGCCTCTTTTCATTTACTGCTTCATTTCTGCCGCTTTTACAGTTGCCGCATAACAAGTACACAGTGAAATTTCGCAAAATTCATTGCGCCAGAATTGCGGAGTAGCCGGTTATGCATGGGAATAGTCCAGTGTTGTATTAGAACACAAATCGAGGTACACGCACAACTGCCAAATAAATCCTCCGTACAGTTTAATTGAATGGGATTTTTTTGGGTAACAATAAGGGCTTTATCAGCAGTATCCCCTCATCATCTTTATGTTATCGGCTATACACTCTTTCAGATGCTATCCGTGACACTCAGATCTCCTGGCTTACCAAACTGAAGGATCCTGTCGCTGTTGATCGATTGTACTCAGAGTTAATTGCTAAATATCCAACTCACCTTCCATTGCTTCTTACTAAAATGAAGCTCCTTGTGGACAAGAAGGTATGACGTGTTAGCTTGTAATTTATATAGACGTACCTCATCAAATCATTTCAGCGTTCAAAAACAGAAACAGAAACTATGAATCTAATAATACAACAGATCCTCGAGCAGTGTCGCGTTGACGAGGTATTAAAATACCTAGGAGCTCGTCAGGAGAACAGTGTGGAGCAGATGTCTTTGAAGAAGTTAGTGCCTACGAGGAAGTTTTGTCACAGTTTCACAGGATAGTTTTTTTTTTTTCTTCAGAAGTATGGATGAACGCAAAGCGGCTATTATCGATTGTCTGTTGGGGCGTGCTCACAGTGTTCTAGACGGATATCTTCGAATTGGTAAAGATACTCCAGAAATATTCCGCAAGCCGCTTATGCCAGTATATGGCCTTAGCCAAATAAAGGTTGGGTTTTTTTCAGTTCACTGGATCAGTGTGTTCTTCCCACTATTTGGAGTAGTTGCATAGACATGTTTCAGTCATTTTTCTGTCATATATTCAGCGTAGCTTTAGGAAGAAGAGAAAACAGCTAAAGAGAAGGAAGATTCGAAGGAGAGTGATCAAACTTCAGAGTATCCGGATGCCGCAGACGCTGCGCCGGAT